>CM053248.1:42695731-42770731 GCA_028583405.1 Pogonophryne albipinna
TACTTGAGTAAAAGTAGAAGTATTCAGACCTTGTACTTGAGTAAAAGTAGAAGTATTCAGACCTTGTACTTGAGTAAAAGTAGAAGTACTCAGACCTTGTACTTGAGTAAAAGTAGAAGTACTCAGACCTTGTACTTGAGTAAAAGTAGAAGTACTCAGACCTTGTACTTGAGTAAAAGTAGAAGTACTCAGATCTTGTACTTGAGTAAAAGTAAAAGTACTCAGATCTTTTTCTTGAGTAAAACTAGAAGTACTCAGACCTTGTACTTGAGTGAAAGTAGAAGTACTCAGACCTTGTACTTGAGTAAAAGTAGAAGTACTCAGATCTTGTACTTGAGTAAAACTAGAAGTACTCAGATCTTGTACTTGAGTAAAAGTAGAAGTACTCAGATATTGTACTTAGTAAAAGTAGAAGTACTCAGATCTTGTACTTAGTAAAAGTAGAAGTACTCAGATCTTGTACTTGAGTGAAAGTAAAGGAAATCAGATCATGTACTTGAGTAAAAGTAGAAGTACTCAGATCTTATACTTGCGTAAAAGTAGAAGTACTCAGATCTTGTACTTGAGTAAAAGTAGAAGTACTCAGACCTTGTACTTGAGTAAAAGTAGAAGTACTCAGATCTTGTACTTGAGTAAAAGTAAAAGTACTCAGATCTTTTTCTTGAGTAAAACTAGAAGTACTCAGACCTTGTACTTGAGTGAAAGTAGAAGTACTCAGACCTTGTACTTGAGTAAAAGTAGAAGTACTCAGATCTTGTACTTGAGTAAAACTAGAAGTACTCAGATCTTGTACTTGAGTAAAAGTAGAAGTACTCAGATATTGTACTTAGTAAAAGTAGAAGTACTCAGATCTTGTACTTAGTAAAAGTAGAAGTACTCAGATCTTGTACTTGAGTGAAAGTAAAGGAAATCAGATCATGTACTTGAGTAAAAGTAGAAGTACTCAGATCTTATACTTGCGTAAAAGTAGAAGTACTCAGATCTTGTACTTGAGTAAAAGTAGAAGTACTCAGATCTTGTACCTGAGTAAAAGTAGAAGTACTCAGATCTTGTACTTGAGTAAAAGTACTCAGATCTGGTACTTGAGTAAAAGATCTGAAGTAACTAAGGGTATTAAATACATTTAGTGAAGTAGAAGTACAAAGTAGCATAAAATGGAAATATTCAAATAAAGTACAAGTACCTCACAATTGTAATTAAGTAGTAAATCTACTTAGTGTCTTCCCACCTCTGCTTAGACATCTGTTTGGGTTGAGTTCACCAAAACGACTCTGCAGCCATTACAGACCTCCTGCCGGTGCAATAGTTTGTGGTATTGCGTGACCTCTCTCTAAGAAGGCTTCAGATAGCAGGAATGTTACAGTAAGAGCAGAGGAAGGTCTTTGAATGCATCGTGAGGCTGAGCCTTAATCCCCGGGGGTATAGAGGAAACTCACCTGATCCATTCGCTCTCCTATCTCTCTCTCACAGACTCATGAAATTCAACGACTCAATGGCAGGCCTTGAAATGCAAATAGTGAGCTCCGTGGAGGAAAGAGTGAAAGAGAGAAAGAGGGATTCATGCAGAGGGCAGGGGACGTGAAGAGGAGACACTGGGGAGGACAGAGAGGCTTTAGACTTTACATGCATACTGAACAATTCCTGCAGCCATCCAGCCGTTTGAAACTCATGCGGGGGATGTCCCAAAGACACTATCATATTCCTCTTTATACAGTCAGGCATCACATGTTTGCAGAAGCTGAAACACTGCAGAGGATGGAGAACGCTAACTAAACTAATCCTGATTAACGATGACACTAAGAAATGTTACTGCTACTTACTGCGAGCCGTCTCTCCAGTTTTGCACCAATTTCTCTGTTATTTTCGTATTAAATGCAGAACTTATAATCTATGATGTGACAGAAGAAGGCTGGAGATGTGTGGCTGCACTGAAAGCACACAGTCATGGACCGGGCATCAGGTGTTTGCAGAAGCTGACAGAGACACTGCAGAGGATGGAGAACGCTAACTAAACTAATCGCTGACATTAAAACGTACGCTAATGACTTCTTCTTACTACGTGCCGTCCCTCCGGTTTTGCACAAATGTCTCAATTAATATCTTTATGGCAGACCTTAAAATCTTATATGTGACAGAAGAAGGTTGTAGATTTGTGTCTGCACTGAAAACACTTAAGTTTCTCCTTCATTGTAAGCATTGATATATCGACATGGGTAGGGGCAGCTTTTCTTTACACCGGTCGTATCTCTGGTGTGTGTTCAATTCTGATTCCTGCAGCAGCAGAGGGAATATTCTCCTGTGTGTGTGTGTGTGTGTGTGTGTGTGTGTGTGTGTGTGTGTGTGTGTGTGTGTGTGTGTGTGTGTGTGTGTGTGTGTGTGTGTGTGTGTGTGTGTGTGTGTGTGTGTGTGTGTGTGTGTGTGTGTGTGTGTGTGTGTGTGTGTGTGTGTGTGTGTGTGTTACTTTACATCCATACTGAATAAATCTGCAGCCATCCAGCCGTAAAGTCATGCAGGGACATCAGCAGGGGACGTCCCTCACACAGTATCACATTCTTCTGGACACAGTAATGGAGCAGGCATCAGAGGTTTGCAGAAGCTCACAGAAAACAATGCAGCGGATGGAGAACGCTTCACATTCTCATATTGCAGTTTCCCCTAAAGCCTAAAATAGGTTGACACTACGCATTTCTGGATGTCTTAAATGTCTCCTAAACCCCTGAAGTCCATCATCTCAACCTGGACTATAAGATGCGTACGAGTCCATCAACTATATAATATCAATCAATGACAAATAATGATGTGCTGTCATTTTTCAAAGGGCTTGAACCATGTGTCCTTTACCTTTTTTCTTAAAGTATATGTGCTGATCCATAGGAGAAGGTACTGTACACACAGTAAGTAGTACACACACTGTATATGAGTAGTACACACACTGTATATGAGTACATGGACTGTATATACGTACACACCTCTACAGAGAAAGAAGCAACGCCTAACTACATTCTTATGACTTTATTTGAGTTTTGCCTCTTTTGTTTGATTTGTTCTCACTATTGTAAAGGCCTGTTTAAAAGGTTTATTATTTTAGTTGTAGTAAACGCAAAACACAGTATCAATACACCACCGGAGGCCAAGCAAGTCGTATAATGCGAGTAAAACAAAGGTTATGGAAGGAAGCGTGGTAGAAATATCTATAAAAAAGGCGTGTGTGGATATCAGCTTCTTGTTCAGGTTGCACCTGGCATGCCTCTGCCTCTGCCTCTGTCTCTGTCTCTGTCTCTGTCTCTGTCTCTGCCTCTGCCTCTGTCTCTGTCTCTGTCTCTGCCTCTGCCTCTGTCTCTGTCTCTGTCTCTGTCTCTGTCTCTGCCTCTGTCTCTGTCTCTGTCTCTGCCTCTGCCTCTGCCTCTGCCTCTGCCTCTGCCTCTGCCTCTGTCTCTGCCTCTGCCTCTGCCTCTGCCTCTGCCTCTGCCTCTGCCTCTGCCTTTGCCTCTGTCTCTGCCTCTGTCTCTGCCTCTGTCTCTGCCTCTGCCTTTGCCTCTGTCTCTGCCTCTGTCTCTGCCTCTGTCTCTGCCTCTGTCTCTGCCTCTGTCTCTGCCTCTGTCTCTGCCTCTGTCTCTGCCTCTGCCTCTGCCTCTGTCTCTGTCTCTGCCTCTGCCTCTGCCTCTGCCTCTGCCTCTGCCTCTGCCTTTGCCTCTGTCTCTGCCTCTGTCTCTGCCTCTGTCTCTGCCTCTGTCTCTGCCTCTGTCTCTGCCTCTGTCTCTGCCTCTGTCTCTGCCTCTGTCTCTGCCTCTGCCTTTGCCTCTGTCTCTGCCTCTGTCTCTGCCTCTGTCTCTGCCTCTGTCTCTGCCTCTGTCTCTGCCTCTGTCTCTGCCTCTGCCTCTGTCTCTGCCTCTGCCTCTGCCTCTGCCTCTGCCTCTGCCTCTGCCTTTGCCTCTGCCTTTGCCTCTGTCTCTGCCTTTGCCTCTGTCTCTGCCTCTGTCTCTGCCTCTGCCTCTGCCTCTGTCTCTGCCTCTGCCTTTGCCTCTGTCTCTGCCTCTGTCTCTGCCTCTGTCTCTGCCTCTGTCTCTGCCTCTGTCTCTGCCTCTGCCTCTGCCTTTGCCTCTGTCTCTGCCTCTGTCTCTGCCTCTGTCTCTGCCTCTGCCTTTGCCTCTGTCTCTGCCTCTGCCTCTGTCTCTGCCTCTGTCTCTGCCTCTGTCTCTGCCTCTGCCTCTGTCTCTGCCTCTGCCTCTGCCTCTGCCTCTGCCTCTGCCTTTGCCTCTGTCTCTGCCTCTGCCTCTGCCTCTGCCTCTGTCTCTGCCTCTGTCTCTGCCTCTGCCTCTGTCTCTGCCTCTGCCTCTGTCTCTGTCTCTGTCTCTGTCTCTGTCTCTGCCTCTACCTCTGCCTCTGCCTAATTGGATGAAAGCTGACTTGAATGTAAAAGCACTTTGAGGAGCCGTACAGACTGGATAAAGCACTTTCCTTTACCATTTACCATCAGGACTTGTATAGAAACATTGCATGTTCATGTACAGATGCCCCCCCCCCCCTCTCGTGCCTTTTCCATGTGCTCACATATGGCTCATTTACCATTCTTAGCACGTAATGAAGAATATCTTTAATTCAACATGTGACCCTTAACCATCGCTCCATCATCCGTGAAGCATCTGTGCTGCGGCTGTGGAATAATAACATCTTTGAGCTTTAGCAAACATGTCAAAAGCATTTCTTTCCTCAGAAAACTCTGCATTGTTTACTCTGCAGCTTCCTCCTGTCTCACTGCTGCATTTCTTACAATAACACCAGCTGTCAATCACAGTGATGGTTAGAAGCTGTCAGCAGGGATCTCTTCTATTGGTCATCTTCGGCATTTGTTCCTGTATTCAAATCACAATCACAACTCACCTCTTCAGAACTGCTTTTAATCTGTAATTAATGTTGTGTTTTATATATGTTAAGAGTGTTGTTTTAATTATAATAATATGATTTGTTTACTCTGTAAAGTGTTTTTGAGTTTCTAGAAAAGCGCTCAATCAATAAAATGCATTATTGATGTGCTTACAGAAGATCCAAACCAAACATGAGACCCAGTGTTAGACACAGTAATGTATAATACTTGACAAACAGTCTCTTTAATGAGCCGATGAGCTGCAGAATGATCCGGGTCTCACTCATTAGCGGCCTCTTGTAAACTGGGTCAGGTGTGTGTGATTAACTGTGTGCAGGTTGTGTTTGCCCGCTCTGATGCACGGCCAACACGGTTATCTTATTGCCTGTGGGATAAAACTGTTTACTAGTTGGTATAAGATGTGGAATTAGCCGTGCTGTTGTGTGTGTGTGTGTGTGTGTGTGTGTGTGTGTGTGTGTGTGTGTGTGTGTGTGTGTGTGTGTGTGTGTGTGTGTGTGTGTTAGCAAATAATAATGTGATAATATCCACATATTAACACCACTTCATGATTTCTGAAGTAAAAAGCTAACGTTAGGCTATAGGAACTACAGCACGGTCACATGACTTCAAGTCACCACCGCTAAGCTAAAGGTGGCTAATGTTGGGCTATAAAGGAACTACAGCACGGTCACATGACTTCAGGTCACCACCGCTAAGATAAAGGTGGCTAATGTTGGACTATAAAGGAACTACAGCACGGTCACATGACTTCTCGTCACCACCGCTAAGATAAAGGTGGCTAATGTTGGACTATAAAGGAACTACAGCACGGTCACATGACTTCACGTCACCACCGCTAAGATAAAGGTGGCTAATGTTGGGCTATAAAGGAACTACAGCACGGTCACATGACTTCACGTCACCACCGCTAAGATAAAGGTGGCTAATGTTGGACTATAAAGGAACTACAGCACGGTCACATGACTTCAGGTCACCACCGCTAAGCTAAAGGTGGCTAATGTTGGGCTATAAAGGAACTACAGCACGGTCACATGACTTCAGGTCACCACCGCTAAGCTAAAGGTGGCTAATGTTGGGCTATAAAGGAACTACAGCACGGTCACATGACTTCACGTCACCACCGCTAAGCTAAAGGTGGCTAATGTTGGGCTATAAAGGAACTACATCACGGTCACATGACTTCACCACCGCTAAGCTAAAGGTGGCTAATGTTGGGCTATAAAGGAACTACAGCACGGTCACATGACTTCAGGTCACCACCGCTAAGCTAAAGGAGGCTAATGTTAGGCTATAAAGGAACTACAGCACGGTCACATGACTTCACCACCGCTAAGCTAAAGGTGGCTAATGTTGGGCTATAAAGGAACTACAGCACGGTCACATGACTTCAGGTCACCACCGCTAAGCTAAAGGAGGCTAATGTTAGGCTATAAAGGAACTACAGCACGGTCACATGACTTCACGTCACCACCGCTAAGATAAAGGTGGCTAATGTTGGACTATAAAGGAACTACAGCACGGTCACATGACTTCAGGTCACCACCGCTAAGCTAAAGGTGGCTAATGTTGGGCTATAAAGGAACTACAGCACGGTCACATGACTTCAGGTCACCACCGCTAAGATAAAGGTGGCTAATGTTGGACTATAAAGGAACTACAGCACGGTCACATGACTTCTCGTCACCACCGCTAAGATAAAGGTGGCTAATGTTGGACTATAAAGGAACTACAGCACGGTCACATGACTTCACGTCACCACCGCTAAGATAAAGGTGGCTAATGTTGGGCTATAAAGGAACTACAGCACGGTCACATGACTTCACGTCACCACCGCTAAGATAAAGGTGGCTAATGTTGGACTATAAAGGAACTACAGCACGGTCACATGACTTCAGGTCACCACCGCTAAGCTAAAGGTGGCTAATGTTGGGCTATAAAGGAACTACAGCACGGTCACATGACTTCAGGTCACCACCGCTAAGCTAAAGGTGGCTAATGTTGGGCTATAAAGGAACTACAGCACGGTCACATGACTTCACGTCACCACCGCTAAGCTAAAGGTGACTAATGTTGGGCTATAAAGGAACTACATCACGGTCACATGACTTCACCACCGCTAAGCTAAAGGTGGCTAATGTTGGGCTATAAAGGAACTACAGCACGGTCACATGACTTCAGGTCACCACCGCTAAGCTAAAGGAGGCTAATGTTAGGCTATAAAGGAACTACAGCACGGTCACATGACTTCACCACCGCTAAGCTAAAGGTGGCTAATGTTGGGCTATAAAGGAACTACAGCACGGTCACATGACTTCAGGTCACCACCGCTAAGCTAAAGGAGGCTAATGTTAGGCTATAAAGGAACTACAGCACGGTCACATGACTTCACGTCACCACCGCTAAGCTAAAGGTGGCTAATGTTGGGCTATAAAGGAACTACAGCACGGTCACATGACTTCACCACCGCTAAGCTAAAGGTGGCTAATGTTGGGCTATAAAGGAACTACAGCACGGTCACATGACTTCACGTCACCACCGCTAAGCTAAAGGTGGCTAATGTTGGGGTATAAAGGAACTACAGCACGGTCACATGACTTCATATCACCACCGCTAAGCTAAAGGAGGCTAATGTTGGGCTATAAAGAAACTACAGCACGGTCACATGACTTCACGTCACCACCGCTAAGCTAAAGGTGGCTAATGTTGGGCTATAAAGGAACTACAGCACGGTCACATGACTTCACGTCACCACCGCTAAGCTAAAGGTGGCTAATGTTGGGCTATAAAGGAACTACAGCACGGTCACATGACTTCACGCCACGACCGCTAAGCTAAAAGTGGCTAATGTTGGGCATTTAGACTCTTGTTAGTGTGGTGTATTTTATGTCGTTGACGTAAAATCTCTTCAGCTTGTGTTAACCCCTGACCTTATTTCGTGCTAACCAAAAACCCATTCAGAGAACCATTAACCTCCAGACCAGGGGACAGGAAGTGGTGAAACGTCTGCATGAATACCTGTCTATCTGGTTTCCTTTTTTTCTCCGTCTGGACACCTTCACTCCTGTCTCAGACCTGGTGTTGTGTCTGACTGATGGCTCCGTCCCTTAGCTGTCTCGTTGTGATGAATGTCCCCCAGAGACCATCCTGCTCTCACTAATACATCATTACCTCTCGCCCTAACACACTCCCTCTCCCCCGCCCGGTGCACACACACTCCCTCTCCCCGCCCGGTGCACACACACTCCCTCTCCCCCGCCTGGTGCACTCACGCTCGTGAAGACACACATGGCACATTTACTGCAACATAATGGCTGGAGATGCCCTTAATGCTGCAGAGGTCAGCGGTTACTCTCCTGCAAACAGGTCCTACTGTCAGATGTCAGGTGTTTATGGGAGATGCTACTAAAGACTACAACGAGATGCTAATGACTGTGTATCTTACTGTCGGGTGTTTATGGCACCACAGCCCCTGCAGTGTAGTTAAATAAGCTGACACGTGTTAAGCGTTGTGATTTCCCAGATGCCCTGAATGCAGCTGCTGCCTCATCTTGATGCAGTTTGATGCACTCGGTCATTTCTCACCTGCAGAGAGACAGACAGGTGTTTTGTTGCTAGCCCTGCCCTCTACTCTGTCATCTGTCAATCACTTTAATGAGCTGTCATTAATCCAGAGAGTCTGTATGAGCCGGGACGTGTTGCTTCATATGGAATAGCGTGGAGAGTTTAGCAGCTAAACAGACATGTTTTACAGTTGGTGATGGAGACAAATCCTGAGCTACAGAATAGAGAATATTGGACGTATAGTAATGCATCAAAACAAACATCTCTCCATTTGGATGTTGCCCAAATTAGATCAAAAATCAATTGCTCTTAACATTTTGTCAAGATTAAAAAGTGACAATATATATGGGAGTGTTAGTTTAAAGAGGCCCTATTCTTCTCTCTGTGGTGTTCCCTCTCCAGTAGTGTGTTCTATAGGTGTTAGTGCATGTAAATGGTCTGCAGAGGCTCCAATCCATGTGTTCCCTCCCCTGAAACGCCTCCATGAGACTCCTTTGTTTACTTCAGGAACATAGTGATATCACTCTGTAACATTCACACTCCTATTGGCTAGCGCTACAACACATTGTACGTGATAGGCTAAGGGGCGGGACATCTCTAAGCGGTTGACCAATCACAACAGAGCCGACCAGCTAACCAATCAGAGCAGACTGGTTTCATGTGTTTGTGAATGAAAGTGATATATAAATAAAGTTTTAATTGATTGAGCTCCACATATGCAACCAGCTGACGTTCATTCCTCTTCATATTTATAGATTCCTCATTTCAAAGGCACGACGTACACCAGTGTGTCCGTACTATTTGACTAAATGATCTGTAATAATATATTTTATGATAATACCACGAACACTGGCAGAACCACAGCTATACACATCAGCTGTTCTCTGTTGGTGGAGGCAGAGAGACAAATGTGAGAAGTTTTTATCAGTAATGAGTTTCAGGCCTGGACGGAGCCTAATGTGCTGCAAACAAAACAAGACCATTAGCTGTATCTCATCCCCCCGTGTGTGTGTGTGTGTGTGTGTGTGTGTGTGTGTGTGTGTGTGTGTGTGTGTGTGTGTGTGTGTGTGTGTGTCTTCATTCACACACACACGTACACACACACACACACACACACACACACACACACACTCTCTGGAGGCTGCTATTGAAATGTCAGAGTCATTTTCTTTAAAGAGCGAAGAACATTTAGTCTGTTTCTCTCCTGCAGTTCAGAGAGCAGCGCTATTTCAACCAAGTTTTATTCAGAAACATTTGTGTGATGCGTACATCCTGCAGATCTGACGTTATTCATGTGTGTGTAGATGTTATAACCCTTTAGAGAGGTGCAGGAATGAGTCCTACAACACTGACATGACTCAGCATGCTGACTCATTCCTGCACCTCTCTGTTGGGATTTCATCAAAACTTGTATTAATTTTGCAGCTTTAACTTTCACTGTATTTCCCTTTCATAAAAGACAACCAAAGGTCTGCACACATTAAGATGTAAGACCATGCTTGAGGACACACACACACACACACACACACACACACACACACACACACACACACACACACACACACACACACACACACACACACACTCTTCCGGGAACGTAATCTGGGGTCTGTAATAAAGTCTGGGTCTGCACCATTATTAGCCTCACAGGTCATTTATCCCACCCTTTAACACAGATATCGTAGAGCTGTGTGTGTGTGTGTGTGTGTGTGTGTGTGTGTGTGTGTGTGTGTGTGTGTGTGTGTGTGTGTGGGGACGTGAGGTGGTGGTGCAGGGTGTTCTGGGTAATGGTGCTGCAGATCCATGGAGATAGATAGTTTAATTAAGCATGAGAGAATGTAAGCCTCCCTTGGCAAGCGGTGAAAAACGAGCTGTGTGTGTGTGTGTGTGTGTGTGTGTGTGTGTGTGTGTGTGTGTGTGTGTGTGTGTGTGTGTGTGCGTATGTGTGTGTGTGTGTGGAAGGATGTGTAAAGAGGCTTCCCGAGTTGAAATGTTAACATATTACAGCAATTACCACAAATTGTGTACATTCACATGTTTAGCTGAAATGCCTGCTGACGTAAACAGAGTGAGATCATCTCTAATAAACCATTATATGATAAGAAATAATAATATCATTATATAATATATGTAATAAACAAAGGTAAGAATAATTTAATAGATATCAATCTATAAGAAAAAGCAACAATGCTTGTGCTAAAGTAAGTGCTAGAGTTTAACGATAGAGTTTAGAGATTAAAAACACCACCTAGGTATGTAATCAATCACGATCTGAATATGTATCCCAGGGGAACGTGGGTTCACACAGAGACGCTGCATTCAAGAATACAATTCAATTAAAAGATTACATTAAATATAAATGCTTAGAAGTTCAAGAAAATCTGCAATAAAAGAAAATGGAATAAAATATTTATAAAAAACATAAGAAGTAAAAAGTTGCAAAATAATAATAAAACAGAATAAAATATGAATATAAGAGGTGAAAGCAAACATGTACAATAAAACAATAGAAACATGAACATTATTTTTATAAGAAGTTTAAAAAATTGAAATGTGTGATAATACATGTGGGGGAAACTTCTGAAGCAATGGGAGACAGGACTCAGAGAGACGAGGAGAGCTGGAGCTCTGATGGAGTCAGGACTCAGAGAGACGAGGAGAGCTGGAGCTTTGATGGAGTCAGGACTCAGAGACACGAGGAGAGCTGGAGCTTTGATGGAGTCAGGACTCAGAGAGACGAGGAGAGCTGGAGCTCTGATGGAGTCAGGACTCAGAGAGACGAGGAGAGCTGGAGCTCTGATGGAGTCAGGACTCAGAGAGACACGAGGAGAGCTGGAGCTTTGATGGAGTCAGGACTCAGAGAGACACGAGGAGAGCTGGAGCTCTGATGGAGTCAGGACTCAGAGAGACACGAGGAGAGCTGGAGCTTTGATGGAGTCAGGACTCAGAGACACGAGGAGAGCTGGAGCTTTGATGGAGTCAGGACTCAGAGAGACGAGGAGAGCTGGAGCTTTGATGGAGTCAGGACTCAGAGAGACACGAGGAGAGCTGGAGCTTTGATGGAGTCAGGACTCAGAGACACGAGGAGAGCTGGAGCTTTGATGGAGTCAGGACTCAGAGACACGAGGAGAGCTGGAGCTCTGATGGAGTCAGGACTTAGAGAGACGAGGAGAGCTGGAGCTTTGATGGAGTCAGGACTCAGAGAGACACGAGGAGAGCTGGAGCTTTGATGGAGTCAGGACTCAGAGAGACGAGGAGAGCTGGAGCTCTGATGGAGTCAGGACTCAGAGAGACACGAGGAGAGCTGGAGCTCTGATGGAGTCAGGACTCAGAGAGACGAGGAGAGCTGGAGCTCTGATGGAGTCAGGACTCAGAGAGACACGAGGAGAGCTGGAGCTTTGATGGAGTCAGGACTCAGAGAGACACGAGGAGAGCTGGAGCTCTGATGGAGTCAGGACTCAGAGAGACACGAGGAGAGCTGGAGCTTTGATGGAGTCAGGACTCAGAGACACGAGGAGAGCTGGAGCTTTGATGGAGTCAGGACTCAGAGAGACGAGGAGAGCTGGAGCTTTGATGGAGTCAGGACTCAGAGAGACACGAGGAGAGCTGGAGCTTTGATGGAGTCAGGACTCAGAGACACGAGGAGAGCTGGAGCTTTGATGGAGTCAGGACTCAGAGACACGAGGAGAGCTGGAGCTCTGATGGAGTCAGGACTTAGAGAGACGAGGAGAGCTGGAGCTTTGATGGAGTCAGGACTCAGAGACACGAGGAGAGCTGGAGCTCTGATGGAGTCAGGACTCAGAGAGACACGAGGAGAGCTGGAGCTCTGATGGAGTCAGGACTCAGAGAGACACGAGGAGAGCTGGAGCTCTGATGGAGTCAGGACTCAGAGAGACGAGGAGAGCTGGAGCTCTGATGGAGTCAGGACTCAGAGAGACACGAGGAGAGCTGGAGCTCTGATGGAGTCAGGACTCAGAGAGACCACGAGGAGAGCTGGAGCTTTGATGGAGTCAGGACTCAGAGAGACACGAGGAGAGCTGGAGCTCTGATGGAGTCAGGACTCAGAGAGACACGAGGAGAGCTGGAGCTTTGATGGAGTCAGGACTCAGAGACACGAGGAGAGCTGGAGCTTTGATGGAGTCAGGACTCAGAGAGACGAGGAGAGCTGGAGCTTTGATGGAGTCAGGACTCAGAGAGACACGAGGAGAGCTGGAGCTTTGATGGAGTCAGGACTCAGAGACACGAGGAGAGCTGGAGCTTTGATGGAGTCAGGACTCAGAGACACGAGGAGAGCTGGAGCTCTGATGGAGTCAGGACTCAGAGAGACACGAGGAGAGCTGGAGCTTTGATGGAGTCAGGACTCAGAGAGACACGAGGAGAGCTGGAGCTCTGATGGAGTCAGGACTCAGAGAGACACGAGGAGAGCTGGAGCTTTGATGGAGTCAGGACTCAGAGACACGAGGAGAGCTGGAGCTTTGATGGAGTCAGGACTCAGAGAGACGAGGAGAGCTGGAGCTTTGATGGAGTCAGGACTCAGAGAGACACGAGGAGAGCTGGAGCTTTGATGGAGTCAGGACTCAGAGAGACACGAGGAGAGCTGGAGCTTTGATGGAGTCAGGACTCAGAGACACGAGGAGAGCTGGAGCTTTGATGGAGTCAGGACTCAGAGACACGAGGAGAGCTGGAGCTTTGATGGA
The DNA here is from genome assembly GCA_028583405.1 of Pogonophryne albipinna. Taxonomy (NCBI): domain Eukaryota; kingdom Metazoa; phylum Chordata; class Actinopteri; order Perciformes; family Artedidraconidae; genus Pogonophryne; species Pogonophryne albipinna. Next base: position 42,708,875 of record CM053248.1, read on the forward strand.
GTCAGGACTCAGAGAGACACGAGGAGAGCTGGAGCTTTGATGGAGTCAGGACTCAGAGAGACGAGGAGAGCTGGAGCTTTGATGGAGTCAGGACTCAGAGAGACACGAGGAGAGCTGGAGCTTTGATGGAGTCAGGACTCAGAGAGACACAAGGAGAGCTGGAGCTTTGATGGAGTCAGGACTCAGAGACACGAGGAGAGCTGGAGCTTTGATGGAGTCAGGACTCAGAGACACGAGGAGAGCTGGAGCTTTGATGGAGTCAGGACTCAGAGAGACACGAGGAGAGCTGGAGCTTTGATGGAGTCAGGACTCAGAGACACGAGGAGAGCTGGAGCTTTGATGGAGTCAGGACTCAGAGACACGAGGAGAGCTGGAGCTCTGATGGAGTCAGGACTCAGAGAGACGAGGAGAGCTGGAGCTTTGATGGAGTCAGGACTCAGAGAGACACGAGGAGAGCTGGAGCTCTGATGGAGTCAGGACTCAGAGACACGAGGAGAGCTGGAGCTCTGATGGAGTCAGGACTCAGAGAGACACGAGGAGAGCTGGAGCTCTGATGGAGTCAGGACTCAGAGAGACACAAGGAGAGCTGGAGCTTTGATGGAGTCAGGACTCAGAGACACGAGGAGAGCTGGAGCTCTGATGGAGTCAGGACTCAGAGAGACGAGGAGAGCTGGAGCTTTGATGGAGTCAGGACTCAGAGAGACACAAGGAGAGCTGGAGCTCTGATGGAGTCAGGACTCAGAGACACGAGGAGAGCTGGAGCTCTGATGGAGTCAGGACTCAGAGAGACACGAGGAGAGCTGGAGCTCTGATGGAGTCAGGACTCAGAGAGACGAGGAGAGCTGGAGCTTTGATGGAGTCAGGACTCAGAGACACGAGGAGAGCTGGAGCTCTGATGGAGTCAGGACTCAGAGAGACACAAGGAGAGCTGGAGCTTTGATGGAGTCAGGACTCAGAGACACGAGGAGAGCTGGAGCTCTGATGGAGTCAGGACTCAGAGAGACACGAGGAGAGCTGGAGCTCTGATGGAGTCAGGACTCAGAGAGACACGAGGAGAGCTGGAGCTTTGATGGAGTCAGGACTCAGAGAGACACGAGGAGAGCTGGAGCTTTGATGGAGTCAGGACTCAGAGAGACACAAGGAGAGCTGGAGCTTTGATGGAGTCAGGACTCAGAGACACGAGGAGAGCTGGAGCTTTGATGGAGTCAGGACTCAGAGACACGAGGAGAGCTGGAGCTCTGATGGAGACAGGACTCAGAGAGACGAGGAGAGCTGGAGCTTTGATGGAGTCAGGACTCAGAGAGACACGAGGAGAGCTGGAGCTTTGATGGAGTCAGGACTCAGAGAGACACGAGGAGAGCTGGAGCTTTGATGGAGTCAGGACTCAGAGAGACGAGGAGAGCTGGAGCTTTGATGGAGTCAGGACTCAGAGACACAAGGAGAGCTGGAGCTCTGATGGAGTCAGGACTCAGAGATACGAGGAGAGCTGGAGCTTTGATGGAGTCAGGACTCAGAGACATGAGGAGAGCTGGAGCTCTGATGGAGTCAGGACTCAGAGAGACGAGGAGAGCTGGAGCTTTGATGGAGTCAGGACTCAGAGACACGAGGAGAGCTGGAGCTCTGATGGAGTCAGGACTCAGAGAGACGAGGAGAGCTGGAGCTTTGATGGAGTCAGGACTCAGAGAGACACAAGGAGAGCTGGAGCTTTGATGGGGTCAGGACTCAGAGACACGAGGAGAGCTGGAGCTTTGATGGAGTCAGGACTCAGAGAGACACGAGGAGAGCTGGAGCTTTGATGGAGTCAGGACTCAGAGAGACACGAGGAGAGCTGGAGCTTTGATGGAGTCAGGACTCAGAGAGACACGAGGAGAGCTGGAGCTTTGATGGAGTCAGGACTCAGAGAGACACGAGGAGAGCTGGAGCTTTGATGGAGTCAGGACTCAGAGAGACACGAGGAGAGCTGGAGCTCTGATGGAGTCAGGACTCAGAGAGACACGAGGAGAGCTGGAGCTTTGATGGAGTCAGGACTCAGAGACACAAGGAGAGCTGGAGCTTTGATGGAGTCAGGACTCAGAGAGACACGAGGAGAGCTGGAGCTTTGATGGAGTCAGGACTCAGAGAGACACGAGGAGAGCTGGAGCTTTGATGGAGTCAGGACTCAGAGAGACACGAGGAGAGCTGGAGCTCTGATGGAGTCAGGACTCAGAGAGACACGAGGAGAGCTGGAGCTTTGATGGAGTCAGGACTCAGAGAGACACGAGGAGAGCTGGAGCTTTGATGGAGTCAGGACTCAGAGAGACACGAGGAGAGCTGGAGCTTTGATGGAGTCCTTCACATTATTTATAAATAATAATATGGAAAATATTTCCCCAACAAAACATATACTTATATAAATGAATAACAATAAAACCATAAAATACGAGAGAATAAAAAATTATTAAAACATAATAAATGGAAGTAAAAATGTACAATAAAAAATATTTTTACAAATTATTTTGTGCCAAAAACGTAAGAAGTCAAATAAAAATGTGTAATAAAATATCAAATACAATAATGATTACACATATAAGAAGTTGTGCAATAAAACGCTTCCTGAATGTAATGAGAGCTGTTTGCGTGCAGGCCCAGCTCCAGGTGTGTCGTGTTTATCTGCACACACAGCAGAGGATCTGAGACGTTTAAACTCCACAGGAAGTCGCTCTCTGCCAACATGGCTGCTGCCAGGTGAGATTACAACGGGTAACGCTGCGTTCAAGTGCAACCTGTGATCTGTAAATCACAGATCTATGAAGTTACCTGCCAAAGAGGCTGCTGGACTCAGAGGAAAAGCCTGACTTGAGCATTTACTGAAGTAGAATCACGTCTTTTTCTGCACGTTTGTCGACAAAGTCATCTCCAAGATACATCTTTAAAGTGTGTCATATAAGAAGCTCAAGTAGTTTGAGTTTGCATTGAACTCGTAGCATACTCCATAATTAATAATATTCAATGTACTTCCTCTAGTACAATGCCAGATTCATGCCAGCAGAAGAACTCCAGTGATTGTGGATTCCTCTCTAATTGGATGTGATGTATGAGATAAGAAGAAGCTCTAATCTGCAGATGTTCTGCAAGGTTTCATCACTCCTTCTCTCTCCTGTGTTTCCTCCTGTGTTTCCTCCTCTTGTTTCCTCCTGTGTTTCCTCCTGTGTTTCCTCCTGTGCTTCCTCCTGTGTTTCCTCCTGTGTTTCCTCCTGTGTTTCCTCCTCTTGTTTCCTCCTGTGTTTCCTCCTGTGTTTCCTCCTGTGTTTCCTCCTGTGCTTCCTCCTGTGTTTCCTCCTGTGTTTCCTCCTGTGTTTCCTCCTGTGTTTCCTCCTCTTGTTTCCTCCTGTGTTTCCTCCTGTGTTTCCTCCTGTGCTTCCTCCTGTGTTTCCTCCTGTTTTTCCTCCTCTTGTTTCCTCCTGTGTTTCCTCCTGTGTTTCCTCCTGTGTTTCCTCCTGTGCTTCCTCCTGTGTTTCCTCCTGTGTTTCCTCCTGTGTTTCCTCCTGTGTTTCCTCCTGTGCGTCCTCCTGTGTTTCCTGCTGTGTTTCCTCCTGTGTTTCCTCCTGTGTTTCCTCATGTGTTTCCTCCTGTGTTTCCTCCTGTTTTTCCTCCTGTGCTTCCTCCTGTTTTTCCTCCTGTGCTTCCTCCTGTGTTTCCTCCTCTTGTTTCCTCCTGTGTTTCCTCATGTGTTTCATCACTCCTTCTCTCTCCTGTGTTTCCTCCTGTGCTTCCTCCTGTGCTTCCTCCTGTGTTTCCTCCTGTGCTTCCTCCTGTGTTTCCTCCTCTTGTTTCCTCCTGTGTTTCCTCATGTGTTTCATCACTCCTTCTCTCTCCTGTGTTTCCTCCTGTGCTTCCTCCTGTGCTTCCTCCTGTGTTTCCTCCTGTGTTTCCTCCTGTGTTTCCTCCTGTGTTTCCTCATGTGTTTCATCACTCCTTCTCTCTCCTGTGTTTCCTCCTGTGCTTCCTCCTGTGCTTCCTCCTGTTTTTCCTCCTGTGCTTCCTCCTGTGTTTCCTCCTCTTGTTTCCTCCTGTGTTTCCTCATGTGTTTCATCACTCCTTCTCTCTCCTGTGTTTCCTCCTGTGCTTCCTCCTGTGCTTCCTTCTGTGTTTCCTCCTGTGCTTCCTCCTGTCCTTCCTTCTGTGTTTCCTCCTGTCCTTCCTCCTGTGTTTCCTCCTGTGCTTCCTCCTGTGCTTCCTCCTGTGTTTCCTCCTGTGTTTCCTCCTCTTGACAGACTTCTGCAATAAGTCCCTCTTCTATATCTGGTGCTATGAGAATGTAAAAATACAAATCAAGATGGTAGTCACAGCCGTATAGTTATTTTCCATGACTGTTAAAATATGACATGTGTTATCCTTAAAGCTGCATGTAATAGTTTATCTTATAGGGTATACAGTTGCACAAATGAATTTAGGATATGGGTCACTTATTATGCCAAAATAAAATCACCATCAAGTTTCCGACTCCCTTTAGCTCCCCGGATCTTCCAACCATTGTTTAGATCAGGGGTGGGCAAACCTTTTGTCTCGGGGGCCACTATGAGTTTTAAATTTGACAGACGGGCCAGCAGCAGATCGGTGAACAGATATTTAGCTGTCCACTCCCCATTAAACACTCGGCACTCAATGTTGACTTTTCTTTTCCTTGGTCCACTCATTGTTACAGATGCAGGTTAAAGGTGAATTATTGCGTCATTGCGTCGTCGTTTGCGTCATGACGTAACCGTTTACGTGCCTTCTTATGAGCCACACAGCGTTTTACGCTGATTTTCTCCGCAACACCGCTCACAACAACATCAATAGAGGACTGCGTCGGGTAGTTTTTAATTATACGAAGCCAGATTAAATTAAATAACTACTTCTCCAACCTTGTACCTTTCTCCAGAGTGTGGTTCAGCTGCATTACCGCCCGCTGCAGTGCTGCTCGTCTACCGGAGTTTAATCTCCCGTTAACTCGCGGCAGCGGCCGCTGTAAAGTTTTCATTGTCTGACTGTCAGTGGCGATTCTAGACCAATTTGACTGGGGGGGCCACTGGGGGGCCAGTTATTTTCTGAGGGGGGCAATAAATGCAGGACGAAAAAGAGAACTAGACAGTATGAAGTAATTGCGCATAAGAAAACAATGCAATACAGTTATTGGTATTTGTTTCAGTACACTTATTTATTTCAGATCGATCTTATAGTTATTACTGTTAGCTTCAGCTTAAGTTATTGTGCAATGTTTGCACTAACACCATATTTATATAAAAATAAAGGCAATGAACAGTTACATCTCTACTTTACATAAGGGTGTCTGCACAATCTCACATTACAGCAACAAAATCCTGCTTTGGCAAACCGAGTACCAGAAAATATACATTAAAAAAAAAAAAAAAAAACTTTTCATTGTTAGGGGGGCCACAGGGGGGTCAGAGGTCATTGTTAGGGGGGCCACAGGGGGGTCAGAGGTCAGTGTTAGGGGGACCACAGGGGGGTCAGAGGTCAGTGTTAGGGGGGCAGAATCACACTAAGCCTGGTTAGTGTTGCCTGACTTTATATAAGTGTTTTTATAAGTGTGTGGTCGCGTTCTAGTCACTTTGCTCAGCGCTACTGCTTGTTACATCTTGTATTCGCCGATCTTGCCGGGTTGCCGAGTGGGGCCAGAGAATAGACCAGACTCCAGCAAAGGTCAATTGTGTCTAGAGTGCGCCATATAGTGGAATCAACTGAAATGCCGGGTATTGCAGGAAAAAGACTAAATGAATGCAGTCTTTACTATAATTTGGACAATTTTGTACCAATATTTGGCGGGCCGGATTCAAAAGCCCAACGGGCCGTATATGGCCCGCGGGCCTTAGTTTGCCCATGCCTGGTTTAGAGTGTCTGCCCTGCACCTCTGCTCTCATTTACTTTGTTTTAAGAGAACAAGCTTAAAGAAAGTGTGAAGGACCGCCCAGCAGCTACACACACAGCCATAGGTGGAGAAAGTGTGAAGGACCTCCCAGCAGCTACACACACAGCCATAGGTGGAGAAAGTGTGAAGGACCGCCCAGCAGCTACACACACAGCCATAGGTAGAGAAAGGGTGAAGGACCGCCCAGCAGCTACACACACAGCCATAGGTGGAGAAAGTGTGAAGGACCGCCCAGCAGCTACACACACAGCCATAGGTGGAGAAAGTGTGAAGGACCTCCCAGCAGCTACACACACAGCCATAGGTGGAGAAAGGGTGAAGGACCGCCCAGCAGCTACACACACAGCCATAGGTGGAGAAAGTGTGAAGGACCGCCCAGCAGCTACACACACAGCCATAGGTGGAGAAAGGGTGAAGGACCGCCCAGCAGCTACACACACAGCCATAGGTGGAGAAAGTGTGAAGGACCGCCCAGCAGCTACACACACAGCCATAGGTGGAGAAAGTGTGAAGGACCTCCCAGCAGCTACACACACAGCCATAGGTGGAGAAAGTGTGAAGGACCGCCCAGCAGCTACACACACAGCCATAGGTGGAGAAAGTGTGAAGGACCGCCCAGCAGCTACACACACAGCCATAGGTGGAGAAAGTGTGAAGGACCGCCCAGCAGCTACACACACAGCCATAGGTGGAGAAAGTGTGAAGGACCGCCCAGCAGCTACACACACAGCCATAGGTGGAGAAAGTGTGAAGGACCGCCCAGCAGCTACACACACAGCCATAGGTGGAGAAAGTGTGAAGGACCGCCCAGCAGCTACACACACAGCCATAGGTGGAGAAAGTGTGAAGGACCGCCCAGCAGCTACACACACAGCCATAGGTGGAGAAAGTGTGAAGGACCGCCCAGCAGCTACACACACAGCCATAGGTGGAGAAAGTGTGAAGGACCGCCCAGCAGCTACACACACAGCCATAGGTGGAGAAAGTGTGAAGGACCGCCCAGCAGCTACACACACAGCCATAGGTGGAGAAAGTGTGAAGGACCGCCCAGCAGCTACACACACAGCCATAGGTGGAGAAAGTGTGAAGGACCGCCCAGCAGCTACACACACAGCCATAGGTGGAGAAAGTGTGAAGGACCGCCCAGCAGCTACACACACAGCCATAGGTGGAGAAAGTGTGAAGGACCGCCCAGCAGCTACACACACAGCCATAGGTGGAGAAAGGGTGAAGGACCGCCCAGCAGCTACTCACACAGCCATAGGTGGAGAAAGTGTGAAGGACCGCCCAGCAGCTACACACACAGCCATAGGTGGAGAAAGTGGAAAGCTAAAGCGGCAGATGCTCCTCTGAACAGTGATAAAAGGAGTTCTTACAGGTGGATGAGCAGCGTCTTAAGGCTTAATTCAATCACTTAAAACTTCTCCTGCAGCTGCTGAACACCTGACCTCCATCTGATCTTTTGTTATTGAATTAATTCCAGGTGCAAATCCTATCTGCCGTGCTTTTAGCAAAATACATGTACTCATTTATTACAAGATTGCACTTGAAATGCTTCGGTGTGAGTTCATTAGCTGCACCTTCACAGAGGCCACATCTGCCCCACTTAAGACTCTTTGAGACTAGTTCACTGTCGTTGTTGCTTCCGTCATTGCTTCACCAAACTCTTTAAATAAAGAATATTTTGGTACATTTGTCCTCCGGTTGCTCCCAGCTTTGGTTCAGCAGGTTTGAATCTTCACAATTAAAGCTGCAGGCGTCCCGGCTGTTCCTCCTTTTTCCTCCTCACTTCGTTCCTGGAAGTTTACCTGGTCACGCTTCATGCTCCTCTGACTCTGACATCTGAAGATCCCCCGGGTGGAAACTCAGCCTGCTGCCCTCTGGAGCCTCCGCTGACCTTAAAGTCCAGACAGACGTCTTCCTGTCGGGGTCTAACCGGAGCTGAGAGGCTGTTAGAGGGGGGGGGGGGGGGGGGGTCCCATGTGGATTTCTAAATGTTAGGAAGGTATCACAACAAGCTCAAGGAGGGAAACTGTCACTGTGGCATTTATAATGACAGCAGATCATGTACCTTGTATTTGTGTTGTGATTTAGTTCAATCGAGGATGAGAGACAAAAGTCAGTTAGTAAGTCAGTAAGTGAGTTGGTTGGTTGGTTTGTTATTTATTCAGTTAGTCATTTGGTTGGTAGGTCGTTTGGTAAGCTAGATCAGGGGTTCCCAACCTTTTTTCCCAAGAGCCCCCCCAAATGACCCATGTTGGAAGTTGCGCCCCCCCCCCCCCCACACACACACACACACGCACAAGGGGGGGGGGTGCAACAGCGGTAATTAAAGTTTAAAAGTCTCAAAATGCTACTACTGTCACAAACTGGATGAATGTGAAGTATGTTGTTAAAGGAGGATGAAAGCGTAACTAAGGAGCACTATTGGAGTGACTTTGATGGTTATTGGACTCAGGATGAATTCATTTGGATTCCCGCTGTATGAAGAAATTAAAGGACGGCGCGGAAGTGGAAACAATTCACAAAGGGATTAAACTGTTTAAAACACATGCTCAAAGTAAGCCGGATTTTGCCGATGTGTTTATGTGGATTCAAAAGTCGTAAATAATCTACAAAATGGAGGAGACCGATCGGATCGGAGCAACTGACAAATAATCCAACTGAAACCGGCATGGACAATGACTATGTTTTAAAAATGCGCTTATCCAGACAAGCCCGGTTTGGACACTTTACGGGCAGAAGAAACATTTCTATTAAAGAAACAATTATACATTTCTGTCTTTTTATGCCTTTAATACTAACTTGAATTTTTATTCAAATGAATTAATCAATTTTATATTTTATTGTAATGTAGAGACAAGGCTTTTAGTGACAATCATGTATTGCCTTACAATTATGTGTAAAAAAAAAAAAGTCTAAATATGATATTTGGCCTCAAATCATCTGAGGCCTGGTGCCCCCCCCCCCTGCGATCTTTGGCGCCCCCCCTGCGCCCCCCAGGTTGGGAACCACTGAGCTAGATGGTTGGTTCGATGGTTGTTTAGTAATTTGCTTTGTTAGTAAATTAGTTGGTTGGTCGTTTGGTTGGCTGGTTTGTTATTTAGTCAGTTAGTCATTTGGTTGGTTAGTTATTTAGTCAGTTAGTCATTTGGTTGGTTGGTTATTTAGTCAGTTAGTCATTTGGTTGGCTGGTTATTTAGTCAGTTAGTCATTTGGTTGGTTGGTTGGTTATTTAGTCAGTTAGTCATTTGGTTGGTTGGTTGTTTGGTAAGCTACATGGTTTGATAGTAAGTCTGTTGGTTGGATGGTTGGTTGGTTGATTAGTTGCTTTGTTATTTAGTCAGTTAGTCATCTGGCCATTTGGTTGGATGGTTTGTTGATTGGTTGATTTATTGGCTGGATAGTTGGTTGAATGATTTGTTGTTTGGATATTCTGGAAGCAAAGTAGTTTGTTTGGTCGATTAATTGGCTGGTACATCGGTTGGTTTGATGGCTGGGTGGTTTTTGGTAGGTTGATTGTTAGTAAATCAGTTGGTTAGTTAGTTGATTGGTTGGATGGCAAATTGATATGTTGGTTTGTTGATCAATTGACTGATGGTTGGATGGCTGGCTGGCTAGCTGGTTGATGGATGGATGGTTGGTTGAACGGTTAGTTACATTAAGACCAGGTCAGCCCTCTCTTAATCGTGTACTTGTCTAAATAGTCATTTATGTCCTAATCGACTTCTTTCGTACATTTTTAATTTTTTAAACCATTTTTCATGCCGGTTGACCAATTTGTTTAAGAAACTCAGTTGATCAAATATTTATTAAATCAACTTATATATTGTCAACAAAGTTTTATGAGTTTTAAACAACCAATAATTTCTTTACTAGCCAACAGCGATAATTAAGACTTTATTGAAGAATTTGAGTAAAATATAGAAAATGGATCAAAAAAGTGTTCCGTTAAAAAGAAGGCATTACATTTTGTTTTCCATTGGATTCAGTTTACAAAGGACAGTAAAAGTCTGTTGTCAGGAAAACATGAAAACATTTTCCGTTTTTAAAGTGTGGCATTTCCTTCTGACTCCATCGATTCAAAAGACTCACATTTTGTCAAAGCTCTTTTGAAACTGAAAACATGAAAAGCAAATATGTGCATTAAAGGGAAGCGTTAATGCTCCCAGGTGAACTCAAAGTGCGGGGTGCGCAGCTTGTGAGGATCCTCAGGTGTTTGATGTCCGGCTTCAGAGGGAGCTGCAGCCTCAGCACCGAGCAAGCACAAAGCTCCAGTTCTGCTTCCACGGAGGAGTTTAAATGTTGGAAACGATCCTGTCGCTGTGACAGGAAGTGAAGGTACAGAGTGTGCCGGCCTCAGCAGGAAGTGGAGCTCACTGGGGGAGATGTAGAGGAGGAACTGAGGAATATTTTAGGCAGGGAACAGCATGGAGTCTGGAACAAGTGTAGGGTAGCTTTTGTTCTTCTTCCGGGAACGGCAGAAACAGCGGAGAGGCAAAAATGTTTGTAAAGAAGCTCCGGAGCCAGGAAGAAGCAGCACGATTGGGGTGAATAGAAGGAACGAAAAAGTCAGGCAAGATTTATTTGATCTGCACCCTGTAAATGGCTTCAATCTCCTAAAAGTGGATAAGAGAGGAGCAAAGGCAGAGCTCCTCTGAAGAGTGAAAAAACATGATTGGATTTCGGTCCCTAAATTGAGGAGGACCAACCACAACACATTTTGTTCTAGCAAGCACTATGTAGGGTGTCTTTAAGAGCAGAGGGGCTGGAAAGTGGCTTTTAGGGAGTCAAGGAAACATGTGGTGGAGAATTCATCGTTCGTGTAGCAGAAACACTGCAGACGCCATTTAGAAAACAATTGACATCATTGTTGTAATTTGAATAGTTTGGATTCCTGTCCAAAACACAATCACACCAAGTTACAAGTGTTTGTTTGTTCTGTGCATTTATAGAGTGTAACATCTGTGTGTTTGGATCACCTTAGAGGAGCATTGGGAATATATGCTGGTTAACCGTTAGCATAAGAACCATTTGTTATTGAGCAGAGTATGAAAAATATATCATTGTATGAACATTAGAAGGTTGAGGTAAGATGGTGCAATTAAAAATGAATACAAATTGTTAACCGTAAGAAGTAAATACAAATAGAAATATAATATAAATTAATTAATACAAACATAGTCCAATAAAACATTTAAGAAAATAAAAAACTATTTATATACAAAATAAGAAGTTGAAGTAAAGTCGCTCTAAAGATGTTTTGCCATTGAACCAACTCAAAGTATATTGATTTAACCCAAAAAGTCATTCAAAAAACAAGATGATATTAAATGAGGTAAGAGGTACTTTATTGATCCCAATTTGGTAAATGTTTTCGGTTGCATCCGCATAAAAAACTAAACAAGGCATTGATGCACAAATGTCCAGTCTGAGCCTGTGTGCAGACCTTTGCATCGAAAGGTTGTGTCGTACTCTGTTGTTGTTGTTGTTGTTGTTCTTCTTCTTCTTTTATTTCCTACACCTCATGATGACAGGTGACAGACCCGTTAGCCTTTAGCTTAGCCTGCGCACGGGAAATGTTTAATGATAGCTTCCTGCTCCCGGAGTGCAGCAGGTCAGGAGAACCAGTGTTGGCTGTCAGGCGCTCTGCAGATTTATGAGTGTGCTGGCTAATATCCATAATGTGAGGTCAGGACAGCACTTAACGTGAGCGCCGGCTCTGTGGGCGCTCAGCATGTCTGCATCTTCAGCAGAGGGGAAGGAGCTGCTGAAGAGGAGTTGTGTTGGTAGAAAGTTGCTCATATGGAAATATTTGTATAATAATATCAGGAGAAACTATTAAAAAAATAAAAACTGAATTTATTACAAGGAATAAAAGAACATTCGAAAAATGGCTGGACATTTATTTAAAATAAAATATATATATTGTATATATAGGGGATTTAATTTGGTGTTTCACGGTGCAAACATAGACACTGTATTCTGGGAGTTAAGAATTTGCAAATAAAGAATTCTAAATACATAATGTAATCATTTGTAAATATTATTAATAAAATAGAAAAATGTGAAATTGTCAGTCTTTCAATTCAAGCTGCAGTTTTGAAAGTCTGTTCTTGCTGTTCTATTTCCTGTCTTTGCTGTTTAATTACCCAAACCACATTACTGGTGATTATTAATCAAAATCTCACTGTGTAAATATTTAGTTGAACAATGAAATGTTGTCAAAATATCAATATCACAGTGTTTCATCGAAGAGTGTGTGATATATTGTTGTGTTCACATCGCCCAGTCCTACTTCCTCCTCCGATCTCTGGCAACATGCTAGTTTTGCAGTTTGCTGTTGCTTCTAAAGATCCTCACAGATAATGTTGCTGCCACTTTAACCCTGTCCTTCTCCCTGTCCCTGCAGCCTGTGAGCTGATGAACCAGGGCATCCTGGCGTTGGTCACCTCTACAGGATGTGCCTCAGCCAGCGCTCTGCAGTCTCTGACGGACGCCATGCACATCCCTCACCTGTACGTCCAGAGGAGCAGCGAGGGCTCTCCGCGCACCGCCTGCCCCTTCAACCCCAGCCCGGGGGGGCACAGGTACACGCTGTCCGCCCGGCCGCCCGTCCGCCTCAACGACGTGATGCTCACGCTGGTGGAGGAGCTGCGCTGGCAGAAGTTCATCATCTTCTATGACATCGAATACGGTGAGTGAGCGACGGAGGTCCAGACGCCGATCTGGATCTTCTGGGTCCTTTAAAGGTCTCCTATTATGCTATTGTTAGGCATATAGTATGGGTCTCAGATATATACAAATATTCTTCTGGGTTGTTGTCGAAGGCAAACAGAAGAAGTTTGGCTCTGTTATTGGAAGCTGGAGGATCGTAAACATCTTCAACATGTGGTCCATTTGACCTTAAACATCTTCAACATGTGGTCCATTTGACCTTAAACATCTTCAACATGTGGTCCATTTGACCTTAAACATCTTCAACATGTGGTCCATTTGACCTTAAACATCTTCAACATGTGGTCCATTTGACCTTAAACAGCTAAACAACGGCGTATCTTCCATCAACACGTCTTTGATTCATTGGCTCGTTGATTGGTTTCCTGTTTAGTGACTCTCTTAATTGAAGGAACTGATTTTCTGGGCCTAAAGTTGAAACTACTGACTGTTGTTGAGGACATTCCACAGAAGCTTAGTAGACATTCTAACATTTACAATCGTGTCGATGAACTTCTGGAGCTGCGCTGGCAGAAGTTCAGCGTCTTCTACGACATCGAATACGGTGATTGAGAGACGGAGGGTTCAGACGCAGAGCTGGAGCTTCTGGGTCCTTTTAAAGAGTTGATGTTGAGATGTTTCTGGAAACGCTGAGGGAGGATCAGCGGCTGAGAGTTGGGATCTGTTGTCAAAGGAAAACAAAACAAGTTTTATTGGAAGCTGGATGATCCTAGAAATCTGAACCATTTGATACATTTGACTTTTAACAGCTAGAAAACGATCATCAAAAACTCTTTGTAATAGATAGTTTCCTCCTTCAGCTTAATCTACCGTGAGTCTGAAGTGAAGAAATTGTTGTTTTTGTGGAAACTAGATTGTCTTAGAAATGTGTAAAAAGTGGTTTTAGATCTGGGAATGTGTTGTCTTAGAGGTGCTTTAAGTTCAAGATGAATCAGCACTTACAAGTTATCCAAAGCATCGACAGCAATGATACTCATCCCGATAACTTTGGATGATTGTCTGGAAACTTTGGCCGTGTTTGTTTCACAGATACCTGAGCGTTGCCTCACCCCCCCTGTTGATGGATGATGCCACACACTGCTCTTCTGCTGTTTGAACTCTACAGGACGCCTGGTTCTTGTTTGGGTTTCAGCAGCGAGTTTACTTTAACATTCTGTATAAGAGAAAGCATCCCAGCGGGGCGGCGCGACCTCTCGAAGAACCAGCGCTCTGCAGAGAAGCTCCTCAGGTGGTAACATATGCTGCTTTTTCTACCTTTGGAGTCTTCGCTCAAACTCTGCATGTCTGAGACTAAACACACTTTCTGAAACTCCTTGTTAGAGCGTTTGTTCTGGGCGTTTTCTTTTATCTGAATGATGAGCGTGTCGTCTGCTTGATGTTATAGCCCTATGAGGCAACGTCTTGAGTTTTGGCTGCACAAATAACATTGACGTGACTTTTCTTGTCTTTCGAGGCTACAGACAGACCTGTTTTTCAGGATTCAAAGTGCCACATCGTGCAAAATGTTCAGATAGATGTACAGAAATGTGCTAAATAGTCAGATACCTTGTTGGGAAAGTTGTTTTTGGGGATTCTCTTTTGTCTGATTTAAGGGTTTATGTGCACCGTGTTGTCTGATGTACAGATGTTAAAGCCCTTGAAGGCCTCTTCTTGATCTTTGGCTGCACAAATAACATTGACGTGACTTTTCTTGTCTTTCGAGGCTACAAACAGCCCCTGTTTGTATTCCATACCACCAGAAATATCTCTGATTCAAAGTGCTAAATCGTGCTAAATCGTTACAAGATGTACAGAAATGTGCTAAATAGTCAGACACCTTGTTGGGAAAGTTGTTTGAGGCATTTTCTTTTGTTGAAATAGCCCTGTTCTTATTCCATATCTGCAGAGAACTCTATTGATTTAAACCTGGAGCAGTGCATTATACCCACAGCACTCCTCTTGTTGCATATCTATTGACATCCTCTTCTGGAAACTTGAGTCCACCTGAAGTTGTAACCGCACATGAACTACATGAAGACAACAAGCATTCGGCCTGAATGATTTTCAATGATGTTGTTTTCTAGCCTCCGAATGTTTCCATGTCCTGATATTGCAGCAGAACGTGAGACATTGACTTCACTCTCTTCTGCTCTTGTGCCATAGCTTACTGGGACTGTATCGTAATGAAATCACATTAGGTCCAATGTGAGTGTAATCGATACAGGATGGGGGCAATTACAATACAAGGATATAGACGGAGGCAGGCATTTCGCCCCTCAGACTCTCATCCAGAGTGATGGAGGGTAGGTGCTCCAGAGCGAGAGGATCCTTTCAGACGGAAACCAGGGCACAGGGAACATGTTTCTGAGTGGCTGGGAGATGTGGACGTCTTTAAGTGACAGCTCAGGGACTTCTGTAGTTCTAGGCACAAATAATGTTTGTCATTTGAATGATTTGGATTCCTCTCCAAAACACAATCACACCAAGTGTTTATTTGTTCTGTGCATGTATCGAGTGTGTGTGTTTAGATAACCTTAAAGTAAGTAGCATTGGTCTTGCTATGTTAACCGTTAGCTAAAGTTAAATAAAAACGTAAAAATGGTTCAACGTAAGAAGTTATGGTAAAAAAGTGAAATTAGAATAATAACAAATTGTAATAAAATGAACACAAACACAATACAAAATAAAATAAAATGTATTTATATAAAAATCAGAAGTTCAAGTAAAGTCACTTTAAAGAATGTTTGTCATGGTACCAACAAATAAAAAGATAGTTTTAAACCAAAATATGTTCCAGAAAACAAAATTATAATAAATGCAGCAATGACTCAGCTTGTCCAGACTCAGCATCGACAGGTTGTGTACTACTCTGTTGTTGTTGTTGTTGTTGACACGTGGCCGGCTGAGAGTACAGGGAACATGTTTCTGAGTGGCTGGGAGATGTGGAAGTCTTTAAGTGACAGCTCAGGGACTTCTGTAGTTCCAGGTTTCTTTAAATGTGCTCACATTGCATTTTAAGGATAGCTTTGGAAAGCCACCGTTGTTGAACCACTTCTCGATCTTTCTGAAAGCAAAATGATATTATTGATACCTGAACGTCTTCCAGTTAACAACCTTTAAACACGTCAGATTTCTGAAGAGGTCGGACAACGTGTCTGACTTCTGTCTGGGATGTTGCTCCTTTGGTTTGGTATATCTATCATGCATCAATGTGAGTTAGACTCTTTGTGACATTGATCCAATTGTGGGCATGATGATTGGAATTCATAAGTTCTTTGTGTCAAAGAAAAGTGAGAACAATGTGGAGTAATGTGAAAAGAAATCAGATAATTGTGCACATTTGGCAGATAAACGGTCAGAAATGTGCAAAATGGTCAGATGAATGTGCAGCACATACAGAGGAGTGTGCAGAAAAGTGCATTCATGTCCAACATAATGAAAGGAACGTGCTGAAAAGCGCTAACAGCCAGAGGTTGTTGGTGTTTAAAGTGCGTTTAGTCTCTCCCCTCTGCTGAGACTGCGTGCACAGACTCCTCCAGCTCCGACACCGACAAGCGCCAGGCGTTGTGATGAAGGTCTGAAAGTGAACATGTGATCAGACCCAGAGCAGCAGGGATCGCTCAGAGCACAGCTCAGTGTCTGCAGGAGGTGAACGGATGCAGCGCACCCTCAGGACCTCAGAGCATCATCTCTGACAGAGCGTCATACCTCTGAGGAAAGACATACCTTCTGTCTTTGGGTTTGGACCAACATTGGATCTTTGGAAGGTCACAGAGGTCACAGAGGTCACAGAGGTCACAGAGGCTCCTCGAGTGCTTTTTGGCCTGTCTTTTAACGTGTTGACACTTTATTAATTATTTTTAACGTCTAACTGATTGACTAAAACCGGCACCAAGCGCTGTGTGTCCCCTGGTCTCCCAGCTGTGTGCGTCACTCTTTAGTGTCCCCTGGTCTCCAGCTGTGTGTCACTCTTTAGTGTCCCCTGGTCTCCAGCTGTGTGCGTCACTCTTTAGTGTCCCCTGGTCTCCAGCTGTGTGCGTCACTCTTTAGTGTCCCCTGGTCTCCCAGCAGTGTGCGTCACTCTTTAGTGTCCCCTGGTCTCCAGCTGTGTGCCACTCTTTAGTGTCCCCTGGTCTCCCAGCTGTGTGCGTCACTATTTAGTGTCCTCTGGTCTCCAGCTGTGTGCGTCACTCTTTAGTGTCCTCTGGTCTCCAGCTGTGTGCGTCACTCTTTAGTGTCCCCTGGTCTCCCAGCTGTGTGCGTCACTCTTTAGTGTCCTCTGGTCTCCAGCTGTGTGCGTCACTCTTTAGTGTCCCCTGGTCTCCAGCTGTGTGCGTCACTCTTTAGTGTCCCCTGGTCTCCAGCTGTGTGCGTCACTCTTTAGTGTCCCCTGGTCTCCAGCTGTGTGCGTCACTCTTTAGTGTCCCCTGGTCTCCCAGCAGTGTGCGTCACTCTTTAGTGTCCCCTGGTCTCCAGCTGTGTGCCACTCTTTAGTGTCCCCTGGTCTCCCAGCTGTGTGCGTCACTCTTTAGTGTCCTCTGGTCTCCAGCTGTGTGCGTCACTCTTTAGTGTCCTCTGGTCTCCAGCTGTGTGCGTCACTCTTTAGTGTTCCCTGGTCTCCCAGCTGTGTGCGTCACTCTTTAGTGTCCTCTGGTCTCCAGCTGTGTGCGTCACTCTTTAGTGTCCCCTGGTCTCCAGCTGTGTGCGTCACTCTTTAGTGTCCCCTGGTCTCTCAGCTGTGTGCGTCACTCTTTAGTGTCCCCTGGTCTCCAGCTGTGTGCGTCACTCTTTAGTGTCCCCTGGTCTCCAGCTGTGTGCGTCACTCTTTAGTGTCCCCTGGTCTCCCAGCTGTGTGCGTCACTCTTTAGTGTCCCCTGGTCTCCAGCTGTGTGCGTCGCTCTTTAGTGTCCCCTGGTCTCCAGCTGTGTGCGTCACTCTTTAGTGTCCCTCTGGTCTCCAGCTGTGTGCGTCACTCTTTAGTGTCCCCTGGTCTCCAGCTGTGTGCGTCACTCTTTAGTGTCCCCTGGTCTCCAGCTGTGTGCATCACTCTTTAGTGTCCCCTGGTCTCCCAGCTGTGTGCATCACTCTTTAGTGTCCCCTGGTCTCCCAGCTGTGTGCGTCACTCTTTAGTGTCCCCTGGTCTCCCAGCTGTGTGCGTCACTCTTTAGTGTCCCCTGGTCTTCCAGCTGTGTGCATCACTCTTTAATGTCCCCTGGACTCCAAGCTGTGTGCGTCACTCTTTAGTGTCCCCTGGTCTTCCAGCTGTGTGCATCACTCTTTAGTGTCCCCTGGTCTCCCAGCTGTGTGTGTCACTCTTTAGTGTCCCCTGGTCTCCAGCTGTGTGCACTCTTTAGTGTCCCCTGGTCTCCCAGCTGTGTGCGTCACTCTTTAGTGTCCCCTGGTCTCCAGCGGTGTGCGTCACTCTTTAGTGTCCCCTGGTCTTCCAGCTGTGTGCATCACTCTTTAGTGTCCCCTGGTCTCCCAGCTGTGTGCATCACTCTTTAGTGTCCCCTGGTCTCCAGCTGTGTGTGTCACTCTTTAGTGTCCCCTGGTCTCCCAGCTGTGTGCGTCACTCTTTAGTGTCCCCTGGTCTCCAGCTGTGTGCGTCACTCTTTAGTGTCCCCTGGTCTCCAGCTGTGTGCGTCACTCTTTAGTGTCCCCTGGTCTCCCAGCTGTGTGCGTCACTCTTTAGTGTCCCCTGGTCTCCAGCTGTGTGCGTCACTCTTTAGTGTCCCCTGGTCTCCCAGCTGTGTGCGTCACTCTTTAGTGTCCCCTGGTCTCCAGCTGTGTGCGTCACTCTTTAGTGTCCCCTGGTCTCCAGCTGTGTGCGTCACTCTTTAGTGTCCCCTGGTCTCCAGCTGTGTGCGTCACTCTTTAGTGTCCCCTGGTCTCCAGCTGTGTGCGTCACTCTTTAGTGTCCCCTGGTCTCCAGCTGTGTGCAGTCACTCTTTAGTGTCCCCTGGTCTCCCAGCTGTGTGCAGTCACTCTTTAGTGTCCCCTGGTCTCCCAACTGTGTGCGTCACTCTTTAGTGTTCCCCTGGTCTCCCAGCTGTGTGCGTCACTCTTTAGTGTCCCCTGGTCTCCAGCTGTGTGCGTCACTCTTTAGTGTCCCCTGGTCTCCAGCTGTGTGCGTCACTCTTTAGTGTCCCCTGGTCTCCAGCTGTGTGCAGTCACTCTTTAGTGTCCCCTGGTCTCCCAGCTGTGTGCAGTCACTCTTTAGTGTCCCCTGGTCTCCAGCTGTGTGCGTCACTCTTTAGTGTCCCCTGGTCTCCCAGCTGTGTGCGTCACTCTTTAGTGTCCACTGGTCTCCCAGCTGTGTGCGTCACTCTTTAGTGTCCCCTGGTCTCCAGCTGTGTGCGTCACTCTTTAGTGTCCCCTGGTCTCCAGCTGTGTGCGTCACTCTTTAGTGTCCCCTGGTCTCCCAGCTGTGTGCGTCACTCTTTAGTGTCCCCTGGTCTCCAGCTGTGTGCGTCACTCTTTAGTGTCCCCTGGTCTCCCAGCTGTGTGCGTCACTCTTTAGTGTCCTCTGGTCTCCCAGCTGGGTGCATCACTCTTTAGTGTCCCCTGGTCTCCAGCGGTGTGCGTCGCTCTTTAGTGTCCCCTGGTCTCCCAGTTGTGTGCGTCACTCTTTAGTGTCCCTGGTCTCCAGCTGTGTGCGTCACTCTTTAGTGTCCCTGGGCTCCCAGCTGTGTGCATCACTCTTTAGTGTCCCTGGTCTCCCAGCTGTGTGCGTCACTCTTTAGTGTCCCCTGGTCTCCCAGCTGTGTGCGTCAGACTTTAGTGTCCCTGGTCTCCAGCTGTGTGCGTCACTCTTTAGTGTCCCTGGTCTCCAGCTGTGTGCGTCACTCTTTAGTGTCCCTGGTCTCCCAGCTGTGTGCGTCACTCTTTAGTGTCCCCTGGTCTCCCAGCTGTGTGCGTCACTCTTTAGTGTCCCCTGGTCTCCCAGCTGTGTAAGTCACTCTTTAGTGTCCCCTGGTCTCCCAGCTGTGTGTGTCACTCTTTAGTGTCCCCTGGTCTCCCAGCTGTGTGTGTCACTCTTTAGTGTCCCCTGGTCTCCCAGCTGTGTGCATCACTCTTTAGTGTCCCCTGGTCTCCCAGCTGTGTGCGTCACTCTTTAGTGTCCCTGGTCTCCAGCTGTGTGCGTCACTCTTTAGTGTCCCCTGGTCTCCCAGCTGTGTGCGTCACTCTTTAGTGTCCCCTGGTCTCCCAGCTGTGTGCGTCACTCTTTAGTGTCCCCTGGTCTCCCAGCTGGGTGCATCACTCTTTAGTGTCCCCTGGTCTCCAGCGGTGTGCGTCGCTCTTTAGTGTCCCCTGGTCTCCAGCGGTGTGCGTCACTCTTTAGTGTCCCCTGGTCTTCCAGCTGTGCGCATCACTCTTTAGTGTCCCTGGTCTCCTAGATGTGTGCATCACTCTTTAGTGTCCCCTGGTCTCCCAGCTGTGTGCATCACTCTTTAGTGTCCCCTGGTCTCCCAGCTGTGTGCGTCACTCTTTAGTGTCCCCTGGTCTTCCAGCTGTGTGCATCACTCTTTAGTGTCCCCTGGACTCCAAGCTGTGTGCGTCACTCTTTAGTGTCCCCTGGTCTTCCAGCTGTGTGCATCACTCTTTAGTGTCCCCTGGTCTCCCAGCTGTGTGCATCACTCTTTAGTGTCCCCTGGTCTCCCAGCTGTGTGCACTCTTTAGTGTCCCCTGGTCTCCCAGATGTGTGCACTCTTTAGTGTCCCCTGGTCTCCCAGATGTGTGCGTCACTCTTTAGTGTCCCCTGGTCTCCAGCGGTGTGCATCACTCTTTAGTGTCCCCTGGTCTCCCAGCTGTGTGCGTCACTCTTTAGTGTCCCTTGTCTCCCAGCTGTGTGCGTCACTCTTTAGTGTCCCCTGGTCTCCCAGCTGTGTGCGTCACTCTTTAGTGTCCCCTGGTCTCCCAGCTGGGTGCGTCACTCTTTAGTGTCCCCTGGTCTCCAGCGGTGTGCGTCGCTCTTTAGTGTCCCCTGGTCTCCAGCGGTGTGCGTCACTCTTTAGTGTCCCCTGGTCTTCCAGCTGTGTGCATCACTCTTTAGTGTCCCCTGGTCTCCTAGATGTGTGCATCACTCTTTAGTGTCCCCTGGTCTCCCAGCTGTGTGCATCACTCTTTAGTGTCCCCTGGTCTCCCAGCTGTGTGCGTCACTCTTTAGTGTTCCCTGGTCTCCCAGCTGTGTGCGTCACTCTTTAGTGTTCCCCTGGTCTTCCAGCTGTGTGCGTCACTCTTTAGTGTCCCCTTGTCTTCCAGCTGTGTGCATCACTCTTTAGTGTCCCCTGGTCTCCCAGCTGTGTGCATCACTCTTTAGTGTCCCCTGGTCTCCCAGCTGTGTGCGTCACTCTCTAGTGTCCCCAAGTCTCCCAGCTGTGTGCACTCTTTAGTGTCCCCTGGTCTCCCACATGTGTGCGTCACTCTTTAGTGTCCCCTGGTCTCCAAGCTGTGTGCGTCACTCTTTAGTGTCCCTTGGTCTCCCAGCTGTGTGTGTCACTCTTTAGTGTCCCCTGGACTCCCAGCTGTGTGCGTCACACTTTAGTGTCCCTGGTCTCCTAGCTGTGTGCATCACTCTTTAGTGTCCCCTGGTCTCCCAGCTGTGTGCGTCACTCTTTAGTGTCCCTGGTCTCCAGCTGTGTGCGTCACTCTTTAGTGTCCCTGGGCTCCCAGCTGTGTGCATCACTCTTTAGTGTCCCTGGTCTCCCAGCTGTGTGCGTCACTCTTTAGTGTCCCCTGGTCTCCCAGCTGTGTGCGTCAGTCTTTAGTGTCCCTGGTCTCCAGCTGTGTGCGTCACTCTTTAGTGTCCCTGGTCTCCCAGCTGTGTGCGTCACTCTTTAGTGTTCCCTGGTCTCCCAGCTGTGTGCGTCACTCTTTAGTGTCCCCTGGTCTTCCAGCTGTGTGCATCACTCTTTAGTGTCCCCTGGTCTCCCAGCTGTGTGCGTCACTCTTTAGTGTCCCCTGGTCTCCCAGCTTAGTGCATCACTCTTTAGTGTCCCTGGTCTCCAGCTGTGTGCGTCACTCTTTAGTGTCCCTGGTCTCCCAGCTGTGTGCACTCTTTAGTGTCCCCTGGTCTCCCAGCTGTGTGCGTCACTCTTTAGTGTCCCTGGTCTCCAGCTGTGTGCGTCACTCTTTAGTGTCCCTGGTCTCCAGCTGTGTGCTCACTCTTTAGTGTCCCCTGGTCTCCAGCTGTGTGCGTCACTCTTTAGTGTCCCTGGTCTCCAGCTGTGTGCGTCACTCTTTAGTGTCCCCTGGTCTCCAGCTGTGTGCGTCACTCTTAGTGTCCCTGGTCTCCCAGCTGTGTGCGTCACTCTTTAGTGTCCCTGGTCTCCAGCTGTGTGCGTCACTCTTTAGTGTCCCCTGGTCTCCAGCTGTGTGCGTCACTCTTTAGTGTCCCCTGGTCTACCAGCTGTGTGCGTCACTCTTTAGTGTCCCTGGTCTCCAGCTGTGTGCGTCACTCTTTAGTGTCCCTGGTCTCCCAGCTGTGTGCGTCACTCTTTAGTGTCCCTGTCTCCCAGCTGTGTGCGTCACTCTTTAGTGCCTCCCCTGTCTCCCAGCTGTGTGCGTCACTCTTTAGTGTCCCTGGTCTCCAGCTGTGTGCGTCACTCTTTAGTGTCCCTGGTCTCCCAGCTGTGTGTCACTCTTTAGTGTCCCCTGGTCTCCCAGCTGTGTGCGTCACTCTTTAGTGTCCCCTGGTCTCCAGCTGTGTGCGTCACTCTTTAGTGTCCCCTGGTCTCCAGCTGTGTGCGTCACTCTTAGTGTCCCTGGTCTCCAGCTGTGTGCGTCACTCTTTAGTGTCCCCTGGTCTCCAGCTGTGTGCAGTCACTCTTTAGTGTCCCTGGTCTCCAGCTGTGTGCGTCACTCTTTAGTGTCCCCTGGTCTCCCAGCTGTGTGCGTCACTCTTTAGTGTCCCTGGTCTCCCAGCTGTGTGCGTCACTCTTTAGTGTCCCCTGGTCTCCAGCTGTGTGCGTCACTCTTTAGTGTCCCTGGTCTCCAGCTGTGTGCGTCACTCTTTAGTGTCCCTGGTCTCCCAGCTGTGTGCGTCACTCTTTAGTGTCCCTGGTCTCCAGCTGTGTGCGTCACTCTTTAGTGTCCCTGGTCTCCCAGCTGTGTGCGTCACTCTTTAGTGTCCCCTGGTCTCCCAGCTGTGTGCGTCACTCTTTAGTGTCCCTGGTCTCCAGCTGTGTGCGTCACTCTTTAGTGTCCCCTGGTCTCCCAGCTGTGTGCGTCACTCTTTAGTGTCCCTGGTCTCCAGCTGTGTGCGTCACTCTTTAGTGTCCCCTGGTCTCCCAGCTGTGTGCGTCACTCTTTAGTGTCCCCTGGTCTCCAGCTGTGTGCGTCACTCTTTAGTGTCCCCTGGTCTCCAGCTGTGTGCGTCACTCTTTAGTGTCCCCTGGTCTCCCAGCTGTGTGCGTCACTCTTTAGTGTCCCTGGTCTCCAGCTGTGTGCGTCACTCTTTAGTGTCCCCTGGTCTCCAGCTGTGTGCGTCACTCTTTAGTGTCCCCTGGTCTCCCAGCTGTGTGCGTCACTCTTTAGTGTCCCCTGGTCTCCCAGCTGTGTGCGTCACTCTTTAGTGTCCCCTGGTCTCCCAGCTGTGTGCGTCACTCTTTAGTGTCCCCTGGTCTCCAGCTGTGTGCGTCACTCTTTAGTGTCCCCTGGTCTCCAGCTGTGTGCGTCACTCTTTAGTGTCCCCTGGTCTCCAGCTGTGTGCTCACTCTTAGTGTCCCCTGGTCTCCAGCTGTGTGCGTCACTCTTTAGTGTCCCTGGTCTCCAGCTGTGTGCGTCACTCTTTATGTCCCCTGGTCTCCAGCTGTGTGCGTCACTCTTTGTCCCCTGGTCTCCAGCTGTGTGCGTCACTCTTTATGTCCCCTGGTCTCCAGCTGTGTGCGTCACTCTTTAGTGTCCCCTGGTCTCCAGCTGTGTGCGTCACTCTTTAGTGTCCCCTGGTCTCCAGCTGTGTGCGTCACTCTTTATGTCCCCTGGTCTCCAGCTGTGTGTCACTCTTTAGTGTCCCCTGGCCTCCAGCTGTGTGCGTCACTCTTTAGTGTCCCTGGTCTCCAGCTGTGTGCGTCACTCTTTAGTGTCCCCTGGTCTCCAGCTGTGTGCGTCACTCTTTAGTGTCCCCTGGTCTCCAGCTGTGTGCGTCACTCCTTTAGTGTCCCCTGGTCTCCAGCTGTGTGCGTCACTCTTTAGTGTCCCCTGGTCTCCAGCTGTGTGCGTCACTCTTTAGTGTCCCCTGGTCTCCCAGCTGTGTGCGTCACTCTTTAGTGTCCCCTGGTCTCCAGCTGTGTGCGTCACTCTTTAGTGTGTCCCCTGGTCTCCAGCTGTGTGCGTCACTCTTTAGTGTCCTTGGTCTCCAGCTGTGTGCGTCACTCTTTAGTGTCCCCTGGTCTCCAGCTGTGTGCGTCACTCTTTAGTGTCCCCTGGTCTCCCAGCTGTGTGCGTCACTCTTTAGTGTCTGGTCTCCAGCTGTGTGCGTCACTCTTTAGTGTCCTCTGGTCTCCAGCTGTGTGCGTCACTCTTTAGTGTCCCCTGGTCTCCAGCTGTGTGCGTCACTCTTTAGTGTCCCTGGTCTCCAGCTGTGTGCGTCACTCTTTAGTCTCCCCTGGTCTCCAGCTGTGTTCGTCACTCTTTAGTGTCCTGGTCCCAGCTGTGTGCGTCAGTCTTTAGTGTCCCCTGGTCTCCAGCTGTGTGCGTCACTCTTTAGTCCCCTGGACTCCCAGCTGTGTGCATCACTCTTTGTCCCCTGGTCTCCAGGTGTGCGTCACTCTTTAGTGTCCCCTGGTCTCCCAGCTGTGTGCGTCACTCTTTAGTGTACCCTGGTCTCCAGCTGTGTGCGTCACTCTTTGTCCCTCTCCAGCTGTGTGTGTCACTCTTTAGTGTCCCCTGGTCTCCAGCTGTGTGCCACTCTTAGTGTCCCCTGGTCTCCAGCTGTGTGCGTCACTCTTTAGTGTCCCCTGGTCTCCCAGTGTGTGTCACTCTTAGTGTCCCCTGGCCCCAGCTGTGCGTCACTCTTTAGTGTCCCCTGGTCTCCAGCTGTGTGCGTCACTCTTTAGTCCCCTGGTCTCCAGCTGTGTGCGTCACTCTTTAGTGTCCCTGGTCTCCATGTGTGAGTGTCTTTAGTGTCCCCTGGTCTCCAGCTGTGTGCGTCACTCTTTAGTGTCCCCTGGTCTCCCAGCTGTGTGCATCACTCTTTGTCCCCTGGTCTCCAGCTGTGTGCGTCACTCTTTAGTGTCCCCTGGTCTCCAGCTGTGTGCGTCACTCTTTAGTGTCCCCTGGTCTCCAGCTGTGTGCGTCACTCTTTGTCCCCTGGTCTCCAGCTGTGTGTGTCACTCTTTAGTGTCCCCTGGTCTCCAGCTGTGTGCGTCACTCTTTAGTGTCCCCTGGTCTCCAGCTGTGTGCGTCACTCTTTAGTGTCCCCTGGTCTCCCAGCTGTGTGCTCACTCTTTAGTGTCCCCTGGTCTCCAGCTGTGTGTCACTCTTTAGTGTCCCCTGGTCTCCAGCTGTGTGCGTCACTCTTTAGTGTCCCTGGTCTCCAGCTGTGCGTCACTCTTTAGTGTCCCCTGGTCTCCAGCTGTGTGCGTCACTCTTTAGTGTCCCCTGGTCCCAGCTGTGTGTGTCACTCTTTAGTGTCCCCTGGTCTCCAGCTGTGTGCGTCACTCTTTAGTGTCCCCTGGTCTCCAGCTGTGTGCGTCACTCTTTAGTGTCCCCTGGTCTCCAGCTGTGTGCGTCACTCTTTAGTGTCCCCTGGTCTCCAGCTGTGTGCGTCACTCTTTAGTGTCCCCTGGTCTCCCAGCTGTGTGCGTCACTCTTTAGTGTCCCTGGTCTCCAGCTGTGTGCGTCACTCTTTAGTGTCCCTTGGTCTCCAGCTGTGTGCGTCACTCTTTAGTGTCCCCTGGTCTCCAGCTGTGTGCGTCACTCTTTAGTGTCCCCTGGTCTCCAGCTGTGTGCGTCACTCTTTAGTGTCTGGTCTCCAGCTGTGTGCGTCACTCTTTAGTGTCCCCTGGTCTCCAGCTGTGTGCGTCACTCTTTAGTGTCCCTGGTCTCCAGCTGTGTGCGTCACTCTTTAGTGTCCCCTGGTCTCCAGCTGTGTGCGTCACTCTTTAGTGTCCCCTGGTCTCCAGCTGTGTGCGTCACTCTTTAGTGTCCCCTGGTCTCCCAGCTGTGTGCGTCACTCTTTAGTGTCCCTGGTCTCCAGCTGTGTGCGTCACTCTTTAGTGTCCTCTGGTCTCCAGCTGTGTGCGTCACTCTTTAGTGTCCCTGGTCTCCAGCTGTGTGCGTCACTCTTTAGTGTCCCCTGGTCTCCAGCTGTGTGCGTCACTCTTTAGTGTCCCCTGGTCTCCAGCTGTGTGCGTCACTCTTTAGTGTCCCCTGGTCTCCGTTGTGTTTTGAGCTTCTTCAGCGTTTGGTTTCTGCAGCTTTTAGTAAACGCTGCCATGTCTCCTCAAGTTGCTGCAGATGTTTCTTCATGTGGAACATTTGTGTTTCTTTATCTGCATCGTTTCTGAAGCTGGAGTTTCTTATGATGGAAATGTTAGGGGACGTTATAGGGGTTGCACCTGTTAGCCATCGTTTATCTGCAGAAAAAGCCTAGAAATCGTGAGGATATGTTCATTTCTACTGTTCATATTGAAAACCCGATAATACCAAATAGTGAGTATGAGATGGAGACTCTCACGTTCCTCATCAAAGCTCCCTTTATCCGTCAGTCGCTCTGAAATGTGTTTCCTTCTGAAGCGCAGCGTGAGCACTTCCAGAAGCGATATTTGACCGGCGTTAAAACATCAGCTGGTTTCTCTTTAACGAGCCTTTTTTGATTTTATTTTAACTGCTAAATGGGACTGAAGTGCTCACTTGATAGGTGATTAAGAACAGTGTGTGTGTGTGTGTGTGTGTGTGTGTGTGTGTGTGTGTGTGTGTGTGTGTGTGTGTGTGTGTGTGTGTGTGTGTGTGTGTGTGTGTGTGTGTGTGTATGTGTCAGTGTGTGAGAGTGTTATTAGGGGGGAATGAAGGATGTTTTGTGTGTGTGTGGAGAGACACACACTGTGCTGTGTGATCACATGGCAACACTAACACATTATTAAAGCAGCATCAGGTCCTGAACACGCTGTGTGTGTGTGTGTGTGTGTGTGTGTGTCTGTGTCTGTGTGTGTGTATGTGTGTGTGTGTGTCTGTGTCTGTGTCTGTGTCTGTGTGTGTGTATGTGTGTGTGTGTCTGTGTGTGTCTGTGTGTGTGTATGTGTGTGTGTGTGTGTGTGTGTGTGTGTGTGTGTGTGTGTGTGTGGTGTGTGTGTGTCTGTGTCTGTGTCTGTGTATGTGTGTGTGTGTGTGTGTGTCTGTGTGTGTGTGTGTGTGTGTGTGTTTCAGTCTGATTTAAATGATGGCTTATATACAGTATGATCTGCTCTGATTCAAAATGTCTCGACAGGGCGAATGAAAGACAAAGGATTATTGTTATTGTTTTCTTCCATTATTACGGCTTTCACCTTGAAGTAAGGGAAATATAGTTAGCGGTAAAAAGGGTTTTTGCTAAACCAACAAAGCTCGAAATAAAAATACATACAATAAAATAAAGTCAATACAAATGTTAAGTTTTTAAATGACAGGAAATCTTTAACCTCTTCAAATGAAAAAAGTACAAATGAATATAAAACAATAAATGTGTTAAAAATAAAATAACAAATAATAATACAGAGCGACTGCGGCTGCGAGGGAGTGTGGGTTCGATCCCAGCCCGTGCAGCCAACATGTCGATGTGTCCTTGGGCGAGATACTGAACCCTGAGTTGCTCCCGATGTCCAACGGTGTGTGAATGTCAGGTCCTAGAGTCAGGTGCACTGCTCTGTGTGAATGTCAGGTCCTAGAGTCAGGTACACTGCTCTGTGAGAATGTCAGGTCCTAGAGTCAGGTGCACTGCTCTGTGTGAATGTCAGGTCCTAGAGTAAGGTGCACTGCTCTGTGTGAATGTCAGGTCCTAGAGTCAGGGACACTGCTCTGTGTGAATGTTAGGTCCTAGAGTCAGGTGCACTGCTCTGTGTGAATGTCAGGTCCTAGAGTCAGGGACACTGCTCTGTGTGAATGTCAGGTCCTAGAGTCAGGTGCACTGCTCTGTGTGAATGTCAGGTCCTAGAGTCAGGGACACTGCTCTGTGTGAATGTCAGGTCCTAGAGTCAGGTACACTGCTCTGTATGAATGTCAGGTCCTAGAGTCAGGTGCACTGCTCTGTGTGAATGTCAGGTCCTAGAGTCAGGTGCACTGCTCTGTGTGAATGTCAGGTCCTAGAGTCAGGTGCACTGCTCTGTGTGAATGTCAGGTCCTAGAGTCAGGTGCACTGCTCTGTGTGAATGTCAGGTCCTAGAGTCAGGTGCACTGCTCTGTGTGAATGTCAGGTCCTAGAGTACACTGCTCTGTGTGAATGTCAGGTCCTAGAGTCAGGTGCACTGCTCTGTGTGAATGTCAGGTCCTAGAGTCAGGTGCACTGCTCTGTGTGAATGGCATGTAAGATAAAGATAAAGTAAGATAAAGCTTTATTGTCTCCCTTAGGAGAAATGTGTCTTGGGCATCGAGATAATACCCATAAAACGTTCAGGTCAATCAGTCATAGATACAGAACAGAGATCACATGGCAAAGAAACAAACAAGAAACATACAGGTACAGAACTTTCCCTATTGCACCTACGCATAGTGTCCGTCAGATTGCACATATCCCTATTGTGTCCATACCTATTTACACATAATGCACTTCCCCTATTTAACCTTCTCGATTGCACAAACTACACTGTAAACATTGCACCTCCCAACAACTCCTAACAGCATAATCACAATTGTTCCTGACTGTTCAGCAGCTTGATTGACAGCGGAACAAAGGAAAACTTATACCTGTTCAATGTACAGTTTGGTAATCTATACCTTCTGCCCTTTTCAGCAACTCAAACTCTCTATCCAGGATGTGTTTGGGGTCGCATGTGATTTGACGGCCTTGCTTTCTCACCATCTCCTCACATATCTCCTGAAGAGAGGATGGTGGAAGCATGCCAATTATTTTTCCAGCCCTTTTTATCAAGCTCTGGAGTTGTGATTTAGATTTAACTGACAAGTTACCAAACCATGTTGTGATGCCATAACGAATAATAGACTGAATTGCTGCCCCGTAGAACATTAACATGATGCATGTATCCACTCCATGAACCCTGAGCCGACGCAGGAAGTGCAGGCGCTGGCTTATCTTTGAGCATCCCTGATCCACCTGATGGGCCCAGCCTAACTGAGCATCAAACTAAATCCCCAAATATTGAAAACGTGAAACCTGCTCAGCTCCCTCCCTGCTGATAAGGACGGGGCTGTGATCGCCTACTGACTTGGGGTCAAAGATCATGTCCTTTGTTTTTTTAACATGTAACACCAGGTTGTGCGCCTCACACCACTTCACCACCTCTTCACTCTCAAGTTTATACATAGAAATGTCTGAGTCTCTAGTCAGTACACTAAGTATGTCATCAGAACACTTTATAATGTGGTTGTGTGTAGTATGTAAAGCGCTTTGAGGGGTCTTAAAGACTGGATAAAGCGCTATATAAGTACAGTCCATTTAATACACAAATAATAACATATATAAATACTAAATCAACAGAAAGAGAACTGTATTGTTCAAGCGTATTGTGTGACTATTTAAGTATAAATGCATTTTGAAGTTCTGAATTGTGTTTTTTAACGCCTTGAAATCACTTCAGAGCCGCAGCTTGAGTCCAAATCGATCAGCTGTTGGGGCTTTTATTGGTCGATTTTACCCAAAAAGTCTAAGCCTGCAGGTGCAGTGATTCAGCGACTGTGCTGCATGTGTAATCTTCAGAAATAGAAGGTGATTTTGGAGGAGAATTGATCTCCTGAGAGCCGTTGCCATGTTTTTTAAAAACTCAAAGCAATCTTTAGTTTCACCGGAGATGTGTTTGAAGTGACAGCTGTTTGGTTTCTCCTGTCCTCGCTCGTTTATCACTTTCTTTTGTGCATTTGTTCCCGACCGTACTCTTCTGTGCAGCTTCTATCGGCTTCCTGCTCTAACCTAATTGTCCCAGAAGGCAGATTTGGTTTGTTAAACCGCACATAACAAAAGACAGACCTCCTCTCTGGACTAATCACACGCTATCGATCCGGTTCCTCTTGTTTCCTGTCCGCACTAATCCTCTCTAATTCCTGCTGCTCCATATTCCCTCAGCCGCTCAGGATGTATGCCGAGAGGAGTTCCCCCGTCAGATTCATTCAGCGCTTCAGAATGCATGTAATCCTATAAGAGTCCATTAACATGCTTAATGATAGCACGGCTGTCCTTAAGAGAGAGAGAGAATGGAGGAAGAAAGAGTTAAGACTATTTTTTTTATTATTTTTTTTTATTTATGTTTTTTTCTTATTATTTTTTATGTTTTTATTTATTTTTTACTTTATTATTCGTTTTTTATCCAATTTTACTTTCTTCACAATTTTACTTTTTTCTCAGAATTTCACTTTTATCTAAAAATTCTGACTTTTTTCAGATTTTTTTTGTTGTTTTCAGAATTCTTTTCTCACAACTTCAATTTTTTTGGATTCTCTCATAAACTCCCTTTTTCTCAAAATTCTCAACTTTTTCAACAATTGTTGTCCCCTCAATTTTATTTTTTTGTCAGAATTAAATGTTTCTTTCACAATTGACTTATCCGTCAAAAATGAAGGCGTCAAACAGAGAGGTGTTTCTCTCATTGTTAGAAATGGACTGGACAATATAAGAGAAAGTGTCCATCAGTTTGAATCCATGCTATCTTGAGTTTTAAGATCGTCTTATCAAAATTCACAAAGAATGTCACATCGATGTTCCTTTTAGTGGTGACCTATGGCCAGTCAGTGAGTCTGGACTGTCCTCTTTAGCAGCGACGTGCAGTCAGGCAGAGCCTCACCTGCCATACTCCAATGTAACGGAAAAACAACTAAAGAAAAACTAAATAGTAATAATAAAAGGTCTCCACTGATCTGTGTTGTAAGTGTGATTTCTGTTTGATTCCAATCGCTTTTTATAGTCAAAATCGGCTAATTTGCCGAGCTCCGCTACAACTACGGGGAGCGATGAGATTGAGAAGTGAGGCAGGGACGAGCTCTGCCTCACAGAAGCCCACAGTAACTTGCTGGAGCACGGGCACTAATTTAGCGCGGGCACTTATTTTGTAAGCGCGCTCCAGTTACTGTGTGGTGAGGTGAGGCACAGATGAGCTCTGCCTCACCTCAGAATGCGTCACCCCACAGAAACTGCTGGAAAGCGGGCCCTAAGCGCATGCCTGCACCATCTCACTGTATGTCACCAATGTAATGTTTGTAGATCCCTTTATTACATTTATCCTCGCCATCCATAGTCTCTAAATAACTTATTTCACGTATATATGATATTTAAGCTCGCTGGTCTCATCATACAACGGCAATGAGAAAAGCACCAGGGGAGGCAGCCACAACCTCTGCCGCACTGAAGGGGGCGCAAGTGAGCCCACAGGTTCTTGTTGCTACTGTTATTCTACGCAGGGACGGTAGAGAACAACAAGCTAGGCTTTTGAAACTAGAGGGAGATAAGGAGGACTTTTACAAAACAGTCATAAAGATTGTTGTCCAGAAGGATAGCATGGACTTCATCTTCAAGTCAAGGTAAAACCACAATTGTAATGAAAATGGGATCAATCCAATATTTAGATTGTGGGTTGGCTATCCTTTTGTTGAACAGTCTGTTTAAAATGAATCGAAGCATCAGACTAAAAAAGCTTTTGAAAATAACAGAATATTTCGATTAAGGTCAAAATATAATATTTGTAAATCTGACTCTGAAGGAGTCCGTGCCTCAGCAGCCGTGAACCTCCCCGCACGTCACTGCTCTCTAGTATCTGCAGGTTGTTATCCTCTGCAGGAAAACATCCAGACTGTGAATGAGTTCCTCGTGCAGAGCGGCTGCTGAGGCAGAAACAGAATCTCCTTCAGGAAGTTTACGAGGAGAGACTCTGAAGCTGATTTGCATATTTGCCTTAAAGAAGAGGGGATTCCAAGAAAATGAAAAAGAGTTTACGACTCAGTTAGCAGATTCAGTGGCACGTGAAGATAAATGCTGCCGCGAATAGAAAGAGGAATCAGGCACGTCTGCTTCTTTGTCTTCAGGCCGCTGCGGTGTCAAAACATTCACCTCGACTTCAGGGTCAGGAGAGGAGACGATGGAACCAGAGCACTGAATACAGGAGGGGAGAATGGGGAGGTGATCAAACTAGAAATCATAAGGAAGCAGAGGAGGGGTTTAACAGAAACACGGCCAATCAGAAAGATGTTATTAACCTTTATTGAGCTTTATAACCTTTTATATGTTTGTAACAACACCCTGCAACATGTGTCCCCTCTCAAATGTCCTTTACATGTCCAGAACACAAACCCTCTTGTAGATATTTATAGTGCAGGATGTAGTAATTCTGTGTTGGTCCCTGAAGGCAGCATCTTTCTGGTCCAATGGGATTCCTCCTTGTGATTTGGATTAATCCAGAAAATAATATCTGTGTCAAACAAATGTTTTTGATCCTTACACGTTTAGTTCATCAGGATACTCTCACATGTTAACACCACTTTATGATTTCTGAAGTAAAAAGCTAACGTTAGGCTATAAAGGAACTACAGCACGGTCACATGACTTCACGTCACCACCGCTAAGCTAAAGGAGGCTAATGTTGGGCTATAAAGGAACTACAGCTCGGTCACATGACTTCACGTCACCACCGCTAAGCTAAAGGTGGCTAATGTTGGGCTATAAAGGAACTACAGCACGGTCACATGACTTCACGTCACCACCGCTAAGCTAAAGGAGGCTAACGTTGGGCTATAAAGGAACTACAGCACGGTCACATGACTTCACGTCACCACCGCTAAGCTAAAGGAGGCTAATGTTGGGCTATAAAGGAACTACAGCACGGTCACATGACTTCACGTCACCACCGCTAAGCTAAAGGAGGCTAATGTTGGGCTATAAAGGAACTACAGCACGGTCACATGACTTCACGTCACCACCGCTAAGCTAAAGGAGGCTAATGTTGGGCTATAAAGGAACTACAGCACGGTCACATGACTTCACGTCACCACCGCTAAGCTAAAGGTAGGCTAATGTTGGCTATAAAGGAACTACAGCACGGTCACATGACTTCACGTCACCACCGCTAAGCTAAAGGAGGCTAATGTTGGGCTATAAAGGAACTACAGCACGGTCACATGACTTCACGTCACCACCGCTAAGCTAAAGGAGGCTAATGTTGGGCTATAAAGGAACTACAGCACGGTCACATGACTTCACGTCACCACCGCTAAGCTAAAGGAGGCTAATGTTGGGCTATAAAGGAACTACAGCACGGTCACATGACTTCACGTCACCACCGCTAAGCTAAAGGAGGCTAATGTTGGGCTATAAAGGAACTACAGCACGGTCACATGACTTTCACGTCACCACCGCTAAGCTAAAGGAGGCTAATGTTGGGCTATAAAGGAACTACAGCACGGTCACATGACTTCACGTCACCACCGCTAAGCTAAAGGAGGCTAATGTTGGGCTATAAAGGAACTACAGCACGGTCACATGACTTCACGTCACCACCGCTAAGCTAAAGGAGGCTAATGTTGGGCTATAAAGGAACTACAGCACGGTCACATGACTTCACGTCACCACCGCTAAGCTAAAGGAGGCTAATGTTGGGCTATAAAGGAACTACAGCACGGTCACATGACTTCACGTCACCACCGCTAAGCTAAAGGAGGCTAATGTTGGGCTATAAAGGAACTACAGCACGGTCACATGACTTCACGTCACCACCGCTAAGCTAAAGGAGGCTAATGTTGGGCTATAAAGGAACTACAGCACGGTCACATGACTTCACGTCACCACCGCTAAGCTAAAGGAGGCTAATGTTGGGCTATAAAGGAACTACAGCACGGTCACATGACTTCACGTCACCACCGCTAAGCTAAAGGAGGCTAATGTTGGGCTATAAAGGAACTACAGCACGGTCACATGACTTCACGTCACCACCGCTAAGCTAAAGGTAGGCTAATGTTGGGCTATAAAGGAACTACAGCACGGTCACATGACTTCACGTCACCACCGCTAAGCTAAAGGAGGCTAATGTTGGGCTATAAAGGAACTACAGCACGGTCACATGACTTCACGTCACCACCGCTAAGGCTAAAGGAGGCTAATGTTGGGCTATAAAGGAACTACAGCACGGTCACATGACTTCACGTCACCACCGCTAAGCTAAAGGAGGCTAATGTTGGGCTATAAAGGAACTACAGCACGGTCACATGACTTCACGTCACCACCGCTAAGCTAAAGGAGGCTAATGTTGGGCTATAAAGGGAACTACAGCACGGTCACATGACTTCACGTCACCACCGCTAAGCTAAAGGAGGCTAATGTTGGGCTATAAAGGAACTACAGCACGGTCACATGACTTCACTGTCACCACCGCTAAGCTAAAGGAGGCTAATGTTGGGCTATAAAGGAACTACATCACGGTCACATGACTTCACGTCACCACCGCTAAGCTAAAGGAGGCTAATGTTGGGCTATAAAGGAACTACAGCACGGTCACATGACTTCACGTCACCACCGCTAAGCTAAAGGAGGCTAATGTTGGGCTATAAAGGAACTACAGCACGGTCACATGACTTCACGTCACCACCGCTAAGCTAAAGGAGGCTAATGTTGGGCTATAAAGGAACTACAGCACGGTCACATGACTTCAACGTCACCAACCGCTAAGCTAAAGGAGGCTAATGTTGGGCTATAAAGGAACTACAGCAACGGTCACATGACTTCACGTCACCACCGCTAAGCTAAAGGAGTGGCTAATGTTGGGCTATAAAGGAACTACAGCACGGTCACATGACTTCACGTCACCACCGCCTAAGCTAAAGGAGGCTAATGTTGGGCTATAAAGGAACTACAGCACGGTCACATGACTTCACGTCACCACCGCTAAGCTAAAGGAGGCTAATGTTGGGCTATAAAGGAACTACATAGCACGGTCACATGACTTCACGTCACCACCGCTAAGCTAAAGGAGGCTAATGTTGGGCTATAAGGAACTACAGCACGGTCACATGACTTCACGTCACCACCGCTAAGCTAAAGGAGGCTAATGTTGGGCTATAAAGGAACTACAGCACGGTCACATGACTTCACGTCACCACCGCTAAGCTAAAGGAGGCTAATGTTGGGCTATAAAGGAACTACAGCACGGTCACATGACTTCACGTCACCACCGCTAAGCTAAAGGAGGCTAATGTTGGGCTATAAAGGAACTACAGCACGGTCACATGACTTCACGTCACCACCGCTAAGCTAAAGGAGGCTAATGTTGGGCTATAAAGGAACTACAGCACGGTCACATGACTTCACGTCACCACCGCTAAGCTAAAGGAGGCTAATGTTGGGCTATAAAGGAACTACAGCACGGTCACATGACTTCACGTCACCACCGCTAAGCTAAAGGAGGCTAATGTTGGGCTATAAAGGAACTACAGCACGGTCACATGACTTCACGTCACCACCGCTAAGCTAAAGGAGGCTAATGTTGGGCTATAAAGGAACTACAGCACGGTCACATGACTTCACGTCACCACCGCTAAGCTAAAGGAGGCTAATGTTGGGCTATAAAGGAACTACAGCACGGTCACATGACTTCACGTCACCACCGCTAAGCTAAAGGAGGCTAATGTTGGGCTATAAAGGAACTACAGCACGGTCACATGACTTCACGTCACCACCGCTAAGCTAAAGGAGGCTAATGTTGGGCTATAAAGGAACTACAGCACGGTCACATGACTTCACGTCACCACCGCTAAGCTAAAGGAGGCTAATGTTGGGCTATAAAGGAACTACAGCACGGTCACATGACTTCACGTCACCACCGCTAAGCTAAAGGAGGCTAATGTTGGGCTATAAAGGAACTACAGCACGGTCACATGACTTCACGTCAGCACCGCTAGCTAAAGGTGGCTAATGTTGGGCTATAAAGGAACTACAGCACGGTCACATGACTTCACGTCACCACCGCTAAGCTAAAGGAGGCTAATGTTGGGCTATAAAGGAACTACAGCACGGTCACATGACTTCACGTCACCACCGCTAAGCTAAGGAGGCTAATGTTGGGCTATAAAGGAACTACAGCACGGTCCATGGACTTCACGTCACCACCGCTAAGCTAAAGGTGGCTAATGTTGGGCTATAAAGGAACTACAGCACGGTCACAATGACTTCATGTCACCACCGCTAAGCTAAAGGATGCTAATGTTGGCTATAAAGGAACTACAGCACGGTCACATGACTTCACGTCAGCCACCGCTAAGCTAAAGGAGGCTAATGTTGGGCTATAAAGGACTACATCACGGTCACATGACTTCACGTCACCACCGCTAAGCTAAAGGAGGCTAATGTTGGGCTATAAAGGAAATACAGCACGGTCACATGACTTCACGTCACCACCGCTAAGCTAAAGGAGGCTAATGTTGGGCTATAAAGGAACTTACAGCACGGGTCACATGACTTCCACGTCACCACCCGCTTAAGCTAAAGGAGGCTAAATGTTGGGCTATAAAGGAACTACAGCACGGTCACGTCACGTCACCACCGCTAAGCTAAAGGTGGCTAATGTTGGGCTATAAAGGAACTACAGCACGGTCACATGACTTCACGTCACCACCGCTAAGCTAAAGGTGGCTAACGTTAGGCTATAAAGGAACTACAGCACGGTCACATGACTTCACGTCACACCACCGCTAAGCTAAAGGTGGCTAATGTTGGGCTATAAAGGAACTACAGCACGGTCACATGACTTCACGTCACCACCGCTAAGCTAAAGGCGGCTAATGTTGGGCTATAAAGGAACTACACACGGTCACATGACTTCACGTCACCACCGCTAAGCTAAAGGCGGCTAATGTTGGGCTATAAAGGAACTACACACGGTCACATGACTTCACGTCACCACCGCTAAGCTAAAGGTGGCTAATGTTGGGCTATATAAGGAACTACACACAGTCACATGACTTCACGTCACCACCGCTAAGCTAAAGGAGGCTAATGTTGGCTATAAAGGAACTACAGCTCGGTCACATGACTTCACGTCACCACCGCCTAAGCTAAAGGAGGCTAATGTTGGGCTATAAAGGAACTACAGCACGGTCACATGACTTCACGTCAGCACCGCTAAGCTAAAGGATGCTAATGTTGGGCTATAAGGAACTTACAGCACGGTCACATGACTTCAGTCACCACCGCTAAGCTAAAGGAGGCTAATGTTGGGCTATAAAGGAACTACAGCACGGTCACATGACTTCACGTCACCACCGCTAAGCTAAAGGAGGCTAATGTTGGGCTATAAAGGAACTACAGCACGGTCACAGACTTCACGTCACCACCGCTAAGCTAAAGGTAGGCTAATGTTGGGCTATAAAGGAACTACAGCACGGTCACATGACTTCACGTCACCACCGCTAAGCTAAAGGAGGCTAATGTTGGGCGCTATAAAGGAACTACATCACGGTCACATGACTTCACGTCACCACCGCTAAGCTAAAGTGAGGCTAATTCTGGGCTATAAAGGAACTACAGCACGGTCACATGACTTCACGTCACCACCGCTAAGCTAAAGGTAGGCTAATGTTGGGCTATAAAGGAACTACAGCACGGTCACATGACTTCACGTCACCACCGCTAAGCTAAAGGCGGCTAATGTTGGGCTATAAAGGAACTACAGCACGGTCACATGACTTCACGTCACCACCGCTAAGCTAAAGGTGGCTAATGTTGGGCTATAAAGGAACTACAGCACGGTCACATGACTTCACGTCACCACCGCTAAGCTAAAGGAGGCTAATGTTGGGCTATAAAGGAACTACAGCTCGGTCACGATGACTTCACGTCACCACCGCTAAGCTAAAGGAGGCTAATGTTGGGCTATAAAGGAACTACAGCACGGTCACAAGACTTCAAGTCACCACCGCTAAGCTAAAGGAGGCTAATGTTGGGCTATAAAGGAACTACAGCACGGTCACATGACGTCACGTCACCACCGCTAAGCTAAAGGAGGCTAATGTTGGGCTATAAAGGAACTACAGCACGGTCACATGACTTCAAGTCACCACCGCTAAGCTACAGGAGGCTAATGTTGGGCTATAAAGGAACTACAGCTCGGTCACATGACTTCACGTCACCACCGCTAAGCTAAAGGCTGCTAATGTTGGCTAAAGTTGGTCACATGACTTCACTTCCACATTACATTCAGGGGGGTATTTACTGACATATTTTATTTACATTTAAAAACCATTGACGTCCAAATGAGGAATTTAGCTAACCTCACAGGAGTGTTTGTACAAGATGCTTTATATTATAGGGAATCGATCAACTCATCAAATGTAAAAGCAGTCAGCTGTTTTCAGGTCTGAAGGTGAAAGGTCAGAGGTCACAGAAATCAGTAGAAGAGGCTGTAAATACCTCGGCACATATCCCTGGAATTATGGTGTTAAACCCTGGCTCTGTTGTGATTGGTCAACCACTTAGAGATGTCCCGCCCCTTAGCCTATCA
The DNA here is from genome assembly GCA_028583405.1 of Pogonophryne albipinna. Classification (NCBI taxonomy): domain Eukaryota; kingdom Metazoa; phylum Chordata; class Actinopteri; order Perciformes; family Artedidraconidae; genus Pogonophryne; species Pogonophryne albipinna. The sequence continues at coordinate 42,747,122 of CM053248.1, forward strand.
TGTACAATGTGTTAGAGCGATAGCCAATAGGAGCATGAGTGTTCTATTGTGATGTCACCATGTTACAGAAGTAAACAAAGAGAGTCCAATGGAGGCGTTTCAGGCTGGGAACACAGGGATTTTAGCCTTTGCAGACCATTTACATGCACTAAATCAGCCCTTTGTAAGAAATATTGTACTTTCTGTGATTTGGAAATTGCAGTAGTCCGTATTGTGATTTGAATACAAGTGTGATTAATTGTGCCACCCGATGGCACCCCTCATATTGTAATATATAATAATGAGGATGATCAATATCTCTTTTCTTTCTCACACATCATGCCTCTTGTGAGCAACATGAAAACACAATGCGGTAAGATACGATAACGATAAGAAGTACTTTATTGATCCCAATTTGGGAAATGTTTGCATTGCAGCAGCATCAAAAGACAAGGCATTGAACATAGGAGACATTACAAGACTAGACATTAACAATCCAAAATGTAAACATCTCAAATAGAACTAAAATAGCATTAAACAAAGCAGAAGAAATACCTGTTAAAAACAAATGTACAGTATTAAAATAGTATAATGATGCTCCTTTCCTTTGCTTTATTTACATAATACATTTGGACGACGGTCAAATCCCCCCACAGAGTACAGATGATTGTAAACAGAGTTAGAAGAGTGTGTGTGCAATGTGTTTTTTATACGTGTTCTGCACCGACCCTTCACCGGCAGATGGACTGAATAACTGACCACCATCACTTTTTATGACGCATGGCTGCTGGCAGGAGACAGAGAATATAGGGAGTTCTGGGAATAACACACACACACACACACACACACACACACACACCCACACGCTGAGAGCAGGATTGATTTCCGCCCTGGTGTGAGTGTATCATTATGGCCGCCTCAGTGTGTGTGTGTGTCTTCTCCACATATCTCACGCTGACCGGCTGCAGTGCGCTCTAGGAAACAGTGTTTTTCATCAGCAGCCAATCAGAGGCATCTGTCAGGCGGAACAGGAGGCCGTCCCGCGGAGAAACGCTGATAAAGATATCGACACGGAGACTGGAGAGTGTGTGTGCTGCTGTGTGTGTGTGTGTGTGTGTGTGTGTGTGTGTGTGTGTGTGTGTGTGCTGCTGTGTGTGTGTGTGTGTGTGTGTGTGTGTGTGTGCTGTGTGTGTGTGTGTGTGTGTGCTGCTGTGTGTGTGTGTGTGTGTGTGTGTGTGTGCTGCTGTGTGTGTGTGTGTGTGTGTGTGCTGCTGTGTGTGTGTGTGTGTTCTCCTCTCAGTCTCTGCCAATCTGTCTGTTACACACTTCACTGCTGTGCTTAGTGTGGCTCATCACACACACACACACACACACACACACACACACACACACACACACACACACACACACCACACACACACACACACACACCAGTTGTCCTGACCTGACCCTGTCAAAGGCAGACAGAGGAACACAGTCTGTAACTAAGGCGTTCAGATGGATTTTAACATGAAAAACATCGTCTGCAAATAAGTAAAGATTTTTCATAAGAATAAAAAAAATACCCGACTTAAGGAAAGTCTTAATGAACATTTTCAATCAAAAAGGGCAGATTGTTGTGGAAATAAAGAGAATAAACTAGAGGTTCAGTCTCAAGGTGAAACACGACGTTTTCTTTAGAGAGGAGGAGGAGGAAGAGGAGGAAGAGGAGGAAGAGGAGGAAGAGGAGGAAGAGGAGGGAGAGGAGGAGAGGAGGAAGAGGAGGGAGAGGAGGGAGAGGAGGAAGAGGATAAACATGGAGTCCTGACGTCACTTTAAACTCTGCTTCTGATCGCAGACACTGATGGACTAGATTTAGGTTTTTAATTTCCTTATCCCGAAAAGCAATAATGAGAATAAAGTTTGAGAATGAAGTGTAACTCGTGTTCATAAATAACCACAGGAGGAAAATGTATTTATTTATCGTCTGCATTTTTAGAAATGAGTTGGAATATTAAGAACTATTGAAATGAACTCTAAATGTGTTAAAAAGGAAGTGAAGAATATAATTTAAAGGTTTTGAATACATCGATTTTCTGGCATGATTTTGGCAAATGTATTTATTGCTTTTTATTTGTACTTATTGCTGTCATGATACCGAAGTCTTTGAGCTAAGGAGCTAAGGAGCTAAGGAGCTAAGGAGCTAAGGAGCTAAGGAGCTAAGGAGCCAAGGAGCTAAGGAGCTAAGGAGCTAAGGAGCTAAGGAGCCAAGGAGCTAAGGAGCCAAGGAGCTAAGGAGCCGCACAGACAGAGAGGACATTTGGTGAGAAGATCAACGTCATTATTGCTTTTTGGGATAAGGAAATTAAAAACCTAAATCTCGTCCATCAGTGTCTGCGATCAGAAGCAGCGTTTAAAGTGACGTCAACCCTCGATGTTTATCCTCTTCCTCCTCTTCCACCCTCCTCTTCCTCCTCTTCCTCGTCCTCCTCCTCTTCCTCTTCCACCCTCCTCTTCCTCTCCACCCTCCTCTTCCTCTTCTTTCTCCTCTTCCTCCTCTTCCTCGTCCTCTTCCTCTTCCATCCTCCTCTTCCTCCTCTTCCTCCTCTTCCTCTTCCACCCTCCTCGTCCTCCTCTTCCTCCTCTTCCTCGTCCTCCTCTCTAAAGCAAACGTCATGTTTCACCCTGAGACTGAACCTTCTGGTGACGTCTGATGAATGATTCAAATCGTCTGAAGGAGGATCTCTATCCGGGCAAAACATCAGATTCAAATTAAAAATATTTAAATATTAAAATGGAGGAGAGAGGAGTAAATAAGAGCGTTCCTGTTTCTCTGCAAACTAATGTGAGTCGGTGTCACTTCCTCCTGGAGAGTGGTACCTTCATACTTAACGCTACATAACCGTATATATGAATCATGTATGTTACGGCCCGTCCACACAGCGGCGTGCGTTGACGCTTCACCATTCACTTTGAATGGGGTGACGTCACTTTTTGCCGAACTGCATTGTGGGAAGCGACGCGGAGCTTTGCTGGCGTAGCTCGCTGCAAAAGTTGAGCAATATTCAACTTTTGAAGCGTCGGCAGAAGCGTCAGCCAATCGGATCATATGCCAGTACAAGGCTCTAGCCAATCAAACCGCTGCTTGTGTGTCAGGGGCGGGAGATTCATGTGATTGGTTGTTGGTCGAGTTTCAGACACGCCCGCCGGCAAGCTTCAGTGTCTTGCAAAGAGAGAAGGGGCCGTTACAGAGTGGTGTAGGATGGGATCAATGAGGCGAAAGAGGCTCATTTGTTCCTCACTTTCTCACAGTGTCTCGATAAGGATCTGGTTATTGTGTTGTTCCCGTAAACAGTGGTATTGAAACGAGGTTGAGAGTCTTTAAATGAAACCTCTGCATGCATTCACACTCCACAGATAGCAGCTTGAAGTGCTTGTGTTCTTAGATTGTCCGTTTAAAACATCATTTCATTTCATTAAGATACGACAGTGATTCTCAAATGGGGGTACGCGGACCCCTATGGGGTACGTTGGGGTACTGCAGGGGGTACGTGAGGTAAAAGAAAGGTTAATTAAATAAATACCATGCATAATTACAAACATAATCTTAGTACAATAAGTTAAATCGAAAACACAATTATATATAAAATATTCCTAGAACCACCAAAACATGTCAAATGTGTGCATTGTATTTGATAGTTTTTCATAATTTATCATTTTGTTCATTTTGTTAAACTTCAATTGAAAATATCCTTGGAAAAATCTGTTTTTAAAAATTGTTCATGCATAAAGATAACATCCTTAGTTTGTTGTAATGCATGACGGAGTTAATACATCACGCACTGAGGGAACATCACTATATTGTAATTATTTATAAAGGCTTTTTTCTATCACAAATGTCCGGGGTCGGTCAGGGGGTACTTGGCTGAGAACATGTTTCAAAGGGGGAACATTCCTGAACAAGGTTTGAGCAGCACTGAGATAAGACGTAGTTCTGCTTGTACAGAAGTGCTACAAGAAAAACAGGACAAACAAAACCCAGACCAAAAACACAAGTCCTTTAAGTTTGGGAATGTTCTTGGATTAAACTCAATATTTCATTTTAGGCATGATTTCAGTTCAACCTCATTAAACTATGGGATATTAAACCTTCTATCTGCACAGTGTTATGAAAGGCTTTCTGCCAACAACGCCAAATATGTTGTGGAGAAAAACACAAAGGTATGAATGTCCGTCTAAAGCAGGGATGGGCACATGGCGGCCCTCAGATTAATTTATAAACAACGTAATTAATTAAATAAAAGATAAAAAAAACGTTTTTAGATTTCTTTACTTGTAGTACTGATAACGTCCACTAGAATCCTAGTTACGTCACGAGCTGCGTACATGATTTCGTTCGGCAGCCAAATACCGCAAAATAATCTGTGACGCGTTTGTGTGTATTGTTTGTGACGGCAAGTTACTCCGTTCTCCGCTTGTAATTATGCCGAAGCTTCAAAGTTGTATTTATCATCTGAATTAGTTTAATATTCTAAAAACCAAGACTGTGTTTATTTTAAACTAATGTCTGGGTTAGAGTTCATGACTTCATGCTTATGTCATCTTAATGGTTCATCTCAATGCACACACATTTTCCGTGCTTTCCAATAGTTTAAAATAGTTTTATTCCACTGTTAAATAACCTGTTCAACACAAACATGCCACTTGTAAACATTAAATAACATTTCTGTGAACTGATATTTGTTTAGTGGCTTATTAGAGGATGTTCCCTGAGAGATTGTAAAATGTCAGACTTCGTATATTTGTTAATAATTACATACAACACATGGAATGTGTGTGTGTGTGTGTTCCAAGTGAATCTGCGGCCCCCTGGTGGCCAGTACATACATTACGTGGCCCCCCACCACCATCCAAGTTGCCCATCCCTGGTCTACAGGATCATTTCATTTCATTCTGCAAAACCAAATGCAGTGACACCGTATTGACTGATGCTACACAAGAAACACAGTCGTTCATACGGAGAGTAACTACTGGGTGGATGCAAACGCCTTTAATTAAACTTGGAATAGATGTTGGTTGAGGGGATTTCCATCAGTGTCTCTCCTGCCTCTTGTACCGAGACGAAAGACAGGTGGATTAAAAAGCAGATACAGGTAAACATTACAAACCCCCTCCTCTCACTGTGGCTCGGACCATCTTTTATACACGTGGAAGACATCCGTTTCTATTCCTTTATATGGTTTCTAATGATATCAGGGTCACGTCATACAGATTATTTAGATTCAACCCTCGTGCTGTTGATACAACAACGCTTATTTATTCTCCTACAAGCGTTTTGGCAAATATTCCTCTCCCTTTAATCCTCCTTCCTGAGAGTCATTTCATCTCCCGTTAACCTGCAGAGTCCTCATGTGTCTTTTTACCGATGTCATGAACATTAAAACACGCTCGCTCTCTCTCTCCGTCTGACTGCCCGTCACTTATCCTCTCGGCCTCTCTAATTTGCTTTTAATTAGCGAATGGATGCTGTCAGACGAAGAGTTCACCCCTCATTGGTCTAAACTCTCCGAGAGGATTAGAGCCGTCTGAAAGCCACTTAGTGAACCTCATGTTGCTTCATACATATTTAAGGCTGCACAGGGTTTCGACAAAGCTCCGGCTCATTGGGTCGCAGCTCGTTAAATCTGTTGTGTCTCCGATGGAGCCGATAAAGAAAACCAATGGCTCCTCTGTTCCTCTGCGAGACTCTGAGACACTTTTAACTCTTCTTCACTCCAGAGTGGCTCACACGCACAGGGGTCAAAGGTCACAATGTTTGCGGTTATTTTAAAATACTCATTTGTGTAAAATCAGGGCTTATTGGATATATACATGGGCTTAAACAATCAAACTACATAGTGGTTTTTCAAAATAAAATATTATGTTAATGGAGCTTGTTTGCATTGCCATCACTGAGGTGAAAGCAGTAGCTGTAGTCATTCTTTCTAGGGCTTTTATTTTGAAAAAAAAGCCTCATTCAGAGCTTCATCTAAGGATATATTAACTCTTTGGGGCTTTTATTTTGAAAATCAAGCATTAAACTGGAGCGTTCTATAATGAAAGTCACTTTTAATGCTTTTATTTTGAAAAACATTTCTCATCTAGAGCTTCCTGTAAGGATAAATTAAATCTTTGGGGCTTTTATTTTGAAAAAAACAAGCCTCATTCAGAGCTTCCTCTGAGGATATATTAACTCTTTTGGGCTTTTATTTTGAAAATCAAGCATTAAACCAGAGCGTTTTCTAATGAAAGTCACATGTAAGGCTTTTATTTTGAAAAAACATGCCTCATCCAGAGCTTCCTGTACATGAACTCTTTGGGGCTTCTCTACATGAGATTCCTGTAAGGTCAATTTGCAGGTGTTTATTTTGAAAAACACACATCCTTGTGAGAAGATACATTTACTCTATGGGGCATTTATTTTGAAAATGTTTCCTTTTCCTCAGCTTACTTTAGAAATACAGTTATCCTATGAGTATTTTATTTTGAAAAACAAGCCTCTTCCTGAGCTTCCTGTGAGGATGTAACAAATCCAAGGGGCTTTTATTTGAAAAACGTGTTTCTTTCTGAGCCTTTTGTAAGAATACAGTAACTCTATGGGGCTTTTATTTTGAAAAATTACACCAAAATTGGCCAATTTTTTTATTTAAACCCAGTGTGTGTGTGTGTGTATGTGTATGTGTATGTGTGTGTGTGTGTGTGTGTGTGTGTGTGTGTGTGTGTGTGTGTGGACTCATATTGTGGGGACACCTGCTGCCTCCATATGATATCCTCTCTCTCTATGATGTCTTTGTTAACGCTGGTTTCTAATTGGCTGCTGGTGCAGGAAGGTCACTGGGTGTATTTCTTATTTCCTGCGGATAACACAGCGCTCTTTGATTCCTAATATCGCTTCATAACCGTATGAATCCATCTCTTGTATTTATTAATCAGCGTCTTTGAGCCGACGCATGCAGGGTGAACATCTGAGGAACAGTTTGCAAGAGGAAACAGAAACACCTTTCCATTAGTTTTGCTTAGATGCATGATGTCATCTCTCCTCTCATTTTAAACACCAGTACTGCTTCAGTGTGAAGGCGGAGGATGTACATAATTGTCACATGCCTGGTTATAGAGATTTAAAATGCATTACTCAGCAATGAATTAACCTCGCTGCTAAACTGCGCTGCATATTATTGGATGGTTCAGTGTCGCAATGATTGCTTTATTTAGTATCTGTGTGCACAAACGTTTCTATGTGTCATTGTGTGTATGTGTGTGTGTGTGTGTGTGTGTGTGTGTGTGTGTGTGTGTGTGTGTGTGTGTGTGTGTGTGTGTGTGTGTGTGTGTGTGTGTGTGTGTGTGTGTGTGTGTGTGTGTGTGTGTGTGTGTGTGTGTGCGTGCGTGCGTGCGTGCGTGTGTGTGTGTGAAGCTTGTCGGCTTTAAAGACCATGTTCAGACTTGTGGAGGTTGCCATAGTTACTCTGGCCTTTGGTTAAAGGACATTTCAATGGTACAATCTGTGTCAGTCAGTCAGAGTGGAACACATGCAGAGTTAGTGATGGACGCCTATTTTCGTTTTTTCGTTCGTTATTCTTTAAGGTCCCTCTTTTGGCCAAATGGGATTTAAGTCATGTTTACCCAGTGGCGCACCGTGGGGCTTTAGACAGGGCCTCCAGTAAACAAATGAGAAGCACACATTTTACACGTCTCTGTTCAACATCGATCAGTGAAGTGATCTATCATTAGACTCGTGTCATCGTGCACTCTCACGTCGCTCTAAAATGACCCGAATAGTAACGTACTCATCCGTCACTTGTAAATGAAGTCGATGCTACGAAGGAGGTTCATGACAGAAGTTTAGCTCAGGACAGGGCGGCGTGTGGTGCAGTGGGTTAGTGCATTGGTGTTGGGATCAGGGGGTCACAGGTTCAAACCCCACTGCAGTCAGCATGTCGTTGTGTCCCTGAGACTCTTCACCCCAAAGTGCTCCTGTGGGGATTGCCCACAGTATTGAGTATGTGAGTCGCTTTGGATAAAAGCGTCTAACAAGTGACATGTAATGTAATGGACACTGTCATTGAACATCAGCATCTGATTGGCTGATGAATATGTCACTAAAGCTTATTACCAATTAAGTGTGTTGTCTTTCAACAAAAGTCTAGCAGTATCTGTTGTGCCAAAACTAAAATAACTGTGAGGCGTTTAAGTGACTTTTTGATTCCAGTTCAGCCTCAACCAAACCTTACTTCATGTTGAGGATATTATACTATTAAAACGTATAACTAAATACTCCAGGTATAAACACCTTGTTGTCAAGTCGTCTTTGGCTCCTTCAGCAGCGTGACAGAGGAGGTTCACTCTGCAGAGCCGTTGTTTTCAATCTCCCTGAGAGGAATATCAGCTGAATGTCGATATCAATAGATTTCTGTCTCCCTGGTTCGTCTGTGACTTGATTTAAAGTCGGACAGCTTTCAGTGAAATGCCAAAAGGTTCCTAAAGAGATGGAGGTGATGACCTGATGAGTGTTGAGAAGGTAAATGAAAGGTTATTAACATTTATCTTTCATAAAACAATCTATTGAATCTAGGGGTGGGCGATATTGAAAAATATATTATCACGATATTTTTCAAGCAGTATCACGATAGACGATATATATCACGATATTTGTTCATGTCGGTTATTTTTCAAGTTACTAACAGTACAAGGACCTACAAGGTAACAGAAACTAAAACAAAAAGGAGTAACAGACCAAAATAGCATTTCAAGCTGGTTTTATTTCTGAAATGAATCCCTGAATGAACAATTCAACATTTTGATATGGCTTCAAGGCACAGTTTCTCAGTATAAAAATGAACTTTCTGAGGTAGCACTAGCACTAGCGTGTCAAACAACTCGGACTGAACTACCAACACGAAAGCAGAGGTGCGCTGACATTGTGAAATCGATCGGGCTTGATATATGGTGAAATTAAAATCAGTAGGTGAGGCTAGGGGAGCGGGAGGGGAAGAGGCTCTCCGTCCGCTGATAGCCCCCTGCGCCGCGCACGGAGAGCCTCTTCCCCTCCCGCTCCCCCAGCCGTTCAAATCCAGTTTTGGACAGTCTGCCGTGGTTCCATCCCATTTCAAGTGCTGTTCGAGGCTCGGCGTAACCCTCGGAGCACACTCTCCAATCACAGAGCTTGAGGACTATCACGGGGTTTGTCAAACAGAGCACATGGTGTAGTCCAAACGATAGCTGGGGATTCTGGGTAGTGTAGTGTCTTCTGCCATCCTTTACTCCGAAAAAATATTTGTTTCTCCGAATCGAAGGGCAAAAATACAAAAGCATTGCACACAATTTAAACCAATCAATGTTGTGTAATTAACAAGGATAATCTGATGTTTTTTAGTCGATGAGTAGTGCAGATATCACTGTAAAATCAATCGACAGTAAGGGGAATACTTACTTCCGGGTGTACAATTCTCCGTTATCCAATGAGAATGGACGCTCACATTAAGGGCAGCCGACACAAACGAATGCCGTGCTTCCATGAGCATCAAATCCCGCCGCAGATGGGAATACATTGCAATCAGTTGAAAGCTATGTGCGTCCCTTTATGAAGCTGAAGGAGCCTAGGAGCATCACAACTGCACGCCACGGACACTGACCAAACGTCACTCCTGGACGATTATGGAGTGAGAGTGTGTTGGCTAACCCTAGCCGGACAGGGGATCGTGTCCGTCTCTGTGGCTTCAGGCTTGATCGCCGTTCAAATGACAGTTTTAATGATCTCAATGGGAATGGTTAGTGTTTCATATGCACGCAAATAAAATAAAATATAAGCCAACAGAATCAACCAAGACAATAAATGAAGTGCAATACTGTCTGAATCCTGACTAGACAGCTTTAGAGCATGTCTTTCACATCAGTTTTTTTTTTTCAAGTTTTAAAAAAAAATTTTTTATCACGATAGATACGATATCTCTGAAAAAGCATATCGTGGAGACCTAATATCGTCACGACGATATATATCGTCATATCGCCCACCCCTAATTGAATCTCTACGTCTAATCTTCAGGTGTATTGAATATCTTTGAGACCTTGACAGGTTCAGAGCCAGGTTTTATTTCACTTTCCTCGTCACAGATATTTTTCACCTTGATATTTATACGAGACAAAGGTTAGCAGATGAAAAGCAGGAGCGCTCTTAAAGGAATCCTTGAGTTAAATATCTTGTTTATTGGCGAGTTGTTGAATCATCGTACAAACAATGAAGGTGTTGATGTGAAAGTCAAGTATAAACGTTGATATTTTGTTTGTTTTTAAGAGGCTTTTCTTTAGTTTTTAAGTTATAAATGTCACGATCTGTCTGCGTTGTGTTTTGTCTTGTCTAGATATGTCCTTGGTTTCCTGTCTGTGTGTGTCCCCTCCTACCTGTTCCCTCCTACCTGTTCCCCCCTACCTGTTCCCTCCTACCTGTTCCCTCCTACTACCTGTTCCACCCTACCTGTTCCCTCCTACCTGTTCCCTCCTACCTGTTCCCTCCTACATGTTCCCTCCTACCTGTCCCCTCCTACCTGTTCCCTCCTACCTGTTCCCTCCTACTACCTGTTCCACCCTACCTGTTCCCTCCTACCTGTTCCCTCCTACCTGTTCCCTCCTACATGTTCCCTCCTACCTGTCCCCTCCTACCTGTTCCACCCTACCTGTTCCCTCCTACCTGTTCCCTCCTACCTGTTCCCTCCTACATGTTCCCTCCTACCTGTCCCCTCCTACATGTTCCCTCCTACCTGTCCCCTCCTACCTGTTCCCTCCTACCTGTTCCACCCTACCTGTTCCCTCCTACCTGTTCCCTCCTACATGTTCCCTCCTACCTGTTCCCTCCTACCTGTTCCCTCCTACCTGTTCCCTCCTACCTGTTCCCTCCTACTACCTGTTCCCTCCTACCTATTCCCTCCTACATGTTCCCTCCTACCTGTCCCCTCCTACATGTTCCCTCCTACCTGTCCCCTCCTACCTGTTCCCTCCTACCTGTTCCACCCTACCTGTTCCCTCCTACCTGTTCCCTCCTACCTGTTCCCCCCTACCTGTTCCCTCCTACCTGTTCCCTCCTACCTGTTCCACCCTACCTGTTCCCTCCTACCTGTTCCCTCCTACATGTTCCCTCCTACCTGTCCCCTCCTACCTGTCCCCTCCTACCTGTTCCCTCCTACCTGTTCCCTCCTACCTGTTCCCTCCTACCTGTTTTCTTGATTGTGTTCACCTGTTGCCCCTGTGTTTTCTCCTCCCTCCTCACCTGTCTCTTGTTTCCTTGATTAGTCCTGTGTGTATTTAAGTTCTGTTTTTGCTGTCTGTCATTGTTGGTTCGTCGTTTGTCTGTGACTGTGTTCATTACATTTTTACATTACATTGCATTGAGCTGACGCTTTTATCCAAAGCGACTCACAATAAGTACAATCGACCAGGAAGACACAACCTTGAAGAAAACAGAATCATATAAGTACGCCGGGGAGTGTTCTGTGTGTCCGTGTATCCTTGAAATAAAGGTATTTTCAGTGTTATCTGCATTTGGGTCCTGCTTGCTTCGCTCACCCATAACAATAAACCCATCAAGTTTGTCAACAAAACATCATAAAGTGTTGTTTCCGGAGCGTTCAGCAGTGTGAAGTAGTGCTGGGAATATCTAATGTATATAATACTTATTAATAAGGGAAATGTACAAAATGGCTTCACCAATCAAATGAAACATCATTATTATGTGCAGTTCAACTCAGAAGATGCTTAACCAAGGATAAGGCTTTTAAAAAGATGTTTTATTTGTTCAGACCGGAGACACAAACAAACAAGGACATAACAACAACAACAACAACAAAGGGGAGATGACATTCCCATCTCATAAAAAAGTCAAATACAATAAGTGTAATAGCGCTTTTTAGACAAAAACAAAACAAAAGACAAAAACAGTCGATAGAATCGCTTCAACATTTCATAAAACTAGTTTGACAGCTCAATAAATCCCATAACCAAAAACACAACATGACACATCGATCATATTTATTATTCCACTTGTTCCTACTGTCCTTTAGAGCTGGTTGTTTCCCATTTGCAGAGATGTCAAAAGTACACACTTTACTCGAGTAGAAATACAGATACTCGTGTTTCAAAATACTCTGGTGAAAGTAGAAGTACTGACTAAACTTCTTTCCTCAAGTCAAAGTAAAGAGGCTTTGAAGTGTACTTCAGTAAAAAGTACCCATAACTAGCAGCTGCTTTAAAGAGTACCTGACCTCCCTTTATATTAATAGAACAATAATGTCATTGTTAGCTAATAAATGTTTCCATGCTGAACAACGGCAACATGACAACGTTTCCATTGGTCCCTCTTCTTTAGAGAAGACCAGGAAATGATGGATACACGGATCGTGTTCAAATCAATAGGCACGCAATGACTCTAAAGAATAATGATCACGCCACCAAACACACATTCAGACTAAAGGAACCAGCTGTTTGGGAAATGAGAGAAGTAGAAAGTACAGGTATTTGGGTTCAACATGTAAGAAGTAGAAAGTACAGGTATTTGGGTTCAACATGAGAGAAGTAGAAAGTACAGGTATTTGAGTTCAACATGTAAGAAGTAGAAAGTACAGGTATTTGGGTTCAACATGTAAGAAGTAGAAAGTACAGGTATTTGGGTTCAACATGTAAGAAGTAGAAAGTACAGGTATTTGAGTTCAACATGTGAGAAGTAGAAAGTACAGGTATTTGAGTTCAACATGTAAGAAGTAGAAAGTACAGGTATTTGAGTTCAATATGTAAGAAGTAGAAAGTACAGGTATTTGTGTTCAACATGTAAGAAGTAGAAAGTACAGGTATTTGGGTTCAACATGTGAGAAGTAGAAAGTACAGGTATTTGTGTTCAACATGTAAGAAGTAGAAAGTACAGGTATTTGGGTTCAACATGTGAGAAGTAGAAAGTACAGGTATTTGGGTTCAACATGTAAGAAGTAGAAAGTACAGGTATTTGGGTTCAACATGTAAGAAGTAGAAAGTACAGGTATTTGGGTTCAACATGTGAGAAGTAGAAAGTACAGGTATTAGTGTTCAGCATGTAAGAAATAGAAAGTACAGGTATTTGGGTTCAACATGTAAGAAGTAGAAAGTACAGGTATTTGGGTTCAACATGTGAGAAGTAGAAAGTACAGGTATTAGTGTTCAACATGTGAGAAGTAGAAAGTACAGGTATTTGTGTTCAACATGTAAGAAGTAGAAAGTACAGGTATTTGAGTTCAGCATGTAAGAAGTAGAAAGTACAGGTATTTGAGTTCAACATGTAAGAAGTAGAAAGTACAGGTATTTGAGTTCAACATGTAAGAAGTAGAAAGTACAGGTATTTGAGTTCAACATGTAAGAAGTAGAAAGTACAGGTATTTGAGTTCAACATGTAAGAAGTAGAAAGTACAGGTATTTGTGTTCAACATGTAAGAAGTAGAAAGTACAGGTATTTGAGTTCAGCATGTAAGAAGTAGAAAGTACAGGTATTTGAGTTCAACATGTAAGAAGTAGAAAGTACAGGTATTTGAGTTCAACATGTAAGAAGTAGAAAGTACAGGTATTTGTGTTCAACATGTAAGAAGTAGAAAGTACAGGTATTTGGGTTCAACATGTAAGAAGTAGAAAGTACAGGTATTTGTGTTCAACATGTAAGAAATAGAAAGTACAGGTATTTGGGTTCAACATGTAAGAAGTAGAAAGTACAGGTATTTGTGTTCAACATGTAAGAAGTAGAAAGTACAGGTATTTGGGTTCAACATGTAAGAAGTAGAAAGTACAGGTATTTGTGTTCAACATGTAAGAAGTAGAAAGTGCAGGTATTTGGGTTCAACATGTAAGAAGTAGAAAGTACAGGTATTTGTGTTCAACATGTGAGAAGTAGAAAGTACAGGTATTTGGGTTCAACATGTAAGAAGTAGAAAGTACAGGTATTTGTGTACAACATGTAAGAAGTAGAAAGTACAGGTATTTGAGTTCAACATGTAAGAAGTATAAAGTACAGGTATTTGGGTTCAACATGTGAGAAGTAGAAAGTACAGGTATTTGGGTTCAACATGTAAGAAGTAGAAAGTACAGGTATTTGTGTACAACATGTAAGAAGTAGAAAGTACAGGTATTTGGGTTCAACATGTAAGAAGTAGAAAGTACAGGTATTTGAGTTCAACATGTAAGAAGTAGAAAGTACAGGTATTTGTGTTCAACATGTAAGAAGTAGAAAGTACAGGTATTTGAGTTCAACATGTAATAAGTAGAAAGTACAGGTATTTGAGTTCAACATGTAAGAAGTAGAAAGTACAGGTATTTGAGTTCAACATGTAAGAAGTAGAAAGTTCAGGTATTTGTGTTCAACATGTAAGAAGTATAAAGTACAGGTATTTGAGTTCAACATGTAAGAAGTAGAAAGTACAGGTATTTGAGTTCAACATGTAAGAAGTATAAAGTACAGGTATTTGTGTTCAACATGTAAGAAGTAGAAAGTACAGGTATTTGGGTTCAACATGTGAGAAGTAGAAAGTACAGGTATTTGGGTTCAACATGTAAGAAGTAGCAAGTACAGGTATTTGTGTACAACATGTAAGAAGTAGAAAGTACAGGTATTTGGGTTCAACATGTAAGAAGTAGAAAGTACAGGTATTTGTGTTCAACATGTAAGAAGTAGAAAGTACAGGTATTTGGGTTCAACATGTAAGAAGTAGAAAGTACAGGTATTTGGGTTCAACATGTAAGAAGTAGAAAGTTCAGGTATTTGTGTTCAACATGTAAGAAGTATAAAGTACAGGTATTTGAGTTCAACATGTAAGAAGTATAAAGTACAGGTATTTGAGTTCAACATGTAAGAAGTAGAAAGTACAGGTATTTGTGTTCAACATGTAAGAAGTAGAAAGTACAGGTATTTGAGTTCAACATGTAAGAAGTAGAAAGTACAGGTATTTGAGTTCAACATGTAAGAAGTAGAAAGTTCAGGTATTTGTGTTCAACATGTAAGAAGTAGAAAGTACAGGTATTTGAGTTCAACATGTAAGAAGTATAAAGTACAGGTATTTGGGTTCAACATGTGAGAAGTAGAAAGTACAGGTATTTGGGTTCAACATGTAAGAAGTAGAAAGTACAGGTATTTGTGTACAACATGTAAGAAGTAGAAAGTACAGGTATTTGGGTTCAACATGTAAGAAGTAGAAAGTACAGGTATTTGAGTTCAACATGTAAGAAGTAGAAAGTACAGGTATTTGTGTTCAACATGTAAGAAGTATAAAGTACAGGTATTTGAGTTCAACATGTAAGAAGTATAAAGTACAGGTATTTGGGTTCAACATGTGAGAAGTAGAAAGTACAGGTATTTGGGTTCAACATGTAAGAAGTAGCAAGTACAGGTATTTGTGTACAACATGTAAGAAGTAGAAAGTACAGGTATTTGGGTTCAACATGTAAGAAGTAGAAAGTACAGGTATTTGTGTTCAACATGTAAGAAGTAGAAAGTACAGGTATTTGAGGTTCAACATGTAAGAAGTAGAAAGTACAGGTATTTGGGTTCAACATGTGAGAAGTAGAAAGTAACAGGTATTTGTGTTCAACATGTAAGAAGTAGAAGTACAGGTATTTGGGTTCAACATGTAAGAAGTAAGAAAGTACAGGTATTTGTGTTCAACATGTAAGAAGTAGAAAGTACAGGTATTTGAGTTCAACATGTAAGAAGTATAAAGTACAGGTATTTGGGTTCAACATGTGAGAAGTAGAAAAGTACAGGTATTTGGGTTCAACATGTAAGAAGTAGCAAGTACAGGTATTTGTGTACAACATGTAAGAAGTAGAAAGTACAGGTATTTGGGTTCAACATGTAAGAAGTAGAAAGTACAGGTATTTGTGTTCAACATGTAAGAAGTAGAAAGTACAGGTATTTGAGTTCAACATGTAAGAAGTAGAAAGTACAGGTATTTGGGTTCAACATGTGAGAAGTAGAAAGTACAGGTATTTGTGTTCAACATGTAAGAAGTAGAAAGTACAGGTATTTGGGTTCAACATGTAAGAAGTAGAAAGTACAGGTATTTGTGTTCAACATGTAAGAAGGTAGAAAGTACAGGTATTTGGGTTCAACATGTAAGAAGTAGAAAGTACAGGTATTGAGTTCAACATGTAAGAAGTAGAAAGTACAGGTATTTGGGTTCAACATGTAAGAAGTAGAAAGTACAGGTATTTGTGTTCAACATGTGAGAAGTAGAAAGTACAGGTATTTGAGTTCAAACATGTAAGAAGTAGAAAGTACAGGTATTTGTGTTCAACATGTAAGAAGTAGAAAGTACAGGTATTTGGGTTCAACATGTAAGAAGTAGAAAGTACAGGTATTTGGGTTCAACATGTAAGAAGTAGAAAGTTCAGGTATTTGTGTTCAACATGTAAGAAGTATAAAGTACAGGTATTTGAGTTCAACATGTAAGAAGTAGAAAGTTCAGGTATTTGTGTTCAACATGTAAGAAGTATAAAGTACAGGTATTTGAGTTCAACATGTAAGAAGTATAAAGTACAGGTATTTGAGTTCAACATGTAAGAAGTAGAAAGTACAGGTATTTGTGTTCAACATGTAAGAAGTAGAAAGTACAGGTATTTGAGTTCAACATGTAAGAAGTAGAAAGTACAGGTATTTGAGTTCAACATGTAAGAAGTATAAAGTACAGGTATTTGGGTTCAACATGTAAGAAGTATAAAGTACAGGTATTTGGGTTCAACATGTAAGAAGTATAAAGTACAGGTATTTGGGTTCAACATGTGAGAAGTAGAAAGTACAGGTATTTGTGTACAACATGTAAGAAGTAGAAAGTACAGGTATTTGGGTTCAACATGTAAGAAGTAGCAAGTACAGGTATTTGTGTACAACATGTAAGAAGTATAAAGTACAGGTATTTGAGTTCAACATGTAAGAAGTAGAAAGTACAGGTATTTGGGTTCAACATGTAAGAAGTAGCAAGTACAGGTATTTGTGTACAACATGTAAGAAGTAGAAAGTACAGGTATTTGGGTTCAACATGTAAGAAGTAGCAAGTACAGGTATTTGTGTACAACATGTAAGAAGTAGAAAGTACAGGTATTTGGGTTCAACATGTAAGAAGTAGAAAGTAAGAACTCGTCGTGGAATAAAGTACTGTTACCAGAAAAATGTATTTAAGTACAGTAACAAAGTATTTGTACTCCAATACTTCCACCTCTGCCCTTTTGACCACATTTTTAATCTTTGCAATCCTCCATGGCGTCTCTTCAGTTGTCAAACTGCAGTGAAACGTCACAGAGTCTTCTTGGAGTCGGTCGTGATGCAGATCCAGAGACACGATGACGGGAGCGGACAGGAATAGAAAAAGAAAAACCCAGAGAGATGTAGGGACTGTGTTCATGCTTCATTTCTCTCTTCCCCATCTCTACTTATTTATTCAGTGGCAGCGAAATAAACCGCAGACAGACCTTTAAACACTCCTCTCACGACACGGCAGCTTTTTACTGCGATGTCAGTATGAATTTGAGATTTGATGCAGCTCCCACTTTGATCAGAATCCAGTTTATTGCCAGGTACGTTCACACATACAAGGACTCTGCTTTGGTGTCTGGTGGTGCCAACCTACACAATGTAAAAAACTGAGTTGCAAAGAACAATTTAGCATGACAAAGGATGCTAAAGACAATTTACACCACATTTAAATGTAATTAGATTCACGTTTACCTCAAACAATGGCACTGGGAGAGCCTCCATCATGGCCAATGGTGCGTTCAGGTGCTCCTTAAATCAATCAATAAATGGATGGATAAAGAGAACCTGTTGTTGCTAAGCCCCGCCTCCAACTCTAGATTCGGCTTTTATTGCATTTTCCAACTTTCAGAGCCCAATGATTTAAATAAGGGCTGTAAAGTGTAGAAAGTAGAAATCAGGTTCGATTAGACTGACAGTCACATTAAAACAGTTACTACATCTGCCTACTATCACCTAAAGAACATATCTAGGATTAAAAGACTAATGTCACAGCAGGATCTGGAGAAACTTGTCCATGCTTTTATCTTCAGTAGACTGGACTACTGCAATGGTGTCTTCACAGGTCTCACTAAAAATCTATTAGAAAGCTGCCGCTGCTCGAGTCCTCACTAACGGCCCGTCCACACTACAGCTTCGACAGCTTCAAAAACGGTTTCCAACGCTTCTGCCCATTCACTTTGAATGGGGTGAAGTCACTTTTCACCGAACTGCATTGTGGGAAGCAGAGCGGAGCTTTCCTGGCGTTTCAGGCTGCAAAAGTTGAGCAATGTTCAACTTTTGAAGCTTCTGAAGCTTTCGGTGGAAGCGTCAGCCAATCAAATCAAATGCCAGTACAAGCTCTAGCCAATCAAACCGCTGCTTGTGTGTCAGGGGCGGGAGATTCATGTGATTGGTTGTTGGTCGAGCTTCAGACCACGCCCAGCTCCAAGCTTTTTTTGAAGCTGTAGTGTGGACGGGGCCGTAACACTAAGAAAGTGGATCACATCACTCCTGTTCTGAAGTCTTTACACTGGTTCCTCACCAACACTAAGAAAGTGGATCACTCCTGTTCTGAAGTCTTTACACTGGTTCCTCACTGACACTAAGAAAGTGGATCACTCCTGTTCTGAAGTCTTTACACTGGCTTCCTGTGTGTCAAAGAATAGATTTCTAAATACTGCTGCTGGTTTATAAAGCACTGAATGGTTTAGGCCCAAAATACATTTGTGACCTCCTGCTAAATGATGAACCATCCAGATCTCTCAGGTCTTCAGGGACTGGTCAGCTTTCTGTCCCCAGAGTCAGAACTAAACATGGAGAAGGCAGCGTTCAGTTATTATGCTCCAAATATCTGGAACAAACTCCCAGAAACCTGCAGGTCCGCTGCAACTCTGACTACTTTTAAATCCAGCAAGAAGACTTTGCTTTTTGTCGCTGCTTTTAATTGAACTATTCATACCTTAGACTGCACTGTAACTTTTATCACTGTAACTTTTATCCAGTATTTAATGTTTATTTATTATCTTTTCTTTTTAATGACTGATTTTAAATGCCATTTTCTTAATGTCTTTCATTTTTTGTAAAGCACTTTGAATCTGCCTTGTGTTGAAAAGTGCTATATAAATAAACTTGCCTTGATGCACTTTGATCAGAATCACGTTTAGTCATACAAGGAATTTGCTTTGGTTCGATCTAAAAAAATAGGTTGCAAAGTAGGTAATACAAAATAAAAAAGGCATATATAAGGATAAAAAAAGTATTTTTAAGAAACAATTCAGCATGAAAAGGACAAGTATTTACACCAAATGTTAAATGTAACTAGATTCACGTTTCCCTAAATGTTCTGATGATATTCAGGCTTGGGAGGCATTTCAACGAGACGTCGACACATACAGAAACATCGCCCTAACCCTAATGTAAAATCAGAAACACTAACTCTCTAAAACACACGCAAATTAAGACATTTATGAAATAAGATTAAAATACATCTTCGTTCTCTCCAAATTATGACTTCCCACTTTAAAATCTATCACTCTTTTCCCGGGAAAGTCTGGTACATGTTGCCGTATATGAAGTATAATATTATACACAGCTTTTAATATTGATCTCTCTCTTTTGATCCTTTGAGATCATCAGATAATGTGCTACTATTTCTAACATGAACTCTTTGTCACGAGTCGTTTGTGAGACACATTTTTAAATGTTTCTGATGTCACTTCTCTGGAGGTTTATTTTGTTGCAGAAAGACTCTCAGAATACGGCGCCTCTTAGCTCCTTAATCCTCTGATTCCTCTGATTGTGAGGCTTGCATACCCGATAGACTCTGCATCTCTTTGTCCTCCATTTCTGTCTCACCTCCTCCTCTGAAGAGACGTGGTGTTATGAAGAGCAATGGACGCCTCCTCTTCTCTGATTGGCTGCTGTGAAGCTGTAAGTTAATGTGATGAGAAACCTTGTGAAGTCGGTGTGATGCACACTGAGTCTTCTCATTTGTCGGTGTGTGTTGGTGTGTTTGTTGGTGTGTGTGTGTGTGTGTGTGTGTGTGTGTGTGTGTGTGTGTGTGTGAGTGTGGGCGGGTTTCTCTTTGAATATGTAATTGGTTGTAGAGGAGTCAGGTCATGGAGTGTGTCTGGCCATCTGTGTGTGTTTGTTTCTACACGATAACGAAGAGAGAAAATCTTGACAAATGCTTCGACATGTGTCTTCATTACGCGCTCGCTCTGTCTTTACATGAATTAGCCTGTCTGTGTGTAAATGTTGAACAGGCGTCTTCTACAGACATCTCTTCTTGCTCACTCTGTCTTTGTCTATCGCACATCTCAATAACTGCTGATCCAGTCCACTTTACCTGAAGTAGTCTTAAGTATCCATGAAGAAAACAGCATCTCAATCTATTAGGGATGTAACGATATATCGAATATCGCGATATCGCGGTAAATAAAAGTCTCAATACCGCCGTGAGACTGACAAAAATATTCCGCGATTTTTTTTTTTTTTTTTTTTTAAACCTTTATTCAACCAGGTGGTCCCATTGAGATCATCAATCTCTTTTTCAAGGGAGACCTGTCCAACATGGCAGCAAGTAGGTTAAACATGAACATAAAACAACAGATAACACAAAAGGACATGGTATTTACAGGGCTACATGTACACACCTAGAGACATGGACAAGTACCAACAGTATATCTATATCTCTGTCAATAAGCCTCACCTTCTGGCAAACACTGTATTGTTGTTGAAGTGGTGGAGAGACAATGCACAGTTTGACCCACTGCTGCCACCCATGGCCAAAGCATATCTCTCTGTCCCAGCAACATCAGTACCAAGCAAGAGAGTTGTTTCCACAGCAGGGGATTTTGCAAATGCCCAAACATCCCAGCTTCTACCTGGAAATTGTGGACATGCTCACATTCCTAAAAGATAACCTTGATGACGCTGAGTGAGAGAGCTAGAGTCGAGTTACTTGAAAAACTGTGAACTTGATTTATTCTATTGCAGGGTCTGATTATTATATTGTTGACACTTTAAAATACTACTATCCTACTAACATGCTGTACAAATTGGATTTAATAAAGAAAAAAAAATCAAGTAAAAAAAGAAAAATTCACATTTTTTTTTCTTTATTTTTCAATATCGCGATAAATATCGTACCGTGAGTTTTGGTATCGTTACATCCCTAAAATCTTGGGATTGTTCCCATTTTCTGCTAGTCCCTCTGTTATAATTAGACATGTTAGAATAATGAACAAAGAGGGTCAAGTCAAAACTGAACATGTTACTATACATTAATGCGGCAGTTTACATCAATCTCGTTCTCATTTTAATATCAACAAACCAGAAAAACCCAGAGCAGACGACTTCCTTGCACTTAAAAATAAAAGCACTTCCTGTCAAACATTTCAAAGTGAAACAGAATGATTACCCTTATATTTAGAGCTAAATCAGGTAACAATATGCTTCAACATTTCTCCTGTGACTGTTAATGACAGTAAGCAAATAAACACATGATTTCAATGCTTTAAAACCAAACAATTTACAACATTCTCCAACAGATTTTAAGAACCGTCACCAACAAGCCAGAGAACAGTCTGCCAACGTCCAAAGCTTCCTCAAACCCAATAGGAAACACCAGAAAAACATATCTCATGAATGCTTTGTGCTATTGGGTCCATATTTGGTGGACATGTGTAGATCTGATGTCTGAGTGAACAGGACCAATTTGTTCCATTCGGCCAAGAGGTGGCGCTAAAGCAGCATTTTCTAAACGTAAAGGAACAACTCTGCCAGTTATCTGGGCATCACGATCCTTCACATAAAGTAATGAAGTATTGTCCATTCAATTTGCTTCAACTAAAGTAGATCTTCAAGGAACAGAAATTGTTTTATCCGGATCAATTTTTGAGGTTTGATCCAGTTTCGCTCGGAGCTACAAAGTTCGCTCGAAGAAAAAGTGCTTTGTGCTTTTGCAACCAATATTTTGGTGGACATTTATGAAGAAATATCGTCGTCTGTCCGACAACATACATAACTTCTATTAAAAAGTAATTGCAGAGAAAATAGAAGTTGAACTATGTCTGAATATTACGTTTTTTAAAACTTAAAGGTTGGAGTAGGTAAGTTTGAGAAACCGGCTCGAGATACACTTTTTGTTAAATTCCATGGAATGCTCTTAACATCCCGATAGCAATGAATATCTGAAGTGCTTTGACAAAGAATCCATAATAAATATCATCTGTGGAAGCCGTGGCGCTGTAAAAAGCACGACCAATCATCTGAGCCGGCTAAAGTAACTGGATGGCCTACCTGCCTGTCAGCCTTCCATCTGGGCACAAACTTACCTCGTGCCCTCATTGGTCATGTGCGCGTTTGTGTGTGTTGGAGGAGGGGCTCTGTGAGGAAGTGGCAGATTTCTTCCGGCTGTGTATTTTCAGATTCTATCACACTCGAGCTGGTTTCTCCAAAATGACCGACCCCACCTTTAAGGGCATGCTGATATCTGTCTCTGACCTTTTTACAGTCTAATCTTTTACCTTTACCTTAAAACACAGCAGTAATCGTATCATCAGGTTATGGGATGTTTGAGACAACACTCTTATCTCAGCTTGGACTTCGAAGATGCTTTCAAAGGTAATAGAAAAGTTAACGGAAAGTAAAACTACGTCTGGATATCTTAAGGCGTGATTACAAGAGTCTTAAAGACATTCCTGAGTTATCTTTACTCTTTTTTTATTGCTATTGAATTCAACCACTGAAACTTTAAAAGCACCACACCTTTCGGAAACACCAGTAAAATGTTATCAGGTTATGAGCCATTAGAGATAGCTAGTCTAAGTGTTCATTTCCCTGTGTTCTGCCTGAGAGGACTGAGTGTGCTGCCTTAATAAAGAGATAGGGGAGGATAAGGAACCTTATTGTCTATTACAATAAACCAAATGGAGCAAAAGAGAGAGTTGGGGTAGCTGAAATGCATAAAATACATATCCTCAGAGGTGTGTGTGGTGTGTGTGTGTGTGAGCTCATTAGATAGACTTCACACTTCACCCTGCTCTCCCTTAGGTCCTCAGAAATACAGCGACCAAATGTGAAGTCGATGTGATCAACGGCCCTTCAGATAAAAGGACAGCCAGACATACATAAAGAGATTCCTCTCTGTATATTTCAAGATACCGCTATAGCGCCACCTATTGGCCGAATGGAACCAAATTGGTCACACTTCCTCAGACATCATATCTACACATGTGCACCAAATGTGGTCCCAATAGCATGACATTTTCATGAGATACGACATGTTTTAGTTGGATACTTTCTGATAGACGGGGCGAACTTGGAGGCTTTTTGGGTTAGAAAGATGATATGTTTCTTATTTGGTTTTGATCACTCAATTTGTAGAAGGAGTGGCAAAAAACTGATTTGGGCTCAATTCAAGATGGGGGGGAAATCGATTGAGAGCTTTTCAGTGAAAGACTTGCAGATATCTAACCATCTACTCAACGTAAAGAAGATTGGATTAATGGTGGTGGAGATTTTCAAACGGCTACAACGGTCTTGCCACCTGTTGTCATGGAACCCTGGCAAGGACAATCCAACACCAAGAAGAAGGACTTCAAATG
>CM053248.1:42775731-42786785 GCA_028583405.1 Pogonophryne albipinna
TCTACTTGAGTAAAGGATGTGTGTACTTCTACTTGAGTAAAGGATGTGTGCACTTCTACTTGAGTAAAGGACGTGTACTTCTACTTGAGTAAAGGATGTGTGTACTTCTACTTGAGTAAAGGATGTGTGTACTTCTACTTGAGTAAAGGACGTGTACTTCTACTTGAGTAAAGGATGTGTGTACTTCTACTTGAGTAAAGGATGTGTGCACTTCTACTTGAGTAAAGGAAGTGTACTTCTACTTGAGTAAAGAAGTTTAGTCAGTACTTCTACTTTTACCAGAGTATTTTTAAACACGAGTATCTGTACTTCTACTTGAGTAAAGGATGTACTTTAACATCTCTGATTGTATAGGTTAAGGGGCGGGACATCACTAAGTGGTGGGCCAATCACAACAGAGCTGGCTAGCTATTTTTACATAAACATAAGAAGTAGAAATGTGCATTAAAATTAGTTACATAAACAGAACTATTAAGGTTATAGGTCGAATAAAAAAAGTATGTTTGAAAACGTCTCGAGATACGGCGGCTGGTTTTATTAAGGACTTATTAAATGTAATCAGTGGATGAAACACTTTGCAGGATGTTTTACGGCGTCGACCTTTGATTGAAGGTCGCGCTTTACGACCCGTCCGTTATCGTTTCAGAACGGAAAGCCAGCTAAAGTTCAGCGGCGGATGAATCATTGTTTGTTTGTTGAGACGGATGCTGCGCATGTCAATATGGCCGCTGTGCCATAAACAGAAACAGCAGCGAGGCGTTCAGGGGACGCCGTAAATCTGTCAAACTCACAACTGTTCTGTTTCTCCAGCTGCAGGTTATTAGGTCTTTAGATGGAGAGCTGCAGGAATGAGTCCTAAACCCAGGAATGAGCATTTTGAAAATTATAGAAAATTACAAGAAAGAATTTCAGATTTCCAAGAAAAAAATCCAAATTCCAAAATAAAATATTCAGATTTACCAGAAAAATAAATCAGAACATTTTCAAAGATGATTTTCCCCAAACATATTTGACACATGAAAAACAATAGTCCATTTTGATGCCGATGACACAGCCAGGTTTCTTAATCAGTTTGTTGAGAGGTTACTTTGGAGTTTCTTCAGAGACAGAAACTCCACATATATCAGCTGGTAACCTCACATGCCCTCACGCAGGCATGAGGCCTCAGCTCAGCATCTCACAAGATTTATGTTTCTGAGTCTGATGGAGCCATGAATCTCCAAAGAGAGAGACTCTTTAATCTGTCCTCTAAAGGATCTGAGTGATGAGCCGGACACACACTCCATCTGGTACCTGAGTAGAAGCAGAAGTACTCAGATCTTGTGCTTGAGTAAAAGCAGAAGTACTCAGATCTTGTACTTGAGTAAAAGTAGAAGTACTCAGATCATGTACTTCAGTAAAAGTAGAAGTACTCAGATCTTGTACCTGAGTAAAAGCAGAAGTACTCAGATCTTGTACTTCAGTAAAAGTAGAAGTACTCAGATCTTGTACTGAGTAAAAGCAGAAGTACTCAGCATCTTGTTCTTGAGTAAAAGGTAGAAGTACTCAGGTCTTGTACTTGAGTAAAAGTAGAAGTACTCACATCTTGTTCTTGAGTAAAGGTAGAAGTACTCAGCATCTTGTACTTGAGTAAAGGTAGAAGTACTCAGGTCTTGTTACTTGAGTAAAGTAGAAGTACTCACATCTTGTTCTTGAGTAAAAGGTAGAAGTACTCAGGTCTTGTACTTGAGTAAAAGTAGAAGTACTCACATCTTGTTCTTGAGTAAAAGTAGAAGTACTCACGATCTTGTACTTGAGTAAAGGTAGAAGTACTCACATCTTGTTCTTGAGTAAAAGTAGAAGTACTCAGATCTTGTTCTTGAGTAAAAGTAGAAGTACTCACATCTTGTTCTTGAGTAAAAGTAGAAGTACTCAGATCTTGTTCTTGAGTAAAAGTAGAAGTACTCACATCTTGTTCTTGAGTAAAAGTAGAAGTACTCAGCATCTTGTACTTGAGTAAAAGTAGAAGTACTCACATCTTGTTCTTGAGTAAAAGTAGAAGTACTCAGATCTTGTTCTTGAGTAAAAGTAGAAGTACTCACATCTTGTCTTGAGTAAAAGGTAGAAGTACTCACGATCTTGTTACTTGAGTAAAAGTAGAAGTACTCAGATCTTGTTCTTGAGTAAAGTAGAAGTACTCAGATCTTGTTCTTGAGTAAAGTAGAAGTACTCAGATCTTGTACTTGAGTTAAAGTAGAAGTACTCAGATCTTGTACTTGAGTAAAGTAGAAGTACTCAGATCTTGTACTTGAGTAAAAGTAGAAGTACTCAGATCTTGTACTTGAGTAAAGGTAGAAGTACTCAGATCTTGTACTTGAGTTAAAAGTAGAAGTACTCAGATCTTGTGCTTGAGTAAAGTAGAAGTACTCAGATCTTGTGCTTGAGTTAAAGTAGAAGTACTCAGATCTTGTAGCTTGAGTTAAAGTAGAAGTACTCAATCTTGTGCTTGAGTTAAAGTAGAAGTACTCAGATCTTGTGCTTGAGTAAAAGGTAGAAGTACTCAGATCTTGTACTTGAGTAAAGTAGAAGTACTCACATCTTGTTCTTGAGTAAAAGTAGCAAGTACTCAGATCTTGTATCTTGAGTAAAAGTAGAAGTACTCACATCTTGGTTCTTGAGTAAAGTAGAAGTACTCAGATCTTGTACTTGAATTCTTGAGTAAAAGTAGAAGTACTCACGATCTTGTTCTTGAGTTAAAGGTAGAAGTACTCAGCATCTTGTACTTGAGTAAAGTAGAAGTACTCAGATCTTGTACTTGAGTTAAAGTAGAAGTACTCAGATCTTGTTACTTGAGTTAAAGTAGAAGTACTCAGATCTTGTACTTGAGTTAAAAGTAGAAGTACTCACATCTTGTTCTTGAGTTAAAGTAGAAGTACTCAGATCTTGTACTTGAGTAAAAGTAGAAGTACTCAGATCTTGTTCTTGAGTTAAAGTAGAAGTACTCAGATCTTGTGCTTGAGTTAAAGTAGAAGTACTCAGATCTTGTTCTTGAGTAAAAGTAGAAGTACTCAGATCTTGTTATTGAGTAAAGTAGAAGTACTCAGATCTTGTACTTGAGTAAAAGTAGAAGTACTCACATCTTGTGCTTGAGTTAAAGTAGAAGTACTCAGATCTTGTAGCTTGAGTTAAAGTAGAAGTACTCAGATTCTGTACTTGAGTAAAAGTAGATTACTCACATCTTGTGCTTGAGTTAAAAGTAGGAAGTACTCAGATATTGTGCTTGAGTTAAAGTAGAAGTACTCAGATCTTGTACTTGAGTAAAAAGTAGATTACTCACATCTTGGTGCTTGAGTAAAAGTAGAAGTACTCAGATATTGTGCTTGAGTTAAAGTAGAGAGTACTCAGATATTGTGCTTGAGATGTTAAAAGTAGACAGTCACTCAGATATTGTGCTTGGATAAAAGTAGTAAGTACTCAGAACTTGTACTTGAGTAAAAGTAGAAGTACCATCAAGATCTTGTACTTGAGTAACAGTAGAAAGTACCAGAGTGTAGGAATACTCTATTACAGTAAAAGTCCTGCATTCAAAATGTTCCTCAAGTAAAAGTAGAAAAGTATTCTCATCAAAATATAGTTAAAGTCCCAAAAGTAAAAGTAGTCGTTGTGCAGATTGGTTTCAGAGTAATATGGTCCCCCCCCCCCCCCCCCCTTATCACCTGATTAGGAGACCCCAGCTCTGTCAATCTGACACGTCTGTTCACTCCTCAGTTCCCTCCCCTCTTTATATTTCTCTTTGTGTCTCTGTTCCTGGGTTACATCAGGCAGGGTGTGAATGTTTTATACATGGAGGCTGCCCTGCTGGGCTCTGCAGTGATGAAGGTGTTTCAGTTCTTCACCTCCTGTATCTCTGCAGCAGTTTGAGGAAACTGCAGCAGTAACTCAATCAGGAAAATACTTTTAGAAACATTTATGATACTTAGACATTTAGATCAGCAGGATAATCTCCACATATTGCCACCACTTTAAGATTTATGAATTAAAAAGCTAATGTTGGGCTGGAAAGGGACTACAGCACGGTCACATGACTTCACGTCACCACCGCTAAGCTAAAGGAGGCTATGTTGGGCTATAGAGGAACTACAGCACGGTCACATGACTTGACGTCACCACCGCTAAGCTAAAGGTGGCTAATGTTGGGCTATAAAGGAACTACAGCACGGTCACATGACTTCACGTCACCACCGCTAAGCTAAAGGAGGCTAATGTTGGGCTATAGAGGAACTACAGCACGGTCACATGACTTGACGTCACCACCGCTAAGCTAAAGGTGGCTAATGTTGGGCTATAAAGGAACTACAGCACGGTCACATGACTTCACGTCACCACCGCTACGCTAAAGGAGGCTAATGTTGGGCTATAGAGGAACTACAGCACGGTCACATGACTTCACGTCACCACCGCTAAGCTAAAGGTGGCTAATGTTGGGCTACAAAGGAACTACAGCACGGTCACATGACTTCACGTCACCACCGCTAAGCTAAAGGAGGCTAATGTTGGGCTACAAAGGAACTACAGCACGGTCACATGACTTCACGTCACCACCGCTAAGCTAAAGGAGAATAATGTTGGGCTACAAAGGAACTACAGCATGGTCACATGACTTCACGTCACCACCGCTAAGCTAAAGGTGGCTAATGTTGGGCTATAAATGAACTACAGCACGGTCACATGACTTCACGTCACCACCGCTAAGCTAAAGGAGGCTAATGTTGGGCTATAGAGGAACTACAGCACGGTCACATGACTTCACGTCACCACCGCTAAGCTAAAGGAGGCTAATGTTGGGCTATAGAGGAACTACAGCACGGTCACATGACTTCATGTCACCACCGCTAAGCTAATGGTGGCTAATGTTGGGCTATAGAGGAACTACAGCACGGTCACATGACTTCACGTCACCACCGCTAAGCTAAAGGTGGCTAATGTTGGGCTACAAAGGAACTACAGCACGGTCACAAGACTTCACGTCACCACCGCTAAGCTAAAGGTGGCTAATGTTGGGCTACAAAGGAACTACAGCACGGTCACATGACTTCACGTCACCACCGCTAAGCTAAAGGAGGCTAATGTTGGGCTATAAATGAACTACAGCATGGTCACAAGACTTCACGTCACCACCGCTAAGCTAAAGGTGGCTAATGTTGGGCTATAGAGGAACTACAGCACGGTCACATGACTTCACGTCACCACCGCTAAGCTAAAGGTGGCTAATGTTGGGCTATAAAGGAACTACAGCACGGTCACATGACTTCACATCACCACCGCTAAGCTAAAGGAGGCTAATGTTGGGCTATAGAGGAACTACAGCACGGTCACATGATTTCACGTCACCACCGCTAAGCTAAAGGTGGCTAATGTTGGGCTACAAAGGAACTACAGCACGGTCACATAACTTCACGTCACCACCGCTAAGCTAAAGGTGGCTAATGTTGGGCTACAAAGGAACTACAGCACGGTCACATGAATTCACGTCACCACCGCTAAGCTAAAGGAGGCTAATGTTGGGCTACAAAGGAACAACAGCACGGTCACATGACTTCACGTCACCACCGCTAAGCTAAAGGAGGCTAATGTTGGGCTACAAAGGAACTACAGCATGGTCACATGACTTCACGTCACCACCGCTAAGCTAAAGGTGGCTAATGTTGGGCTATAAATTAACTATAGCACGGTCACAAGACTGCACATCACCACCGCTAAGCTAAAGGTGGCTAATGTTGGGCTATAAAGGAACTACAGCACGGTCACATGACTTCACGTCACCACCGCTAAGCTAAAGGAGGCTAATGTTGGGCTAGAAAGGAACTACAGCACGGTCACATGACTTCATATCACCACCGCTAAGCTAAAGGTGGCTAATGTTGGGCTATAGAGGAACTACAGCACGGTCACATGACTTCATGTCACCACCGCTAAGCTAAAGGTGGCTAATGTTGGGCTATAGAGGAACTACAGCACGGTCACATGACTTCACGTCACCACCGCTAAGCTAATGGCGGCTAATGTTGGGCTATCAAGGAACTACAGCACGGTCACATGACTTCACGTCACCACTGCTAAGCTAATGTTGGCTGTGATGATGTTTAGGTGTCTCATTTAGACACAACAGCGTTTTTTTAAATCCACCAGTGGGGTATTTTATGTCATAGAATAAAACGTGAACATATCTTCAGCTTGTGTTAGGAAGTGATACAATCCCGACTCATTTCCACGTTTTAGGACTAATTCCTGCAACCTGTCTCCCTTTCTGTCCATCTTCCACCAGTGATACTTAATCCTGTACTGTAGCATAGTCAGAAAATAGCTCTATATCTGAGTCGATGTGTTCAGCACTAAACTCTCCCAGGAGGAAACAAACACTGCTACTGTGGATATGAGATTATAAAGAGCTTTATGCTGTCACATGATTAAAGTCTTCCTGTTCCCCTGACGCTTCATATGTTCTTTAATTGTGTCTCTGCTTGGCCTCAGCAAATCGTATTTCCTTTAAAATGAGACCACAACTTAAAGATTTCAGTGTCAGAGCGCAGCAGTCGTCGGCATCTCTTTCCTTCTTTCTCTCTTTTAATCCCTTCCCATCTCATTTGGGTCTCTGGGTTTGGCAGCAACAAACAGATCGATAGAGCGCCCGCGGTTTGCCTTTTAAAAGATAAGAATGTTTTGAAGTGGACTGAAAATGGCGGCCTTGCTTTGTTTTTATCGATCATCTGTTTTAAAACACAGCAGTTCAGTGTGGGGAGAAGAGTCAGAGCGCCAGAGAAATTAGATATTACAAACCCATCATCATGTTCATTACTCCACACTCCTCTTCACCCTGGAGGCCTCTGAATCACAATCTCTACTTCAGAGCGCCGGCTAATATGCCCCTCCTTAAATTACTAAAGAAGGGCGAGTTATGGAGGAGTGTAATAACTGTAGCTAGAGCGAGGTCTTACAGGAATACTTCGCCCTTAAGATGTTCGTTTGGATATCAATTATTCACCTCGTTTTACATTGAGATCTTCAGGAAGTCAAGAGGCAGCCCTTGATTGAAGTAAATGGAGGCCAGGTTTAAACACTCTTACACAACTTATATATATATATATATGTATATATAATATATATATATATATATGGTGGCTAACGAATTACAACAGTACAACACATTTCCATCTAGCGTCTCTTCCATTAGGAGAAACACGCTGCAGCTTCAGAAAGGATGCAGATATAAAAACACAAATGTTCCACATCAACAAACATCTTCAGTAACTTGACAACTCAAAACACAACGGAGACCAGGGGACACTAAAGAGTGACGCACACAGCTGGAGACCAGGGGACACTAAAGAGTGACGCACACAGCTGGAGACCAGGGGACACTAAAGAGTGACGCACACAGCTGGTAGACCAGGGGACACTAAAGAGTGACGCACACAGCTGGGAGACCAGGGGACACTAAAGAGTGACACACACAGCTGGGAGACCAGGGGACACTAAAGAGTGATGCACACAGCTGGTAGACCAGGGGACACTAAAGAGTGACGCACACAGCTGGGAGACCAGGGGACACTAAAGAGTGACACACACAGCTGGGAGACCAGGGGACACTAAAGAGTGACGCACACAGCTGGGAGACCAGGGGACACTAAAGAGTGACGCACACAGCTGGGAGACCAGGGGACACTAAAGAGTGACGCACACAGCTGGGAGACCAGGGGACAATTTGTTTTGGAGGTATGTCTGGATTCAATGCCTCTGACTCAATAATGTTTTTGAAAGCACCAAAGTGTCTCCTTCAGAAACCTGTTTTTAGATTCAAAGACTTGACTGAATACACAAGTTACCGTTGTGAGTGAGAACATCGAGAGTGACTCATCCTTTAGGAAAAAATGAATGACAATAAGAACAAATAATCAGATTTTTCTTGTCTGTCCTTAATTTTAAATGTTTCTTTCAATTTTCAACCACACTTTTCTGGTAAAATACTGAACATGGAACATTACATTCGTCCAATATTTCCCCAAAACACCCGTTTACTTGCGTGTGTCATGTATTGACTTTCTTTATAGTTCCCCTCCTTCTTAAATCCATCTCAGTCTCTAACCATGTGTCTCACATCCCGTCACGTGCCCTGCCATCGTGTGTGTGTGTGTGTGTGTGTGTGTGTATGTGTGTGTGTATGTGATACTGTGTGTGTGTGTGTGTGTGTGTGTGTGTGTGTGTGTGTATGTATGTGTGTGTGTATGTGGTGCTGTGTGTGTGTATGTGTGTGTGTGTGTGTGTGTGTGTGTGTGTGTGTGTATGTGTGTGTGTATGTGATACTGTGTGTGTGTGTGTGTGTGTGTATGTATGTGTGTGTGTATGTGGTGCTGTGTGTGTGTATGTGTGTGTGTGTGTATGTGGTGCTGTGTGTGTGTATGTGTGTGTGTGTGTGTGTGTATGTGTGTGTGTATGTGATACTGTGTGTGTGTGTGTGTGTGTGTGTGTGTGTGTGTGTGTGTATGTGGTGTGTGTGTATGTGGTGCTGTGTGTGTGTATGTGTGTGTGTGTGTGTGTGTGTGTGGTGTGTGTGTGTGTGTGTGTGTATGTGGTACTGTGGTGTGTGTGTGTGTGTGTATGTGGTACTGTGTGTGGTGTGTGTGGTGTGTGTGTGTGTGTGTGTGTGTGTGTGTGTGTGTGTGTGTGTGTGTGTGTGTGTGTGTGACAGAAATAGCAGCTACAGGGATGCTTGTATCTGCAGAGAGCATCAGGGAGTCTAGACGCAGACAGAACAATAGCGAGTGATGCTCAGATACTCGGAGCTGAGTCACATGACCCTGAGTCACATGACCCTGAGTCACATGACCCTGAGTCATTTCGTCCTGCAGGTACAGGACTCTATGGAGAGATTACATTAAACACACCACTGTAAAGCTCAGAAGTGGAGAAGTGGAGAAAGTCTTTTAGTTGATGTCGATGTGACACCGTTTCAGTAACGTAGCTCAACTCTAATAAACTGTTTGGTTGAAACACACACAGAGTTTTTGATAGTCTGGAAGTTAAAACTTTATTGTACAAGACTCTGTTACAAACCTATAGAACTCAAATGGTGCAAAATGACATTTGTAATAATGAAACTGAGTGCGTGATTCACCCTGTTGCATTAAGCCAGTTGAGCAGCACTTGAAATGTGTGGCTCTATGAAACCTGATGTACTTACAGTATATGATTCTTCTTCTTCTAGTTTGTGTCTTCTTGGTCGAACGCACTTATTGAAAGTCGCTCTGGATAAAAGCGTCAGCTAAATGTAATGAAATGTGAAGTAAAGACATTATTGATAAAAAAGCAATTATGTGAACCTTAAAAAACGTCTACTATCCCACTCCTATCGTTCATCATCTGCTCGACATGTGAATGAAAAGGGCTTAGTAACAAAACTATCATTCTGTTCCAGAACAATCTACAGAGCTTTAAGATACTCTTCCATTCAGGCAGAGTTTCTGTTTATGTCGTGACACCGTTTCAGTAAGTCAAGTCTAATAAACTGTTTGGTTGAGTTTTTGATTGCTTTGATGCTCAGGAAGTTAAAACTTTATTGTACAAGACTCTGTTACAAACGTGTAAAGCTCTATTCAGCATGAAATACAGTCTTCCTTTCAGAAGGACTGAGGTTTGATTCCCCTCTCGTCGCTCAGGCAGTGAGAATCATTATAGAAGCATTGTTGACGTGTATTTTTGCAAAGTTCCTTCTTGCCTTCGTTGTAAAGGGGCGTACTCTTGAAATAGCCTACTTGCATTCATGAAAACAAGTCACAGAAAGTCACCTTTATTCTCTTTTATAAGTATCTTTATTAAGAGTGAATAATATTAGGCTTACTTCATTCAACGTTTTAAATACAGGAAGTGGCATGGGGTGGTTTCTACGGATCAATAAAAGGAGCTCAGCACTCGTAGATATTCCTCCACGGAGCCATGTGGACTTCAGTGATTTCAGCAGTGGATCGATGGCGTTCGCTCGTTACTGGGACTCCCTGCTTTGTATGGGCTGTATTGTTTGTGTTGGCGTCCTCACACTGTACACAATGTGCTGCACCCTCATTATAAAACCCTGCAGAGTGGAGCCTCTCTCCGTCTCACAACAGTACACGAGCAGGACTCCAGTTGCATCCTAATGCTGCTTTCTCACTGGGATTCAGGGACTCTGCCAATTATAAATCGTGCTGCATCAATGAAACGTGGCTATCTACAGACTGGGACCATTTGCAGCACCAGTAAAACCATTACATGCTGTCCAATAATCACAGGAGCTTTCTTCTAATTCAGGGGTGTCCAAACTTTTTTCACCGAGCGCAACATGCAGAGAAATACACGAAGGTCTGGGCCGCTCCCTAGAGGGAGACTGCCTCATAAGTTCATGGTTAATATCACAAGCAGAAGTTCATCCGTGGGCCGTATTACATTATATTTTTGAATTAGCTGAGGGCCGATTCTAAATGGCCCGCGGGATATGATTGTAGCACAACCAAAAAGCCAATTAGCCAGTTGATGAGCATTGAGAAATATTTGTACATGACATGTCACTTGTTAGACGCTTTTCTCCAAAGCGACTCACATACTCAATACTGTGGACAATCCCCACAGGAGCACTTTGGGAGAAGTGTCTCAGGGACACAACGACATGCTGACTGCAGTGGGGTTTGAACCTGTGACCATCTGAGCCCAACACCTACGCACAACCCACTGCACCACACGCCTCCGCCTCACACATTTTCAGGCCACATCAACAAGTGGTGCTAAGCTAAAACAAGCTAACTTGAAAAAATATGCTGATAGTTATTTAACGGTTGTTTCTGTTCGGTAACAGAAGACCATGTGACCAAGTTAGGTAACACCACAACAAATCACATAAGGGCCTCTTTAAGATAATAACAAGTTATAATTACAGTTCTAAATGTCTTCTATTTCGTCTCCTTCTCGAGTTGAATCTGTAGACTTTCTCTCAAATAACATTTTTCATATTGCAATATATGGTGTACATTTTAATATATAAACTGTGT
>CM053248.1:42787785-42822785 GCA_028583405.1 Pogonophryne albipinna
AGACGAGGAGAGCTGGAGCTTTGATGGAGTCAGGACTCAGAGAGACGAGGAGAGCTGGAGCTTTGATGGAGTCAGGACTCAGAGAGACACGAGGAGAGCTGAGCTCTGATGGAGTCAGGACTCAGAGAGACGAGGAGAGCTGGAGCTTTGATGGAGTCAGGACTCAGAGAGACACGGAGAGCTGGAGCTTTATGGAGTCAGGACTCAGAGAGACACGAGGAGAGCTGGAGCTCTGATGGAGTCAGGACTCAGAGACACGAGGAGAGCTGGAGCTCTGATGGAGTCAGGACTCAGAGAGACACGAGGAGAGCTGGAGCTCTGATGGAGTCAGGACTCAGAGAGACACGAGGAGAGCTGGAGCTCTGATGGAGTCAGGACTCAGAGAGCACGAGGAGAGCTGGAGCTCTGATGGAGTCAGGACTCAGAGAGACACGAGGAGAGCTGGAGCTCTGATGGAGTCAGGACTCAGAGAGACACGAGGAGAGCTGGAGCTCTGATGGAGTCAGGACTCAGAGAGACACGAGGAGAGCTGAGTTTGATGGAGTCAGGACTCAGAGAGGACACGAGGAGAGCTGGAGCTTGATGGAGTCAGGACTCAGAGAGACACGAGGAGAGCTGGAGCTTGATGGAGTCAGGACTCAGAGAGACACGAGGAGAGCTGAGCTTGATGGAGTCAGACTCAGAGAGACACGAGGAGAGCTGGAGCTTTGATGGAGTCAGGACTCAGAGACACGAGGAGAGCTGGAGCTTTGATGGAGTCAGGATCAGAGAGACGAGGAGAGCTGGAGCTTTGATGGAGTCAGGACTCAGAGAGACACGAGGAGAGCTGGAGCTTTGATGGAGTCAGGACTCAGGAGACACGAGGAGAGCTGGAGCTTTGATGGAGTCAGGACTCAGAGAACAGAGGAGAGCTGGAGCTTGATGGAGTCAGGACTCAGAGAGACACGAGGAGAGCTGGAGCTTGATGGAGTCAGGACTCAGAGAGACGAGGAGAGCTGGAGCTTGATGGAGTCAGGACTCAGAGACGAGGAGAGCTGGAGCTCTGATGGAGTCAGGACTCAGAGACACGAGGAGAGCTGGAGCTCTGATGGAGTCAGGACTCAGAGAGACGAGAGAGAGCTGGAGCTCTGATGGAGTCAGGACTCAGAGACACGAGGAGAGCTGGAGCTCTGATGGAGTCAGGACTCAGAGAGACACGAGGAGAGCTGGAGCTTTGATGGAGTCAGGACTCAGAGAGACACGAGGAGAGCTGGAGCTTTGATGGAGTCAGGACTCAGAGAGACAAGGAGAGCTGGAGCTTGATGGAGTCAGGACTCAGAGAGACACGAGGAGAGCTGGAGCTTTGATGGAGTCAGGACTCAGAGACACGAGGAGAGCTGGAGCTTTGATGGAGTCAGGACTCAGAGAGACAGAGGCTGGAGCTTTGATGGAGTCAGGACTCAGAGACACGAGGAGAGCTGGAGCTTGATGGAGTCAGGACTCAGAGAGACGAGGAGAGCTGGAGCTTTGATGGAGTCAGGACTCAGAGAGACGAGGAGAGCTGGCTTTGATGGAGTCAGGACTCAGAGAGACACGAGGAGAGCTGGAGCTTTGATGGAGTCAGGACTCAGAGAGACGAGGAGAGCTGGAGCTTTGATGGAGTCAGGACTCAGAGAGACGAGGAGAGCTGGAGCTTGATGAGTCAGGACTCAGAGACACCAGGAGAACTGGAGCTCTGATGGAGTCAGGACTCAGAGAGACACGAGGAGAGCTGGAGCTTGATGGAGTCAGGACTCAGAGACACGAGGAAGCTGGAGCTTGATGGAGTCAGGACTCAGAGAGACGAGGAGAGCTGGAGCTCTGATGGAGTCAGGACTCAGAGAGACGAGGAGAGCTGGAGCTTGATGGTCAGGACTCAGAGAGACGAGGAGAGCTGGAGCTCTGATGGAGTCAGGACTCAGAGACACGAGGAGAGCTGGAGCTTTGATGGAGTCAGGACTCAGAGAGACACGAGGAGAGCTGGAGCTTGATGAGTCAGGACTCAGAGAGACACGAGGAGAGCTGGAGCTCTGATGAGTCAGGACTCAGAGACACGAGGAGAGCTGGAGCTTTGATGGAGTCAGGACTCAGAGAGACACGAGGAGAGCTGGAGCTTTGATGGAGTCAGGACTCAGAGAGACACGAGGAAGCTGGAGCTCTGATGGAGTCAGGACTCAGAGAGACACGAGGAGAGCTGGAGCTTTGATGGAGTCAGGACTCAGAGAGACACGAGGAGAGCTGGAGCTTTGATGGAGTCAGGACTCAGAGAGACACAAGGAGAGCTGGAGCTTTGATGGAGTCAGGACTCAGAGACACGAGGAGAGCTGGAGCTTTGATGGAGTCAGGACTCAGAGAGACACGAGAGAGCTGGAGCTTTGATGGAGTCAGGACTCAGAGAGACATGAGGAGAGCTGGAGCTCTGATGGAGTCAGGACTCAGAGAGCACGAGGAGAGCTGGAGCTCTGATGGAGTCAGGACTCAGAGAGACGAGGAGAGCTGGAGCTTGATGGAGTCAGGACTCAGAGAGCACGAGGAGAGCTGGAGCTCTTGATGGAGTCAGGACTCAGAGAGCACGAGGAGAGCTGAGCTTGATGGAGTCAGGACTCAGAGAGACCGAGGAGAGCTGGAGCTTTGATGGAGTCAGGACTCAGAGAGACACGAGGAGAGCTGGAGCTTTGATGGAGTCAGGACTCAGAGAGACACGAGGGAGAGCTGGAGCTCTGATGGAGTCAGGATCTCAGAGAGACACGAGGAGAGCTGGAGCTCTGATGGAGTCAGGACTCAGAGAGACACGAGGAGAGCTGGAGCTCTTGATGGAGTCAGGACTCAGAGAGACACGAGGAGAGCTGGAGCTCTGATGGAGTCAGGACTCAGAGAGACACGAGGAGAGCTGGAGCTCTGATGAGAGTCAGGACTCAGAGAGACACGAGGAGAGCTGGAGCTCTGATGGAGTCAGGACTCAGAGAGACACGAGGAGAGCTGGAGCTCTGATGGAGTCAGGACTCAGAGAGACACGAGGAGAGCTGGAGCTCTGATGGAGTCAGGACTCAGAGAGACACGAGGAGAGCTGGAGCTTTGATGGAGTCAGGACTCAGAGAGACACGAGGAGCTGGAGCTTCTGATGGAGTCAGGACTCAGAGACGAGGAGAGCTGGAGCTCTTGCATGGAGTCCTGATCAGAGGACCGAGGCTGGAGCTTTGATGGAGTCAGGACTCAGAGACACGAGGAGAGCTGGAGCTCTGATGGAGTCAGGACTCAGAGAGAACGAGGAGAGCTGGAGCTTTGATGGAGTCAGGACTCAGAGACACGAGGAGAGCTGGAGCTCTGATGGAGTCAGGACTCAGAGAGACACGAGGAGAGCTGGAGCTTTGATGGAGTCAGGACTCAGAGAGACATGAGGAGAGCTGGAGCTTGATGGAGTCAGGACTCAGAGACACGAGGAGAGCTGGAGCTCTGATGGAGTCAGGACTCAGAGAGACCGAGGAGAGCTGGAGCTTTGATGGAGTCAGGACTCAGAGACACGAGGAGAGCTGGAGCTCTGATGGAGTCAGGACTCAGAGAGACACGAGGAGAGCTGGAGCTCTGATGGAGTCAGGACTCAGAGAGACACGAGGAGAGCTGGAGCTCTGATGGAGTCAGGACTCAGAGAGACACGAGGAGAGCTGGAGCTTTGATGGAGTCAGGACTCAGAGAGACACGAGGAGAGCTGGAGCTCTTGATGGAGTCAGGGACTCAGAGAGACACGAGGAGAGCTGAGCTCTTGATGGAGTCAGGACTCAGAGAGACACGAGGAGAGCTGGAGCTTTGATGGAGTCAGGACTCAGAGAGACACGAGGAGAGCTGGAGCTCTGATGGAGTCAGGACTCAGAGAGACACGAGGAGAGCTGGAGCTTGATGGAGTCAGGACTCAGAGAGACACGAGGAGAGCTGGAGCTTTGATGGAGTCAGGACTCAGAGAGACACGAGGAGAGCTGGAGCTCTGATGGAGTCAGGACTCAGAGAGACACGAGGAGAGCTGGAGCTTTGATGGAGTCAGGACTCAGAGAGACACGAGGAGAGCTGGAGCTTTGATGGAGTCAGGACTCAGAGAGACACGAGGAGAGCTGGAGCTTTGATGGAGTCAGGACTCAGAGAGACACGAGGAGAGCTGGAGCTTTGATGGAGTCAGGACTCAGAGAGACACGAGGAGAGCTGGAGCTTTGATGGAGTCAGGACTCAGAGAGACACGAGGAGAGCTGGAGCTCTTGATGGAGTCAGGACCTCAGAGAGACACGAGGAGAGCTGGAGCTTTGATGGAGTCAGGACTCAGAGAGACACGAGGAGAGCTGGAGCTTTGATGGAGTCAGGACTCAGAGAGACACGAGGAGAGCTGGAGCTCTGATGGAGTCAGGACTCAGAGACACGAGTAGAGCTGGAGCTCTGATGGAGTCAGGACTCAGAGAGACACGAGGAGAGCTGGAGCTTTGATGGAGTCAGGACTCAGAGACACACGAGGAGAGCTGGAGCTTCTGATGGAGTCAGGACTCAGAGAGACACGAGGAGAGCTGGAGCTCTGATGGAGTCAGGACTCAGAGAGACACGAGGAGAGCTGGAGCTTTGATGGAGTCAGGACTCAGAGACACGAGGAGAGCTGGAGCTCTGATGGAGTCAGGACTCAGAGAGACACGAGGAGAGCTTGGAGCTCTGATGGAGTCAGGACTCAGAGAGACACGAGGAGAGCTGGAGCTCTGATGGAGTCAGGACTCAGAGAGACACGAGGAGAGCTGGAGCTCTGATGGAGTCAGGACTCAGAGAGACACGAGGAGAGCTGGAGCTTTGATGGAGTCAGGACTCAGAGAGACACGAGGAAAGCTGGAGCTCTGATGGAGTCAGGACTCAGAGAGACACAAGGAGAGCTGGAGCTCTGATGGAGTCAGGACTCAGAGACACGAGGAGAGCTGGAGCTTTGATGGAGTCAGGACTCAGAGAGACACGAGGAGAGCTCGAGCTCTGATGGAGTCAGGACTCAGAGAGACACGAGGAGAGCTGGAGCTCTGATGGAGTCAGGACTCAGAGAGACACGAGGAGAGCTGGAGCTTTGATGGAGTCAGGACTCAGAGAGACACGAGGAGAGCTGGAGCTTTGATGGAGTCAGGACTCAGAGAGACGAGGAGAGCTGGAGCTCTGATGGAGTCAGGACTCAGAGAGACACAAGGAGAGCTGGAGCTCTGATGGAGTCAGGACTCAGAGAGACACGAGGAGAGCTGGAGCTCTGATGGAGTCAGGACTCAGAGAGACGAGGAGAGCTGGAGCTTTGATGGAGTCAGGACTCAGAGAGACACGAGGAGAGCTGGAGCTTTGATGGAGTCAGGACTCAGAGACACGAGGAGAGCTGGAGCTTTGATGGAGTCAGGACTCAGAGAGACACGAGGAGAGCTGGAGCTCTGATGGAGTCAGGACTCAGAGACACGAGGAGAGCTGGAGCTTTGATGGAGTCAGGACTCAGAGAGACGAGGAGAGCTGGAGCTTTGATGGAGTCAGGACTCAGAGAGACACGAGGAGAGCTGGAGCTTTGATGGAGTCAGGACTCAGAGACACGAGGAGAGCTGGAGCTTTGATGGAGTCAGGACTCAGAGAGACACGAGGAGAGCTGGAGCTTTGATGGAGTCAGGACTCAGAGAGACACGAGGAGAGCTGGAGCTCTGATGGAGTCAGGACTCAGAGACACGAGGAGAGCTGGAGCTCTGATGGAGTCAGGACTCAAAGAGACACGAGGAGAGCTGGAGCTTTGATGGAGTCAGGACTCAGAGAGACACGAGGAGAG
Source organism: Pogonophryne albipinna (assembly GCA_028583405.1). Classification (NCBI taxonomy): domain Eukaryota; kingdom Metazoa; phylum Chordata; class Actinopteri; order Perciformes; family Artedidraconidae; genus Pogonophryne; species Pogonophryne albipinna. The sequence goes on from CM053248.1 coordinate 42,793,607, forward strand.
CTGGATTTCTGATGGAGTCAGGACTCAGAGAGACACAAGGAGAGCTGGAGCTTTGATGGAGTCAGGACTCAGAGAGACACGAGGAAAGCTGGAGCTCTGATGGAGTCAGGACTCAGAGAGACACAAGGAGAGCTGGAGCTCTGATGGAGTCAGGACTCAGAGACACGAGGAGAGCTGGAGCTTTGATGGAGTCAGGACTCAGAGACACGAGGAGAGCTCGAGCTCTGATGGAGTCAGGACTCAGAGAGACACGAGGAGAGCTGGAGCTCTGATGGAGTCAGGACTCAGAGAGACACGAGGAGAGCTGGAGCTTTGATGGAGTCAGGACTCAGAGAGACACGAGGAGAGCTGGAGCTTTGATGGAGTCAGGACTCAGAGAGACACAAGGAGAGCTGGAGCTCTGATGGAGTCAGGACTCAGAGAGACACGAGGAGAGCTGGAGCTTTGATGGAGTCAGGACTCAGAGAGACACGAGGAGAGCAGGAGCTCTGATGGAGTCAGGACTCAGAGAGACACAAGGAGAGCTGGAGCTCTGATGGAGTCAGGACTCAGAGAGACGAGGAGAGCTGGAGCTTTGATGGAGTCAGGACTCAGAGAGACACGAGGAGAGCAGGAGCTCTGATGGAGTCAGGACTCAGAGAGACACAAGGAGAGCTGGAGCTCTGATGGAGTCAGGACTCAGAGAGACGAGGAGAGCTGGAGCTTTGATGGAGTCAGGACTCAGAGAGACAAGGAGAGATGGAGCTCTGATGGAGTCAGGACTCAGAGACACGAGGAGAGCTCGAGCTCTGATGGAGTCAGGACTCAGAGAGACACGAGGAGAGCTCGAGCTCTGATGGAGTCAGGACTCAGAGAGACACGAGGAGAGTTGGAGCTCTTATGGAGTCAGGACTCAGAGAGACACGAGGAGAGCTGGAGCTCTGATGGAGTCAGGACTCAGAGAGACACGAGGAGAGCTGGAGCTTTGATGGAGTCAGGACTCAGAGAGACACGAGGAAAGCTGGAGCTCTGATGGAGTCAGGACTCAGAGAGACACAAGGAGAGCTGGAGCTCTGATGGAGTCAGGACTCAGAGACACGAGGAGAGCTGGAGCTTTGATGGAGTCAGGACTCAGAGACACGAGGAGAGCTCGAGCTCTGATGGAGTCAGGACTCAGAGAGACACGAGGAGAGCTGGAGCTCTGATGGAGTCAGGACTCAGAGAGACACGAGGAGAGCTGGAGCTTTGATGGAGTCAGGACTCAGAGAGACACGAGGAGAGCTGGAGCTTTGATGGAGTCAGGACTCAGAGAGACGAGGAGAGCTGGAGCTCTGATGGAGTCAGGACTCAGAGAGACACAAGGAGAGCTGGAGCTCTGATGGAGTCAGGACTCAGAGAGACACGAGGAGAGCTGGAGCTCTGATGGAGTCAGGACTCAGAGAGACGAGGAGAGCTGGAGCTTTGATGGAGTCAGGACTCAGAGAGACACGAGGAGAGCTGGAGCTTTGATGGAGTCAGGACTCAGAGACACGAGGAGAGCTGGAGCTTTGATGGAGTCAGGACTCAGAGAGACACGAGGAGAGCTGGAGCTCTGATGGAGTCAGGACTCAGAGACACGAGGAGAGCTGGAGCTTTGATGGAGTCAGGACTCAGAGAGACGAGGAGAGCTGGAGCTTTGATGGAGTCAGGACTCAGAGAGACACGAGGAGAGCTGGAGCTTTGATGGAGTCAGGACTCAGAGACACGAGGAGAGCTGGAGCTTTGATGGAGTCAGGACTCAGAGAGACACGAGGAGAGCTGGAGCTTTGATGGAGTCAGGACTCAGAGAGACACGAGGAGAGCTGGAGCTCTGATGGAGTCAGGACTCAGAGACACGAGGAGAGCTGGAGCTCTGATGGAGTCAGGACTCAAAGAGACACGAGGAGAGCTGGAGCTTTGATGGAGTCAGGACTCAGAGAGACACGAGGAGAGCTGGATTTCTGATGGAGTCAGGACTCAGAGAGACACAAGGAGAGCTGGAGCTTTGATGGAGTCAGGACTCAGAGAGACACGAGGAAAGCTGGAGCTCTGATGGAGTCAGGACTCAGAGAGACACAAGGAGAGCTGGAGCTCTGATGGAGTCAGGACTCAGAGACACGAGGAGAGCTGGAGCTTTGATGGAGTCAGGACTCAGAGACACGAGGAGAGCTCGAGCTCTGATGGAGTCAGGACTCAGAGAGACACGAGGAGAGCTGGAGCTCTGATGGAGTCAGGACTCAGAGAGACACGAGGAGAGCTGGAGCTTTGATGGAGTCAGGACTCAGAGAGACACGAGGAGAGCTGGAGCTTTGATGGAGTCAGGACTCAGAGAGACACAAGGAGAGCTGGAGCTCTGATGGAGTCAGGACTCAGAGAGACACGAGGAGAGCTGGAGCTTTGATGGAGTCAGGACTCAGAGAGACACGAGGAGAGCAGGAGCTCTGATGGAGTCAGGACTCAGAGAGACACAAGGAGAGCTGGAGCTCTGATGGAGTCAGGACTCAGAGAGACGAGGAGAGCTGGAGCTTTGATGGAGTCAGGACTCAGAGAGACACGAGGAGAGCAGGAGCTCTGATGGAGTCAGGACTCAGAGAGACACAAGGAGAGCTGGAGCTCTGATGGAGTCAGGACTCAGAGAGACGAGGAGAGCTGGAGCTTTGATGGAGTCAGGACTCAGAGAGACAAGGAGAGATGGAGCTCTGATGGAGTCAGGACTCAGAGACACGAGGAGAGCTCGAGCTCTGATGGAGTCAGGACTCAGAGAGACACGAGGAGAGCTGGAGCTTTGATGGAGTCAGGACTCAGAGACACGAGGAGAGCTCGAGCTCTGATGGAGTCAGGACTCAGAGAGACACGAGGAGAGCTGGAGCTCTGATGGAGTCAGGACTCAGAGAGACGAGGAGAGCTGGAGCTCTGATGGAGTCAGGACTCAGAGAGACGAGGAGAGCTGGAGCTTTGATGGAGTCAGGACTCAGAGACACGAGGAGAGCTCGAGCTCTGATGGAGTCAGGACTCAGAGAGACACGAGGAGAGCTGGAGCTTTGATGGAGTCAGGACTCAGAGACACGAGGAGAGCTCGAGCTCTGATGGAGTCAGGACTCAGAGAGACACGAGGAGAGCTGGAGCTCTGATGGAGTCAGGACTCAGAGACACGAGGAGAGCTGGAGCTTTGATGGAGTCAGGACTCAGAGACACGAGGAGAGCTGGAGCTCTGATGGAGTCAGGACTCAGAGAGACACGAGGAGAGCTGGAGCTCTGATGGCAAACACTGGCGGTTTATTTTTGAGCTTCGGCCGGAGAATTCACGAGACATGTCACGGGCCACCGTTTGACCACACGGTCGAGATGCCACAATCAATTCTGAAGATCTCTACCCCAGATCCGTGTGTTCAGAGAGAAGAATCAACATGCTGCATAACAAGATATAACCATAACACCTCTATCAGCTGATCCAACAGGCAGGGACAAAGAACCATAACACCTCTATCAGCTGATCCAACAGACTTGAGCATAGAACCATAACACCTCTATCAGCTGATCCAACAGGCAGGAACATAGAACCATAACACCTCTATCAGCTGATCCAACAGGCAGGGACATAGAACCATAACACCTCTATCAGCTGATCCAACAGGCAGGAACATAGAACCATAACACCTCTATCAGCTGATCCAACAGGCAGGAACATAGAACCATAACACCTCTATCAGCTGATCCAACAGGCAGGAACATAGAACCATAACACCTCTATCAGCTGATCCAACAGGCAGGAACATAGAACCATAACACCTCTATCAGCTGATCCAACAGGCAGGAACATAGAACCATAACACCTCTATCAGCTGATCCAACAGGCAGGAACATAGAACCATAACACCTCTATCAGCTGATCCAACAGGCAGGAGCATAGAACCATAACACCTCTATCAGCTGATCCAACAGGCAGGAACATAGAATCATAACACCTCTATCAGCTGATCCAACAGGCAGGAACATAGAACCATAACACCTCTATCAGCTGATCCAACAGGCAGGAACATAGAACCATAACACCTCTATCAGCTGATCCAACAGGCAGGAACATAGAACCATAACACCTCTATCAGCTGATCCAACAGGCAGGAGCATAGAACCATAACATCTCTATCAGCTGATCCAACAGGCAGGAACATAGAACCATAACACCTCTATCAGCTGATCCAACAGGCAGGAGCATAGAACCATAACACCTCTATCAGCTGATCCAACAGGCAGGAACATAGAACCATAACACCTCTATCAGCTGATCCAACAGGCAGGAGCATAGAACCATAACACCTATAGGACAGGACAGTATGAACTGATAAACTGGGTCAAAGTTATGGGCCTTGGAAAATATTTCCCCAACAAAACATATACTTATATAAATGAATAACAATAAAACCATAAAATACGAGAGAATAAAAAATTATAAAAACATAATAAATGGAAGTAAAAATGTACAATAAAAAATATTTTTAAAAATAATTTTGTGCCAAAAACGTAAGAAGTCAAATAAAAATATGTAATAAAATATCAAATACAATAATGATTACACATATAAGAAGTTGTGCAATAAAACGCTTCCTGAATGTAATGAGAGCTGTTTGCGTGCAGGCCCAGCTCCAGGTGTGTCGTGTTTATCTGCACACACAGCAGAGGATCTGAGACGTTTAAACTCCACAGGAAGTCGCTCTCTGCCAACATGGCTGCTGCCAGGTGAGATTACAACGGGTAACGCTGCGTTCAAGTGCAACCTGTGATCTGTAAATCACAGATCTATGAAGTTACCTGCCAAAGAGGCTGCTGGACTCGAGCATTTACTGAAGTAGAATCACGTCTTTTTCTGCACGTTTGTCCACTAAGTCATCTCCAAGATACATCTTTAAAGTGTGTCATATAAGAAGCTCAAGTAGTTTGAGTTTGCATTGAACTCGTAGCATACTCCATAATTAATAATATTCAATGTACTTCCGCTCTAGTACAATGCCAGATTCATGCCAGCAGAAGAACTCCAGTGATTGTGGATTCCTCTCTAATTGGATGTGATGTATGAGATAAGAAGAAGCTCTAATCTGCAGATGTTCTGCAAGGTTTCATCACTCCTTCTCTCTCCTGTGTTTCCTCCTGTGTTTCCTCCTGTGTTTCCTCCTGTGTTTCCTCCTGTGCTTCCTCCTGTGTTTCCTCCTGTGCTTCCTCCTGTGTTTCCTCCTGTGTTTCCTCCTGTGTTTCCTCCTCTTGTTTCCTCCTCTTGTTTCCTCCTGTGTTTCCTCCTGTGTTTCCTCCTGTGCTTCCTCCTGTGTTTCCTCCTGTGTTTCCTCCTGTGTTTCCTCCTGTGTTTCCTCCTGTGCTTCCTCCTGTGTTTCCTCCTGTGTTTCCTCCTGTGTTTCCTCCTCTTGTTTCCTCCTCTTGTTTCCTCCTGTGTTTCCTCCTGTGTTTCCTCCTGTGCTTCCTCCTGTGTTTCCTCCTGTGTTTCCTCCTGTGTTTCCTCCTGTGTTTCCTCCTGTGTTTCCTCCTGTGCTTCCTCCTGTGTTTCCTCCTGTGTTTCCTCCTGTGTTTCCTCCTCTTGTTTCCTCCTCTTGTTTCCTCCTGTGTTTCCTCCTGTGTTTCCTCCTGTGCTTCCTCCTGTGTTTCCTCCTGTGTTTCCTCCTGTGTTTCCTCCTGTGTTTCCTCCTCTTGTTTCCTCCTGTGTTTCCTCCTGTGTTTCCTCCTGTGTTTCCTCCTGTGTTTCCTCCTGTGCTTCCTCCTGTGTTTCCTCCTGTTTTTCCTCCTCTTGTTTCCTCCTGTGTTTCCTCCTGTGTTTCCTCCTGTGTTTCCTCCTGTGCTTCCTCCTGTGTTTCCTCCTGTGTTTCCTCCTGTGTTTCCTCCTGTGTTTCCTCCTGTGTTTCCTCCTGTGTTTCCTCCTGTGCTTCCTCCTGTGTTTCCTCCTGTGTTTCCTCCTGTGTTTCCTCCTGTGTTTCCTCCTCTTGTTTCCTCCTGTGTTTCCTCCTGTGTTTCCTCCTGTGTTTCCTCCTGTGCTTCCTCCTGTGTTTCCTCCTGTGTTTCCTCCTGTGTTTCCTCCTGTGTTTCCTCCTCTTGTTTCCTCCTGTGTTTCCTCCTGTGCTTCCTCCTGTGTTTCCTCCTGTGTTTCCTCCTGTGCTTCCTCCTGTGTTTCCTCCTGTGTTTCCTCCTGTGCTTCCTCCTGTGTTTCCTCCTGTGTTTCCTCCTGTGTTTCCTCCTGTGTTTCCTCCTCTTGTTTCCTCCTGTGTTTCCTCCTGTGTTTCCTCCTGTGTTTCCTCCTGTGTTTCCTCCTGTGCTTCCTCCTGTGTTTCCTCCTGTTTTTCCTCCTCTTGTTTCCTCCTGTGTTTCCTCCTGTTTCCTCCTGTGCTTCCTCCTGTGTTTCCTCCTGTGTTTCCTCCTGTGTTTCCTCCTGTTTTTCCTCCTGTGCTTCCTCCTGTTTTTCCTCCTGTGCTTCTTCCTGTGTTTCCTCCTCTTGTTTCCTCCTGTGTTTCCTCATGTGTTTCATCACTCCTTCTCTCTCCTGTGTTTCCTTCTGTGTTTCCTCCTGTGCTTCCTCCTGTCCTTCCTCCTGTGTTTCCTCCTGTGTTTCCTCCTCTTGACAGACTTCTGCAATAAGTCCCTCTTCTATATCTGGTGCTATGAGAATGTAAAAATACAAATCAAGATGGTAGTCACAGCCGTATAGTTATTTTCCATGACTGTTAAAATATGACATTTGTTATCCTTAAAGCTGCATGTAATAGTTTATCTTATTGGGTATACAGTTGCACAAATGAATTTAGGATATGGGTCACTTATTATGCCAAAATAAAATCACCATCAAGTTTCCGACTCCCTTTAGCTCCCCGGATCTTCCAACCATTGTTTAGATCAGGGGTGGGCAAACCTTTTGGCTCGGGGGCCACTATGAGTTTTAAATTTGACAGACGGGCCAGCAGCAGATCGGTGAACAGATATTTAGCTGTCCACTCCTCATTAAACACTCGGCACTCAATGTTGACTTTTCTTTTCCTTGGTCCACTCATTGTTACAGATGCAGGTTAAAGGTGAATTATTGCGTCATGACGTAACCGTTTACGTGCCTTCTTATGAGCCACACAGCGTTTTACGCTGATTTTCTCCGCAACACCGCTCACAACAACATCAATAGAGGACTGCGTCGGGTAGTTTTTAATTATACGAAGCCAGATTAAATAAAATAACTACTTCTCCAACCTTGTACCTTTCTCCAGAGTGTCGTGGTGTATTGTTTATTAATGTGGTTCAGCTGCATTACCGCCCGCTGCAGTGCTGCTCGTCTACCGGAGTTTAATCTCCCGTTAACTCGCGGCAGCGGCCGCTGTAAAGTTTTCATTGTCTGACTGTCAGTGGCGGTTCTAGACCAATTTGACTGGGGGGGCCACTGGGGGGCCAGTTATTTTCTGAGGGGGGCAATAAATGCAGGACGAAAAAGAGAACTAGACAGTATGAAGTAATTGCGCATAAGAAAACAATGCAATACAGTTATTGGTATTTGTTTCAGTACACCTATTTATTTCAGATAGATCTTATAGTTATTACTGTTAGCTTCAGCTTAAGTTATAGTGCAATGTTTGCACTAACACCATATTTATATAAAAATAAAGGCAATGAACAGTTACATCTCTACTTTACATAAGGGTGTCTGCACAATCTCACATTACAGCAACAAAATCCTGCTTTGGCAAACCGAGTACCAGAAAATATACATTTAAAAAAAATAAAAAAAAAAAACTTTTCATTGTTAGGGGGGCCACAGGGGGGTCAGAGGTCAGTGTTAGGGGGGCCACAGGGGGGTCAGAGGTCATTGTTAGGGGGGCCACAGGGGGGTCAGAGGTCAGTGTTAGGGGGGCCACAGGGGGGTCAGAGGTCAGTGTTAGGGGGGCCAGAGGGGGGTCAGAGGTCAGTGTTAGGGGGGCAGAATCACACTAAGCCTGGTTAGTGTTACCTGACTTTATATAAGTGTTTTTATAAGTGTGTGGTCGCATTCTAGTCACTTTGCTCAGCGCTACTGCTTTGTTACATCTTGTATTCGCCGATCTTGCCGGGTTGCCGAGTGGGGCCAGAGAATAGACCAGACTCCAGCAAAGGTCAATTGTGTCTAGAGTGCGCCATCTAGTGGAATCAACTGAAATGCCGGGTATTGCAGGAAAAAGACTAAATTAATGCAGTCTTTACTATAATTTGGACAATTTTGTACCAATATTCGGCGGGCCGGATTCAAAAGCCCAACGGGCCGTATATGGCCCACGGGCCTTAGTTTGCCCATGCCTGGTTTAGAGTGTCTGCCCTGCACCTCTGCTCTCATTTACTTTGTTTTAAGAGAACAAGCTTAAAGAAAGTGTGAAGGACCGCCCAGCAGCTACACACACAGCCATAGGTGGAGAAAGTGTGAAGGACCGCCCAGCAGCTACACACACACAGCCATAGGTGGAGAAAGTGTGAAGGACCGCCCAGCAGCTACACACACAGCCATAGGTGGAGAAAGTGTGAAGGACCGCCCAGCAGCTACTCACACAGCCATAGGTGGAGAAAGGGTGAAGGACCGCCCAGCAGCTACACACACAGCCAGAGGTGGAGAAAGTGTGAAGGACCGCCCAGCAGCTACACACACAGCCATAGGTGGAGAAAGTGTGAAGGACCGCCCAGCAGCTACACACACAGCCAGAGGTGGAGAAAGTGTGAAGGACCGCCCAGCAGCTACACACACAGCCATAGGTGGAGAAAGTGTGAAGGACCGCCCAGCAGCTACACACACAGCCATAGGTGGAGAAAGTGTGAAGGACCGCCCAGCAGCTACACACACAGCCATAGGTGGAGAAAGTGTGAAGGACCGCCCAGCAGCTACACACACAGCCATAGGTGGAGAAAGTGTGAAGGACCGCCCAGCAGCTACACACACAGCCATAGGTGGAGAAAGTGTGAAGGACCGCCCAGCAGCTACACACACAGCCATAGGTGGAGAAAGTGTGAAGGACCGCCCAGCAGCTACTCACACAGCCATAGGTGGAGAAAGGGTGAAGGACCGCCCAGCAGCTACTCACACAGCCATAGGTGGAGAAAGTGTGAAGGACCGCCCAGCAGCTACACACACAGCCATAGGTGGAGAAAGTGTGAAGGACCGCCCAGCAGCTACACACACAGCCATAGGTGGAGAAAGTGTGAAGGACCGCCCAGCAGCTACACACACAGCCATAGGTGGAGAAAGTGTGAAGGACCGCCCAGCAGCTACTCACACAGCCATAGGTGGAGAAAGGGTGAAGGACCGCCCAGCAGCTACACACACAGCCATAGGTGGAGAAAGTGTGAAGGACCGCCCAGCAGCTACACACACAGCCATAGGTGGAGAAAGTGTGAAGGACCACCCAGCAGCTACACATACAGCCATAGGTGGAGAAAGTGTGAAGGACCGCCCAGCAGCTACACACACAGCCATAGGTGGAGAAAGTGTGAAGGACCGCCCAGCAGCTACTCACACAGCCATAGGTGGAGAAAGGGTGAAGGACCGCCCAGCAGCTACTCACACAGCCATAGGTGGAGAAAGGGTGAAGGACCGCCCAGCAGCTACATACACAGCCATAGGTGGAGAAAGTGTGAAGGACCGCCCAGCAGCTACACACACAGCCATAGGTGGAGAAAGGGTGAAGGACCGCCCAGCAGCTACTCACACAGCCATAGGTGGAGAAAGGGTGAAGGACCGCCCAGCAGCTACATACACAGCCATAGGTGGAGAAAGTGTGAAGGACCGCCCAGCAGCTACTCACACAGCCATAGGTGGAGAAAGGGTGAAGGACCGCCCAGCAGCTACTCACACAGCCATAGGTGGAGAAAGGGTGAAGGACCGCCCAGCAGCTACATACACAGCCATAGGTGGAGAAAGTGTGAAGGACCGCCCAGCAGCTACACACACAGCCAGAGGTGGAGAAAGTGTGAAGGACCGCCCAGCAGCTACTCACACAGCCATAGGTGGAGAAAGGGTGAAGGACCGCCCAGCAGCTACACACACAGCCATAGGTGGAGAAAGTGTGAAGGACCGCCCAGCAGCTACTCACACAGCCATAGGTGGAGAAAGGGTGAAGGACCGCCCAGCAGCTACTCACACAGCCATAGGTGGAGAAAGTGTGAAGGACCGCCCAGCAGCTACACACACAGCCATAGGTGGAGAAAGGGTGAAGGACCGCCCAGCAGCTACACACACAGCCATAGGTGGAGAAAGTGTGAAGGACCGCCCAGCAGCTACTCACACAGCCATACAGTAGGTGGAGAAAGTGTGAAGGACCGCCCAGCAGCTACATACACAGCCATAGGTGGAGAAAGTGTGAAGGACCTCCCAGCAGCTACACACACAGCCATAGGTGGAGAAAGGGTGAAGGACCGCCCAGCAGCTACTCACACAGCCATACAGTAGGTGGAGAAAGTGTGAAGGACCGCCCAGCAGCTACATACACAGCCATAGGTGGAGAAAGTGTGAAGGACCTCCCAGCAGCTACTCACACAGCCATAGGTGGAGAAAGGGTGAAGGACCGCCCAGCAGCTACTCACACAGCCATAGGTGGAGAAAGTGTGAAGGACCGCCCAGCAGCTACACACACAGCCATAGGTGGAGAAAGTGTGAAGGACCGCCCAGCAGCTACTCACACAGCCATAGGTGGAGAAAGTGTGAAGGACCGCCCAGCAGCTACTCACACAGCCATAGGTGGAGAAAGTGTGAAGGACCGCCCAGCAGCTACACACACAGCCATAGGTGGAGAAAGTGTGAAGGACCGCCCAGCAGCTACTCACACAGCCATAGGTGGAGAAAGGGTGAAGGACCGCCCAGCAGCTACTCACACAGCCATAGGTGGAGAAAGTGTGAAGGACCGCCCAGCAGCTACACACACAGCCATAGGTGGAGAAAGTGTGAAGGACCGCCCAGCAGCTACTCACACAGCCATAGGTGGAGAAAGTGTGAAGGACCTCCCAGCAGCTACACACACAGCCATAGGTGGAGAAAGTGGAAAGCTAAGCGGCAGATGCTCCTCTGAATAGTGATTAAAGGAGTTCTTACAGGTGGATGAGCAGCGTCTTAAGGCTTAATTCAAACACTTAAAACTTCTCCTGCAGCTGCTGAACACCTGACCTCCATCTGATCTTTTGTTATTGAATTAATTCCAGGTGCAAATCCTATCTGCCGTGCTTTTAGCAAAATACATGTACTCATTTATTACAAGATTGCACTTGAAATGCTTCGGTGTGAGTTCATTAGCTGCACCTTCACAGAGGCCACATCTGCCCCACTTAAGACTCTTTGAGACTAGTTCACTGTCGTTGTTGCTTCCGTCATTGCTTCACCAAACTCTTTAAATAAAGAATATTTTGGTACATTTGTCCTCCGGTTGCTCCCAGCTTTGGTTCAGCAGGTTTGAATCTTCACAATTAAAGCTGCAGGCGTCCCGGCTGTTCCTCCTTTTTCCTCCTCACTTCGTTCCTGGAAGTTTACCTGGTCACGCTTCATGCTCCTCTGACTCTGACATCTGAAGATCCCCCGGGTGGAAACTCAGCCTGCTGCCCTCTGGAGCCTCCGCTGACCTTAAAGTCCAGACAGACGTCTTCCTGTCGGGGTCTAACCGGAGCTGAGAGGCTGTTAGAGGGGGGGGGGGGGGGTCCCATGTGGATTTCTAAATGTTAGGAAGGTATCACAACAAGCTCAAGGAGGGAAACTGTCACTGTGGCATTTATAATGACAGCAGATCATGTACCTTGTATTTGTGTTGTGATTTAGTTCAATCGAGGATGAGAGACAAAAGTCAGTTAGTAAGTCAGTAAGTGAGTTGGTTGGTTGGTTTGTTATTTATTCAGTTAGTCATTTGGTTGGTAGGTCGTTTGGTAAGCTAGATCAGGGGTTCCCAACCTTTTTTCCCAAGAGCCCCCCCAAATGACCCATGTTGGAAGTTGCGCCCCCCCCCCCCCCACACACACACACACACGCACAAGGGGGGGGGGTGCAACAGCGGTAATTAAAGTTTAAAAGTCTCAAAATGCTACTACTGTCACAAACTGGATGAATGTGAAGTATGTTGTTAAAGGAGGATGAAAGCGTAACTAAGGAGCACTATTGGAGTGACTTTGATGGTTATTGGACTCAGGATGAATTCATTTGGATTCCCGCTGTATGAAGAAATTAAAGGACGGCGCGGAAGTGGAAACAATTCACAAAGGGATTAAACTGTTTAAAACACATGCTCAAAGTAAGCCGGATTTTGCCGATGTGTTTATGTGGATTCAAAAGTCGTAAATAATCTACAAAATGGAGGAGACCGATCGGATCGGAGCAACTGACAAATAATCCAACTGAAACCGGCATGGACAATGACTATGTTTTAAAAATGCGCTTATCCAGACAAGCCCGGTTTGGACACTTTACGGGCAGAAGAAACATTTCTATTAAAGAAACAATTATACATTTCTGTCTTTTTATGCCTTTAATACTAACTTGAATTTTTATTCAAATGAATTAATCAATTTTATATTTTATTGTAATGTAGAGACAAGGCTTTTAGTGACAATCATGTATTGCCTTACAATTATGTGTAAAAAAAAAAAAGTCTAAATATGATATTTGGCCTCAAATCATCTGAGGCCTGGTGCCCCCCCCCCCTGCGATCTTTGGCGCCCCCCCTGCGCCCCCCAGGTTGGGAACCACTGAGCTAGATGGTTGGTTCGATGGTTGTTTAGTAATTTGCTTTGTTAGTAAATTAGTTGGTTGGTCGTTTGGTTGGCTGGTTTGTTATTTAGTCAGTTAGTCATTTGGTTGGTTAGTTATTTAGTCAGTTAGTCATTTGGTTGGTTGGTTATTTAGTCAGTTAGTCATTTGGTTGGCTGGTTATTTAGTCAGTTAGTCATTTGGTTGGTTGGTTGGTTATTTAGTCAGTTAGTCATTTGGTTGGTTGGTTGTTTGGTAAGCTACATGGTTTGATAGTAAGTCTGTTGGTTGGATGGTTGGTTGGTTGATTAGTTGCTTTGTTATTTAGTCAGTTAGTCATCTGGCCATTTGGTTGGATGGTTTGTTGATTGGTTGATTTATTGGCTGGATAGTTGGTTGAATGATTTGTTGTTTGGATATTCTGGAAGCAAAGTAGTTTGTTTGGTCGATTAATTGGCTGGTACATCGGTTGGTTTGATGGCTGGGTGGTTTTTGGTAGGTTGATTGTTAGTAAATCAGTTGGTTAGTTAGTTGATTGGTTGGATGGCAAATTGATATGTTGGTTTGTTGATCAATTGACTGATGGTTGGATGGCTGGCTGGCTAGCTGGTTGATGGATGGATGGTTGGTTGAACGGTTAGTTACATTAAGACCAGGTCAGCCCTCTCTTAATCGTGTACTTGTCTAAATAGTCATTTATGTCCTAATCGACTTCTTTCGTACATTTTTAATTTTTTAAACCATTTTTCATGCCGGTTGACCAATTTGTTTAAGAAACTCAGTTGATCAAATATTTATTAAATCAACTTATATATTGTCAACAAAGTTTTATGAGTTTTAAACAACCAATAATTTCTTTACTAGCCAACAGCGATAATTAAGACTTTATTGAAGAATTTGAGTAAAATATAGAAAATGGATCAAAAAAGTGTTCCGTTAAAAAGAAGGCATTACATTTTGTTTTCCATTGGATTCAGTTTACAAAGGACAGTAAAAGTCTGTTGTCAGGAAAACATGAAAACATTTTCCGTTTTTAAAGTGTGGCATTTCCTTCTGACTCCATCGATTCAAAAGACTCACATTTTGTCAAAGCTCTTTTGAAACTGAAAACATGAAAAGCAAATATTAACTATGTGCATTAAAGGGAAGCGTTAATGCTCCCAGGTGAACTCAAAGTGCGGGGTGCGCAGCTTGTGAGGATCCTCAGGTGTTTGATGTCCGGCTTCAGAGGGAGCTGCAGCCTCAGCACCGAGCAAGCACAAAGCTCCAGTTCTGCTTCCACGGAGGAGTTTAAATGTTGGAAACGATCCTGTCGCTGTGACAGGAAGTGAAGGTACAGAGTGTGCCGGCCTCAGCAGGAAGTGGAGCTCACTGGGGGAGATGTAGAGGAGGAACTGAGGAATATTTTAGGCAGGGAACAGCATGGAGTCTGGAACAAGTGTAGGGTAGCTTTTGTTCTTCTTCCGGGAACGGCAGAAACAGCGGAGAGGCAAAAATGTTTGTAAAGAAGCTCCGGAGCCAGGAAGAAGCAGCACGATTGGGGTGAATAGAAGGAACGAAAAAGTCAGGCAAGATTTATTTGATCTGCACCCTGTAAATGGCTTCAATCTCCTAAAAGTGGATAAGAGAGGAGCAAAGGCAGAGCTCCTCTGAAGAGTGAAAAAACATGATTGGATTTCGGTCCCTAAATTGAGGAGGACCAACCACAACACATTTTGTTCTAGCAAGCACTATGTAGGGTGTCTTTAAGAGCAGAGGGGCTGGAAAGTGGCTTTTAGGGAGTCAAGGAAACATGTGGTGGAGAATTCATCGTTCGTGTAGCAGAAACACTGCAGACGCCATTTAGAAAACAATTGACATCATTGTTGTAATTTGAATAGTTTGGATTCCTGTCCAAAACACAATCACACCAAGTTACAAGTGTTTGTTTGTTCTGTGCATTTATAGAGTGTAACATCTGTGTGTTTGGATCACCTTAGAGGAGCATTGGGAATATATGCTGGTTAACCGTTAGCATAAGAACCATTTGTTATTGAGCAGAGTATGAAAAATATATCATTGTATGAACATTAGAAGGTTGAGGTAAGATGGTGCAATTAAAAATGAATACAAATTGTTAACCGTAAGAAGTAAATACAAATAGAAATATAATATAAATTAATTAATACAAACATAGTCCAATAAAACATTTAAGAAAATAAAAAACTATTTATATACAAAATAAGAAGTTGAAGTAAAGTCGCTCTAAAGATGTTTTGCCATTGAACCAACTCAAAGTATATTGATTTAACCCAAAAAGTCATTCAAAAAACAAGATGATATTAAATGAGGTAAGAGGTACTTCATTGATCCCAATTTGGTAAATGTTTTCGGTTGCATCCGCATAAAAAACTAAACAAGGCATTGATGCACAAATGTCCAGTCTGAGCCTGTGTGCAGACCTTTGCATCGAAAGGTTGTGTAGTACTCTGTTGTTGTTGTTGTTGTTGTTCTTCTTCTTCTTTTATTTCCTACACCTCATGATGACAGGTGACAGACCAGTTAGTCTTTAGATTAGCCTGCGCAGCGGAAATGTTTAATGATAGCTTCCTGCTCCCGGAGTGCAGCAGGTCAGGAGAACCAGTGTTGGCTGTCAGGCGCTCTGCAGATTTATGAGTGTGCTGGCTAATATCCATAATGTGAGGTCAGGACAGCACTTAACGTGAGCGCCGGCTCTGTGGGCGCTCAGCATGTCTGCATCTTCAGCAGAGGGGAAGGAGCTGCTGAAGAGGAGTTGTGTTGGTAGAAAGTTGCTCATATGGAAATATTTGTATAATAATATCAGGAGAAACTATTAAAAAAATAAAAACTGAATTTATTACAAGGAATAAAAGAACATTCGAAAAATGGCTGGACATTTATTTAAAATAAAATATATATATTGTATATATAGGGGATTTAATTTGGTGTTTCACGGTGCAAACATAGACACTGTATTCTGGGAGTTAAGAATTTGCAAATAAAGAATTCTAAATACATAATGTAATCATTTGTAAATATTATTAATAAAATAGAAAAATGTGAAATTGTCAGTCTTTCAATTCAAGCTGCAGTTTTGAAAGTCTGTTCTTGCTGTTCTATTTCCTGTCTTTGCTGTTTAATTACCCAAACCACATTACTGGTGATTATTAATCAAAATCTCACTGTGTAAATATTTAGTTGAACAATGAAATGTTGTCAAAATATCAATATCACAGTGTTTCATCGAAGAGTGTGTGATATATTGTTGTGTTCACATCGCCCAGTCCTACTTCCTCCTCCGATCTCTGGCAACATGCTAGTTTTGCAGTTTGCTGTTGCTTCTAAAGATCCTCACAGATAATGTTGCTGCCACTTTAACCCTGTCCTTCTCCCTGTCCCTGCAGCCTGTGAGCTGATGAACCAGGGCATCCTGGCGTTGGTCACCTCTACAGGATGTGCCTCAGCCAGCGCTCTGCAGTCTCTGACGGACGCCATGCACATCCCTCACCTGTACGTCCAGAGGAGCAGCGAGGGCTCTCCGCGCACCGCCTGCCCCTTCAACCCCAGCCCGGGGGGGCACAGGTACACGCTGTCCGCCCGGCCGCCCGTCCGCCTCAACGACGTGATGCTCACGCTGGTGGAGGAGCTGCGCTGGCAGAAGTTCATCATCTTCTATGACATCGAATACGGTGAGTGAGCGACGGAGGTCCAGACGCCGATCTGGATCTTCTGGGTCCTTTAAAGGTCTCCTATTATGCTATTGTTAGGCATATAGTATGGGTCTCAGATATATACAAATATTCTTCTGGGTTGTTGTCGAAGGCAAACAGAAGAAGTTTGGCTCTGTTATTGGAAGCTGGAGGATCGTAAACATCTTCAACATGTGGTCCATTTGACCTTAAACATCTTCAACATGTGGTCCATTTGACCTTAAACATCTTCAACATGTGGTCCATTTGACCTTAAACAGCTAAACAACGGCGTATCTTCCATCAACACGTCTTTGATTCATTGGCTCGTTGATTGGTTTCCTGTTTAGTGACTCTCTTAATTGAAGGAACTGATTTTCTGGGCCTAAAGTTGAAACTACTGACTGTTGTTGAGGACATTCCACAGAAGCTTAGTAGACATTCTAACATTTACAATCGTGTCGATGAACTTCTGGAGCTGCGCTGGCAGAAGTTCATCGTCTTCTCCGACATCGAATACGGTGAGTGAGAGACGGAGGGTCCAGACGCAGAGCTGGAGCTTCTGGGTCCTTTTAAAGAGTTGATGTTGAGATGTTTCTGGAAACGCTGAGGGAGGATCAGCTGCTGAGAGTTGGGATCTGTTGTCAAAGGAAAACAAAACAAGTTTTATTGGAAGCTGGATGATCCTAGAAATCTGAACCATTTGATACATTTGACTTTTAACAGCTAGAAAACGATCATCAAAAACTCTTTGTAATAGATAGTTTCCTCCTTCAGCTTAATCTACCGTGAGTCTGAAGTGAAGAAATTGTTGTTTTTGTGGAAACTAGATTGTCTTAGAAATGTGTAAAAAGTGGTTTTAGATCTGGGAATGTGTTGTCTTAGAGGTGCTTTAAGTTCAAGATGAATCAGCACTTACAAGTTATCCAAAGCATCGACAGCAATGATACTCATCCCGATAACTTTGGATGATTGTCTGGAAACTTTGGCCGTGTTTGTTTCACAGATACCTGAGCGTTGCCTCACCCCCCCTGTTGATGGATGATGCCACACACTGCTCTTCTGCTGTTTGAACTCTACAGGACGCCTGGTTCTTGTTTGGGTTTCAGCAGCGAGTTTACTTTAACATTCTGTATAAGAGAAAGCATCCCAGCGGGGCGGCGCGACCTCTCGAAGAACCAGCGCTCTGCAGAGAAGCTCCTCAGGTGGTAACATATGCTGCTTTTTCTACCTTTGGAGTCTTCGCTCAAACTCTGCATGTCTGAGACTAAACACACTTTCTGAAACTCCTTGTTAGAGCGTTTGTTCTGGGCGTTTTCTTTTATCTGAATGATGAGCGTGTCGTCTGCTTGATGTTATAGCCCTATGAGGCAACGTCTTGAGTTTTGGCTGCACAAATAACATTGACGTGACTTTTCTTGTCTTTCGAGGCTACAGACAGACCTGTTTTTCAGGATTCAAAGTGCCACATCGTGCAAAATGTTCAGATAGATGTACAGAAATGTGCTAAATAGTCAGATACCTTGTTGGGAAAGTTGTTTTTGGGGATTCTCTTTTGTCTGATTTAAGGGTTTATGTGCACCGTGTTGTCTGATGTACAGATGTTAAAGCCCTTGAAGGCCTCTTCTTGATCTTTGGCTGCACAAATAACATTGACGTGACTTTTCTTGTCTTTCGAGGCTACAAACAGCCCCTGTTTGTATTCCATACCACCAGAAATATCTCTGATTCAAAGTGCTAAATCGTGCTAAATCGTTACAAGATGTACAGAAATGTGCTAAATAGTCAGACACCTTGTTGGGAAAGTTGTTTGAGGCATTTTCTTTTGTTGAAATAGCCCTGTTCTTATTCCATATCTGCAGAGAACTCTATTGATTTAAACCTGGAGCAGTGCATTATACCCACAGCACTCCTCTTGTTGCATATCTATTGACATCCTCTTCTGGAAACTTGAGTCCACCTGAAGTTGTAACCGCACATGAACTACATGAAGACAACAAGCATTCGGCCTGAATGATTTTCAATGATGTTGTTTTCTAGCCTCCGAACGTTTCCATGTCCTGATATTGCAGCAGAACGTGAGACATTGACTTCACTCTCTTCTGCTCTTGTGCCATAGGGTACTGGGACTGTATCGTAATGAAATCACATTAGGTCCAATGTGAGTGTAATCGATACAGGATGGGGGCAATTACAATACAAGGATATAGACGGAGGCAGGCATTTCGCCCCTCAGACTCTCATCCAGAGTGATGGAGGGTAGGTGCTCCAGAGCGAGAGGATCCTTTCAGACGGAAACCAGGGCACAGGGAACATGTTTCTGAGTGGCTGGGAGATGTGGACGTCTTTAAGTGACAGCTCAGGGACTTCTGTAGTTCTAGGCACAAATAATGTTTGTCATTTGAATGATTTGGATTCCTCTCCAAAACACAATCACACCAAGTGTTTATTTGTTCTGTGCATGTATCGAGTGTGTGTGTTTAGATAACCTTAAAGTAAGTAGCATTGGTCTTGCTATGTTAACCGTTAGCTAAAGTTAAATAAAAACGTAAAAATGGTTCAACGTAAGAAGTTATGGTAAAAAAGTGAAATTAGAATAATAACAAATTGTAATAAAATGAACACAAACACAATACAAAATAAAATAAAATGTATTTATATAAAAATCAGAAGTTCAAGTAAAGTCACTTTAAAGAATGTTTGTCATGGTACCAACAAATAAAAAGATAGTTTTAAACCAAAATATGTTCCAGAAAACAAAATTATAATAAATGCAGCAATGACTCAGCTTGTCCAGACTCAGCATCGACAGGTTGTGTACTACTCTGTTGTTGTTGTTGTTGTTGACACGTGGCCGGCTGAGAGTACAGGGAACATGTTTCTGAGTGGCTGGGAGATGTGGAAGTCTTTAAGTGACAGCTCAGGGACTTCTGTAGTTCCAGGTTTCTTTAAATGTGCTCACATTGCATTTTAAGGATAGCTTTGGAAAGCCACCGTTGTTGAACCACTTCTCGATCTTTCTGAAAGCAAAATGATATTATTGATACCTGAACGTCTTCCAGTTAACAACCTTTAAACACGTCAGATTTCTGAAGAGGTCGGACAACGTGTCTGACTTCTGTCTGGGATGTTGCTCCTTTGGTTTGGTATATCTATCATGCATCAATGTGAGTTAGACTCTTTGTGACATTGATCCAATTGTGGGCATGATGATTGGAATTCATAAGTTCTTTGTGTGCTTAACGGTCAAAGAAAAGTGAGAACAATGTGGAGTAATGTGAAAAGAAATCAGATAATTGTGCACATTTGGCAGATAAACGGTCAGAAATGTGCAAAATGGTCAGATGAATGTGCAGCACATACAGAGGAGTGTGCAGAAAAGTGCATTCATGTCCAACATAATGAAAGGAACGTGCTGAAAAGCGCTAACAGCCAGAGGTTGTTGGTGTTTAAAGTGCGTTTAGTCTCTCCCCTCTGCTGAGACTGCGTGCACAGACTCCTCCAGCTCCGACACCGACAAGCGCCAGGCGTTGTGATGAAGGTCTGAAAGTGAACATGTGATCAGACCCAGAGCAGCAGGGATCGCTCAGAGCACAGCTCAGTGTCTGCAGGAGATGAACGGATGCAGCGCACCCTCAGGACCTCAGAGCATCATCTCTGACAGAGCGTCATACCTCTGAGGAAAGACATACCTTCTGTCTTTGGGTTTGGACCAACATTGGATCTTTGGAAGGTCACAGAGGTCACAGAGGTCACAGAGGTCACAGAGGCTCCTCGAGTGCTTTTTGGCCTGTCTTTTAACGTGTTGACACTTTATTAATTATTTTTAACGTCTAACTGATTGACTAAAACCGGCACCGAGCGCTGTGTGTCCCCTGGTCTCCCAGCTGTGTGCGTCACTCTTTAGTGTCCCCTGGTCTCCAGCTGTGTGTCACTCTTTAGTGTCCCCTGGTCTCCAGCTGTGTGCGTCACTCTTTAGTGTCCCCTGGTCTCCAGCTGTGTGCGTCACTCTTTAGTGTCCCCTGGTCTCCCAGCAGTGTGCGTCACTCTTTAGTGTCCCCTGGTCTCCAGCTGTGTGCCACTCTTTAGTGTCCCCTGGTCTCCCAGCTGTGTGCGTCACTATTTAGTGTCCTCTGGTCTCCAGCTGTGTGCGTCACTCTTTAGTGTCCTCTGGTCTCCAGCTGTGTGCGTCACTCTTTAGTGTCCCCTGGTCTCCCAGCTGTGTGCGTCACTCTTTAGTGTCCTCTGGTCTCCAGCTGTGTGCGTCACTCTTTAGTGTCCCCTGGTCTCCAGCTGTGTGCGTCACTCTTTAGTGTCCCCTGGTCTCCAGCTGTGTGTCACTCTTTAGTGTCCCCTGGTCTCCAGCTGTGTGCGTCACTCTTTAGTGTCCCCTGGTCTCCAGCTGTGTGCGTCACTCTTTAGTGTCCCCTGGTCTCCCAGCAGTGTGCGTCACTCTTTAGTGTCCCCTGGTCTCCAGCTGTGTGCCACTCTTTAGTGTCCCCTGGTCTCCCAGCTGTGTGCGTCACTCTTTAGTGTCCTCTGGTCTCCAGCTGTGTGCGTCACTCTTTAGTGTCCTCTGGTCTCCAGCTGTGTGCGTCACTCTTTAGTGTTCCCTGGTCTCCCAGCTGTGTGCGTCACTCTTTAGTGTCCTCTGGTCTCTAGCTGTGTGCGTCACTCTTTAGTGTCCCCTGGTCTCCAGCTGTGTGCGTCACTCTTTAGTGTCCCCTGGTCTCTCAGCTGTGTGCGTCACTCTTTAGTGTCCCCTGGTCTCCAGCTGTGTGCGTCACTCTTTAGTGTCCCCTGGTCTCCAGCTGTGTGCGTCACTCTTTAGTGTCCCCTGGTCTCCCAGCTGTGTGCGTCACTCTTTAGTGTCCCCTGGTCTCCAGCTGTGTGCGTCACTCTTTAGTGTCCCCTGGTCTCCCAGCTGTGTGCGTCACTCTTTAGTGTCCTCTGGTCTCCAGCTGTGTGCGTCACTCTTTAGTGTCCTCTGGTCTCCAGCTGTGTGCGTCACTCTTTAGTGTCCCCTGGTCTCCAGCTGTGTGCGTCACTCTTTAGTCTCCCCTGGTCTCCAGCTGTGTGCATCACTCTTTAGTGTCCCCTGGTCTCCCAGCTGTGTGCGTCAGTCTTTAGTGTCCCCTGGTCTCCAGCTGTGTGCGTCACTCTTTAGTGTCCCCTGGTCTCCCAGCTGTGTGCATCACTCTTTGTCCCCTGGTCTCCAGCTGTGTGCGTCACTCTTTAGTGTCCCCTGGTCTCCCAGCTGTGTGCGTCACTTTAGTGTCCCCTGGTCTCTAGCTGTGTGCGTCACTCTTTGTCCCCTGGTCTCCAGCTGTGTGTGTCACTCTTTAATGTCCCCTGGTCTCCAGCTGTGTGCCACTCTTTAGTGTCCCCTGGTCTCCAGCTGTGTGCGTCACTCTTTAGTGTCCCCTGGTCTCCCAGCTGTGTGCGTCACTCTTTAGTGTCCCCTGGTCTCCAGCTGTGTGTCACTCTTTAGTGTCCCCTGGCCTCCAGCTGTGTGCGTCACTCTTTAGTGTCCTCTGGTCTCCAGCTTTGTGCGTCACTCTTTAGTGTCCCCTGGTCTCCAGCTGTGTGCGTCACTCTTTAGTGTCCCCTGGTCTCCAGCTGTGTGCGTCACTCTTTAGTGTCCCCTGGTCTCCAGCTGTGTGCGTCACTCTTTAGTGTCCCCTGGTCTCCCAGCTGTGTGCGTCACTCTTTAGTGTCCCCTGGTCTCCAGCTGTGTGCGTCACTCTTTAGTGTCCCCTGGTCTCCCAGCTGTGTGCGTCACTCTTTAGTGTCCTCTGGTCTCCAGCTGTGTGCATCACTCTTTAGTGTCCTCTGGTCTCCAGCTGTGTGCGTCACTCTTTAGTGTCCCCTGGTCTCCAGCTGTGTGCGTCACTCTTTAGTGTCCCCTGGTCTCCAGCTGTGTGCGTCACTCTTTAGTCTCCCCTGGTCTCCAGCTGTGTGCGTCACTCTTTAATGTCCCCTGGTCTCCCAGCTGTGTGCGTCAGTCTTTAGTGTCCCCTGGTCTCCAGCTGTGTGCGTCACTCTTTAGTGTCCCCTGGACTCCCAGCTGTGTGCATCACTCTTTGTCCCCTGGTCTCCAGCTGTGTGCGTCACTCTTTAGTGTCCCCTGGTCTCCCAGCTGTGTGCGTCACTCTTTAGTGTCCCCTGGTCTCCAGCTGTGTGCGTCACTCTTTGTCCCCTGGTCTCCAGCTGTGTGTGTCACTCTTTAGTGTCCCCTGGTCTCCAGCTGTGTGCCACTCTTTAGTGTCCCCTGGTCTCCAGCTGTGTGCGTCACTCTTTAGTGTCCCCTGGTCTCCCAGCTGTGTGCGTCACTCTTTAGTGTCCCCTGGTCTCCAGCTGTGTGTCACTCTTTAGTGTCCCCTGGCCTCCAGCTGTGTGCGTCACTCTTTAGTGTCCTCTGGTCTCCAGCTGTGTGCGTCACTCTTTAGTGTCCCCTGGTCTCCAGCTGTGTGCGTCACTCTTTTGTGTCCCCTGGTCTCCAGCTGTGTGCGTCACTCTTTAGTGTCCCCTGGTCTCCAGCTGTGTGCGTCACTCTTTAGTGTCCCCTGGTCTCCAGCTGTGTGCGTCACTCTTTAGTGTCCTCTGGTCTCCAGCTGTGTGCGTCACTCTTTAGTGTCCCCTGGTCTCCAGCTGTGTGCGTCACTCTTTAGTCTCCCCTGGTCTCCAGCTGTGTGCGTCACTCTTTAGTGTCCCCTGGTCTCCCAGCTGTGTGCGTCAGTCTTTAGTGTCCCCTGGTCTCCAGCTGTGTGCGTCACTCTTTAGTGTCCCCTGGTCTCCCAGCTGTGTGCATCACTCTTTGTCCCCTGGTCTCCAGCTGTGTGCGTCACTCTTTAGTGTCCCCTGGTCTCCCAGCTGTGTGCGTCACTCTTTAGTGTCCCCTGGTCTCCAGCTGTGTGCGTCACTCTTTGTCCCCTGGTCTACAGCTGTGTGTGTCACTCTTTAATGTCCCCTGGTCTCCAGCTGTGTGCCACTCTTTAGTGTCCCCTGGTCTCCAGCTGTGTGCGTCACTCTTTAGTGTCCCCTGGTCTCCAGCTGTGTGTCACTCTTTAGTGTCCCCTGGCCTCCAGCTGTGTGCGTCACTCTTTAGTGTCCTCTGGTCTCCAGCTTTTTGCGTCACTCTTTAGTGTCCCCTGGTCTCCAGCTGTGTGCGTCACTCTTTAGTGTCCCCTGGTCTCCAGCTGTGTGCGTCACTCTTTAGTGTCCCCTGGTCTCCAGCTGTGTGCGTCACTCTTTAGTGTCCCCTGGTCTCCAGCTGTGTGCGTCACTCTTTAGTGTCCCCTGGTCTCCCAGCTGTGTGCGTCACTCTTTAGTGTCCCCTGGTCTCCAGCTGTGTGCGTCACTCTTTAGTGTCCCCTGGTCTCCCAGCTGTGTGCGTCACTCTTTAGTGTCCTCTGGTCTCCAGCTGTGTGCGTCACTCTTTAGTGTCCTCTGGTCTCCAGCTGTGTGCGTCACTCTTTAGTGTCCCCTGGTCTCCAGCTGTGTGCGTCACTCTTTAGTGTCCCCTGGTCTCCAGCTGTGTGCGTCACTCTTTAGTGTCCCCTGGTCTCCCAGCTGTGTGCGTCAGTCTTTAGTGTCCCCTGGTCTCCAGCTGTGTGCGTCACTCTTTAGTGTCCCCTGGACTCCCAGCTGTGTGCATCACTCTTTGTCCCCTGGTCTCCAGCTGTGTGCGTCACTCTTTAGTGTCCCCTGGTCTCCCAGCTGTGTGCGTCACTCTTTAGTGTACCTTGGTCTCCAGCTGTGTGCGTCACTCTTTGTCCCCTCCTCTCCAGCTGTGTGTGTCACTCTTTAGTGTCCCCTGGTCTCCAGCTGTGTGCCACTCTTTAGTGTCCCCTGGCCTCCAGCTGTGTGCGTCACTCTTTAGTGTCCCCTGGTCTCCAGCTGTGTGCGTCACTCTTTAGTGTCCCCTGGTCTCCAGCTGTGTGTCACTCTTTAGTGTCCCCTGGCCTCCAGCTGTGTGCGTCACTCTTTAGTGTCCCCTGGTCTCCCAGCTGTGTGCGTCACTCTTTAGTCTCCCCTGGTCTCCAGCTGTGTGCGTCAGTCTTTAGTGTCCCCTGGTCTCCCAGCTGTGTGCGTCAGTCTTTAGTGTCCCCTGGTCTTCAGCTGTGTGCGTCACTCTTTAGTGTCCCCTGGTCTCCCAGCTGTGTGCATCACTCTTTGTCCCCTGGTCTCCAGCTGTGTGCGTCACTCTTTAGTGTCCCCTGGTCTCCCAGCTGTGTGCGTCACTCTTTAGTGTCCCCTGGTCTCCAGCTGTGTGCGTCACTCTTTAGTGTCCCCTGGTCTCCCAGCTGTGTACGTCACTCTTTAGTGTCCTCTGGTCTCCAGCTGTGTGCGTCACTCTTTAGTGTCCTCTGGTCTCCAGCTGTGTGCGTCACTCTTTAGTGTCCCCTGGTCTCCAGCTGTGTGCGTCACTCTTTAGTCTCCCCTGGTCTCCAGCTGTGTGCGTCACTCTTTAGTGTCCCCTGGTCTCCCAGCTGTGTGCGTCAGTCTTTAGTGTCCCCTGGTCTCCAGCTGTGTGCGTCACTCTTTAGTGTCCCCTGGTCTCCCAGCTGTGTGCATCACTCTTTGTCCCCTGGTCTCCAGCTGTGTGCGTCACTCTTTAGTGTCCCCTGGTCTCCCAGCTGTGTGCGTCACTTTAGTGTCCCCTGGTCTCTAGCTGTGTGCGTCACTCTTTGTCCCCTGGTCTCCAGCTGTGTGTGTCACTCTTTAATGTCCCCTGGTCTCCAGCTGTGTGCCACTCTTTAGTGTCCCCTGGTCTCCAGCTGTGTGCCTCACTCTTTAGTGTCCCCTGGTCTCCCAGCTGTGTGCGTCACTCTTTAGTGTCCCCTGGTCTCCAGCTGTGTGTCACTCTTTAGTGTCCCCTGGCCTCCAGCTGTGTGCGTCACTCTTTAGTGTCCTCTGGTCTCCAGCTTTGTGCGTCACTCTTTAGTGTCCCCTGGTCTCCAGCTGTGTGCGTCACTCTTTAGTGTCCCCTGGTCTCCAGCTGTGTGCGTCACTCTTTAGTGTCCCCTGGTCTCCAGCTGTGTGCGTCACTCTTTAGTGTCCCCTGGTCTCCAGCTGTGTGCGTCACTCTTTAGTGTCCCCTGGTCTCCCAGCTGTGTGCGTCACTCTTTAGTGTCCCCTGGTCTCCAGCTGTGTGCGTCACTCTTTAGTGTCCCCTGGTCTCCCAGCTGTGTGCGTCACTCTTTAGTGTCCTCTGGTCTCCAGCTGTGTGCATCACTCTTTAGTGTCCTCTGGTCTCCAGCTGTGTGCGTCACTCTTTAGTGTCCCCTGGTCTCCAGCTGTGTGCGTCACTCTTTAGTGTCCCCTGGTCTCCAGCTGTGTGCGTCACTCTTTAGTCTCCCCTGGTCTCCAGCTGTGTGCGTCACTCTTTAATGTCCCCTGGTCTCCCAGCTGTGTGCGTCAGTCTTTAGTGTCCCCTGGTCTCCAGCTGTGTGCGTCACTCTTTAGTGTCCCCTGGACTCCCAGCTGTGTGCATCACTCTTTGTCCCCTGGTCTCCAGCTGTGTGCGTCACTCTTTAGTGTCCCCTGGTCTCCCAGCTGTGTGCGTCACTCTTTAGTGTCCCCTGGTCTCCAGCTGTGTGCGTCACTCTTTGTCCCCTGGTCTCCAGCTGTGTGTGTCACTCTTTAGTGTCCCCTGGTCTCCAGCTGTGTGCCACTCTTTAGTGTCCCCTGGTCTCCAGCTGTGTGCGTCACTCTTTAGTGTCCCCTGGTCTCCCAGCTGTGTGCGTCACTCTTTATTGTCCCCTGGTCTCCAGCTGTGTGTCACTCTTTAGTGTCCCCTGGCCTCCAGCTGTGTGCGTCACTCTTTAGTGTCCTCTGGTCTCCAGCTGTGTGCGTCACTCTTTAGTGTCCCCTGGTCTCCAGCTGTGTGCGTCACTCTTTAGTGTCCCCTGGTCTCCAGCTGTGTGCGTCACTCTTTAGTGTCCCCTGGTCTCCAGCTGTGTGCGTCACTCTTGAGTGTCCCCTGGTCTCCAGCTGTGTGCGTCACTCTTTAGTGTCCTCTGGTCTCCAGCTGTGTGCGTCACTCTTTAGTCTCCCCTGGTCTCCAGCTGTGTGCGTCACTCTTTAGTGTCCCCTGGTCTCCCAGCTGTGTGCATCACTCTTTGTCCCTTGGTCTCCAGCTGTGTGCGTCACTCTTTAGTGTCCCCTGGTCTCCCAGCTGTGTGCGTCACTCTTTAGTGTCCCCTGGTCTCCAGCTGTGTGCGTCACTCTTTGTCCCCTGGTCTACAGCTGTGTGTGTCACTCTTTAATGTCCCCTGGTCTCCAGCTGTGTGCCACTCTTTAGTGTCCCCTGGTCTCCAGCTGTGTGCGTCACTCTTTAGTGTCCCCTGGTCTCCCAGCTGTGTGCGTCACTCTTTAGTGTCCCCTGGTCTCCAGCTGTGTGTCACTCTTTAGTGTCCCCTGGCCTCCAGCTGTGTGCGTCACTCTTTAGTGTCCTCTGGTCTCCAGCTTTTTGCGTCACTCTTTAGTGTCCCCTGGTCTCCAGCTGTGTGCGTCACTCTTTAGTGTCCCCTGGTCTCCAGCTGTGTGCGTCACTCTTTAGTGTCCCCTGGTCTCCAGCTGTGTGCGTCACTCTTTAGTGTCCCCTGGTCTCCAGCTGTGTGCCACTCTTTAGTGTCCCCTGGTCTCCAGCTGTGTGCGTCACTCTTTAGTGTCCCCTGGTCTCCCAGCTGTGTGCGTCACTCTTTAGTGTCCCCTGGTCTCCAGCTGTGTGTCACTCTTTAGTGTCCCCTGGCCTCCAGCTGTGTGCGTCACTCTTTAGTGTTCTCTGGTCTCCAGCTGTGTGCGTCACTCTTTAGTGTCCCCTGGTCTCCAGCTGTGTGCGTCACTCTTTAGTGTCCCCTGGTCTCCAGCTGTGTGCGTCACTCTTTAGTGTCCCCTGGTCTCCAGCTGTGTGCGTCACTCTTTAGTGTCCTCTGGTCTCCAGCTGTGTGCGTCACTCTTTAGTGTCCCCTGGTCTCCAGCTGTGTGCGTCACTCTTTAGTCTCCCCTGGTCTCCAGCTGTGTGCGTCACTCTTTAGTGTCCCCTGGTCTCCCAGCTGTGTGCATCACTCTTTGTCCCCTGGTCTCCAGCTGTGTGCGTCACTCTTTAGTGTCCCCTGGTCTCCCAGCTGTGTGCGTCACTCTTTAATGTCCCCTGGTCTCCAGCTGTGTGCGTCACTCTTTGTCCCCTGGTCTACAGCTGTGTGTGTCACTCTTTAATGTCCCCTGGTCTCCAGCTGTGTGCCACTCTTTAGTGTCCCCTGGTCTCCAGCTGTGTGCGTCACTCTTTAGTGTCCCCTGGTCTCCCAGCTGTGTGCGTCACTCTTTAATGTCCCCTGGTCTCCAGCTGTGTGTCACTCTTTAGTGTCCCCTGGCCTCCAGCTGTGTGCGTCACTCTTTAGTGTCCTCTGGTCTCCAGCTTTTTGCGTCACTCTTTAGTGTCCCCTGGTCTCCAGCTGTGTGCGTCACTCTTTAGTGTCCCCTGGTCTCCAGCTGTGTGCGTCACTCTTTAGTGTCCCCTGGTCTCCAGCTGTGTGCGTCACTCTTTAGTGTCCCCTGGTCTCCAGCTGTGTGCGTCACTCTTTAGTGTCCCCTGGTCTCCCAGCTGTGTGCGTCACTCTTTAGTGTCCCCTGGTCTCCAGCTGTGTGCGTCACTCTTTAGTGTCCCCTGGTCTCCCAGCTGTGTGCGTCACTCTTTAGTGTCCTCTGGTCTCCAGCTGTGTGCGTCACTCTTTAGTGTCCCCTGGTCTCCAGCTGTGTGAGTCACTCTTTAGTGTCCCCTGGTCTCCCAGCTGTGTGCGTCACTCTTTAGTGTCCTCTGGTCTCCAGCTGTGTGCGTCACTCTTTAGTGTCCTCTGGTCTCCAGCTGTGTGCGTCACTCTTTAGTGTCCCCTGGTCTCCAGCTGTGTGCGTCACTCTTTAGTGTCCCCTGGTCTCCAGCTGTGTGCGTCACTCTTTAGTCTCCCCTGGTCTCCAGCTGTGTTCGTCAGTCTTTAGTGTCCCCTGGTCTCCCAGCTGTGTGCGTCAGTCTTTAGTGTCCCCTGGTCTCCAGCTGTGTGCGTCACTCTTTAGTGTCCCCTGGACTCCCAGCTGTGTGCATCACTCTTTGTCCCCTGGTCTCCAGCTGTGTGCGTCACTCTTTAGTGTCCCCTGGTCTCCCAGCTGTGTGCGTCACTCTTTAGTGTACCCTGGTCTCCAGCTGTGTGCGTCACTCTTTGTCCCCTCCTCTCCAGCTGTGTGTGTCACTCTTTAGTGTCCCCTGGTCTCCAGCTGTGTGCCACTCTTTAGTGTCCCCTGGTCTCCAGCTGTGTGCGTCACTCTTTAGTGTCCCCTGGTCTCCCAGCTGTGTGCGTCACTCTTTAGTGTCCCCTGGTCTCCAGCTGTGTGTCACTCTTTAGTGTCCCCTGGCCTCCAGCTGTGTGCGTCACTCTTTAGTGTCCCCTGGTCTCCCAGCTGTGTGCGTCACTCTTTAGTCTCCCCTGGTCTCCAGCTGTGTGCGTCAGTCTTTCGTGTCCCCTGGTCTCCCAGCTGTGTGCGTCAGTCTTTAGTGTCCCCTGGTCTCCAGCTGTGTGCGTCACTCTTTAGTGTCCCCTGGTCTCCCAGCTGTGTGCATCACTCTTTGTCCCCTGGTCTCCAGCTGTGTGCGTCACTCTTTAGTGTCCCCTGGTCTCCCAGCTGTGTGCGTCACTCTTTAGTGTCCCCTGGTCTCCAGCTGTGTGCGTCACTCTTTGTCCCCTGGTCTCCAGCTGTGTGCGTCACTCTTTAGTGTCCC
>CM053248.1:42825285-42855285 GCA_028583405.1 Pogonophryne albipinna
CTGCTCTGTATGAATGTCAGGTCCTAGAGTCAGGTGCACTGCTCTGTGTGAATGTCAGGTCCTAGAGTCAGGTGCACTGCTCTGTGTGAATGTCAGGTCCTAGAGTCAGGTGCACTGCTCTGTGTGAATGTCAGGTCCTAGAGTCAGGTACACTGCTCTGTATGAATGTCAGGTCCTAGAGTCAGGTGCACTGCTCTGTGTGAATGTCAGGTCCTAGAGTCAGGTGCACTGCTCTGTGTGAATGTCAGGTCCTAGAGTCAGGTGCACTGCTCTGTATGAATGTCAGGTCCTAGAGTCAGGTGCACTGCTCTGTGTGAATGTCAGGTCCTAGAGTCAGGTGCACTGCTCTGTGTGAATGTCAGGTCCTAGAGTCAGGTGCACTGCTCTGTGTGAATGTCAGGTCCTAGAGTCAGGTGCACTGCTCTGTGTGAATGTCAGGTCCTAGAGTCAGGTACACTGCTCTGTGTGAATGGCATGTAAGATAAAGATAAAGTAAGATAAAGCTTTATTGTCTCCCTTAGGAGAAATGTGTCTTGGGCATCGAGATAATACCCATAAAACCTTCAGGTCAATCAGTCATAGATACAGAACAGAGATCACATGGCAAAGAAACAAACAAGAAACACACAGGTACAGCACTTTCCCTATTGCACCTACGCATAGTGTCCGTCAGATTGCACATATCCCTATTGTGTCCATACCTATTTACACATAATGCACTTCCCCTATTTAACCTTCTCGATTGCACAAACTACACTGTAAACATTGCACCTCCCAACAACTCCTAACAGCATAATCACAATTGTTCCTGACTGTTCAGCAGCTTGACTGACAGCGGAACAAAGGAAAACTTATACCTGTTCAATGTACAGTTTGGTAATCTATACCTTCTGCCCTTTTCAGCAACTCAAACTCTCTATACAGGATGTGTTTGGGGTTGCATGTGATTTGACGGCCTTGCTTTCTCACCATCTCCTCAAATATCTCCTGAAGAGAGGATGGTGGAAGCATGCCAATTATTTTTCCAGCCCTTTTTATCAAGCTCTGGAGTTGTGATTTAGATTTAACTGACAAGTTACCAAACCATGTTGTGATGCCATAACGAATAATAGACTGAATTGCTGCCCCGTAGAACATTAACATGATGCATGTATCCACTCCATGAACCCTGAGCCGACGCAGGAAGTGCAGGCGCTGGCTTATCTTTGAGCATCCCTGATCCACCTGATGGGCCCAGCCTAACTGAGCATCAAACTAAATCCCCAAATATTGAAAACGTGAAACCTGCTCAGCTCCCTCCCTGCTGATAAGGACGGGGCTGTGATCGCCTACTGACTTGGGGTCAAAGATCATGTCCTTTGTTTTTTTAACATGTAACACCAGGTTGTGCGCCTCACACCACTTCACCACCTCTTCACTCTTAAGTTTATACATAGAAATGTCTGAGTCTCTAGTCAGTAGACTAAGTATGTCATCAGAACACTTTATAATGTGGTTGTGTGTAGTATGTAAAGCGCTTTGAGGGGTCTTAAAGACTGGATAAAGCGCTATATAAGTACAGTCCATTTAATACACAAATAATAACATATATAAATACTAAATCAACAGAAAGAGAACTGTATTGTTCAAGCGTATTGTGTGACTATTTAAGTATAAATGCATTTTGAAGTTCTGAATTGTGTTTTTTAACGCCTTGAAATCACTTCAGAGCCGCAGCTTGAGTCCAAATCGATCAGCTGTTGGGGCTTTTATTGGTCGATTTTACCCAAAAAGTCTAAGCCTGCAGAGTGCAGTGATTCAGCGACTGTGCTGCATGTGTAATCTTCAGAAATAGAAGGTGATTTTGGAGGAGAATTGATCTCCTGAGAGCCGTTGCCATGTTTTTTAAAAACTCAAAGCAATCTTTAGTTTCACCGGAGATGTGTTTGAAGTGACAGCTGTTTGGTTTCTCCTGTCCTCGCTCGTTTATCACTTTCTTTTGTGCATTTGTTCCCGACCGTACTCTTCTGTGCAGCTTCTATCGGCTTCCTGCTCTAACCTAATTGTCCCAGAAGGCAGATTTGGTTTGTTAAACCGCACATAACAAAAGACAGACCTCCTCTCTGGACTAATCACACGCTATCGATCCGGTTCCTCTTGTTTCCTGTCCGCACTAATCCTCTCTAATTCCTGCTGCTCCATATTCCCTCAGCCGCTCAGGATGTATGCCGAGAGGAGTTCCCCCGTCAGATTCATTCAGCGCTTCAGAATGCATGTAATCCTATAAGAGTCCATTAACATGCTTAATGATAGCACGGCTGTCCCTTAAGAGAGAGAGAGAATGGAGGAAGAAAGAGTTAAGACTATTTTTTCTTATTATTTCTTTTATTATTTATGTTTTTTTCTTATTATTTTTTATGTTTTTATTTATTTTTTACTTTATTATTCGTTTTTTATCCAATTTTACTTTCTTCACAATTTTACTTTTTTCTCAGAATTTCACTTTTATCTAAAAATTCTGACTTTTTTCAGATTTTTTTTGTTGTTTTCAGAATTCTTTTCTCACAACTTCAATTTTTTTGGATTCTCTCATAAACTCCCTTTTTCTCAAAATTCTCAACTTTTTCAACAATTGTTGTCCCCTCAATTTTATTTTTTTGTCAGAATTAAATGTTTCTTTCACAATTGACTTATCCGTCAAAAATGAAGGCGTCAAACAGAGAGGTGTTTCTGTCATTGTTAGAAATGGACTGGACAATATAAGAGAAAGTGTCCATCAGTTTGAATCCATGCTATCTTGAGTTTTAAGATCGTCTTATCAAAATTCACAAAGAATGTCACATCGATGTTCCTTTTAGTGGTGACCTATGGCCAGTCAGTGAGTCTGGACTGTCCTCTTTAGCAGCGACGTGCAGTCAGGCAGAGCCTCACCTGCCATACTCCAATGTAACGGAAAAACAACTAAAGAAAAACTAAATAGTAATAATAAAATGTGTCCACTGATCTGTGTTGTAAATGTGATTTATGTTTGATTCCAATCGCTTTTTATAGTCAAAATCGGCTAATTTGCCGAGCTCCGCTACAACTACGGGGAGCGATGAGATTGAGAAGTGAGGCAGGGACGAGCTCTGCCTCTCGTAAGCCCACAGTAACTTGCTGGAGCACGGGCACTAATTTAGCGCGGGCACTTATTTTGTGAGCGCGCTCCAGTTACTGTGTGGTGAGGTGAGGCACAGATGAGCTCTGCCTCACCTCAGAATGCGTCACCCCACAGAAACTGGCTGGAAAGCGGGCCCTAAGCGCATGCCTGCACCATCTCACTGTATGTCACCAATGTAATGTTTGTAGATCCCTTTATTACATTTATCCTCGCCATCCATAGTCTCTAAATAACTTATTTCACGTATATATGATATTTAAGCTCGCTGGTCTCATCATACAACGGCAATGAGAAAAGCACCAGGGGAGGCAGCCATAACCTCTGCCGCACTGAAGGGGGCGCAAGTGAGCCCACAGGTTCTTGTTGCTACTGTTATTCTACGCACAGACGATAGACGCAAACAACAAACTAGGCTTTTGAAACTAGAGGAAGATAAGGAGGACTTTTACAAAACAGTCATAAAGATTGTTGTCCAGAAGGATAGCATGGACTTCATCTTCAAGTCAAGGTAAGACCACATTTGTAATGAAAATGGGATCTTACTAAGAGAGAACAATCCAATATTTAGATTGTGGCTATCCTTTTGTTGAACAGTCTGTTTAAAATGAATCGAAGCATCAGACTAAAAAAGCTTTTGAAAATAACAGAATATTTCGATTAAGGTCAAAATATAATATTTGTAAATCTGACTCTGAAGGAGTCCGTGCCTCAGCAGCCGTGAACCTCCCCGCACGTCACTGCTCTCTAGTATCTGCAGGTTGTTATCCTCTGCAGGAAAACACCCAGACTGTGAATGAGTTCCTCGTGCAGAGCGGCTGCTGAGGCAGAAACAGAATCTCCTTCAGGAAGTTTACGAGGAGAGACTCTGAAGCTGATTTGCATATTTGCCTTAAAGAAGAGGGGATTCCAAGAAAATGAAAAAGAGTTTACGACTCAGTTAGCAGATTCAGTGGCACGTGAAGATAAATGCTGCCGCGAATAGAAAGAGGAATCAGGCACGTCTGCTTCTTTGTCTTCAGGCCGCTGCGGTGTCAAAACATTCACCTCGACTTCAGGGTCAGGAGAGGAGACGATGGAACCAGAGCACTGAATACAGGAGGGGAGAATGGGGAGGTGATCAAACTAGAAATCATAAGGAAGCAGAGGAGGGGTTTAACAGAAACACGGCCAATCAGAAAGATGTTATTAACCTTTATTGAGCTTTATAACCTTTTATATGTTTGTAACAAACACCCTGCAACATGTGTCCCCTCTCAAATGTCCTTTACATGTCCAGAACACAAACCCTCTTGTAGATATTTATAGTGCAGGATGTAGTAATTCTGTGTTGGTCCCTGAAGGCAGCATCTTTCTGGTCCAATGGGATTCCTCCTTGTGATTTTGGATTAATCCAGAAAATAATATCTGTGTCAAACAAATGTTTTTGATCCTTACACGTTTAGTTCATCAGGATACTCTCACATGTTAACACCACTTTATGATTTCTGAAGTAAAAAGCTAACGTTAGGCTATAAAGGAACTACAGCACGGTCACATGACTTCACGTCACCACCGCTAAGCTAAAGGTGGCTAATGTTGGGCTATAAAGGAACTACAGCACGGTCACATGACTTCACGTCACCACCGCTAAGCTAAAGGTGGCTAATGTTGGGCTATAAAGGAACTACAGCACGGTCACGTCACCACCGCTAAGCTAAAGGTGGCTAATGTTAGGCTATAAAGGAACTACAGCACGGTCACATGACTTCACGTCACCACCGCTAAGCTAAAGGTGGCTAATGTTGGGCTATAAAGGAACTACAGCACGGTCACGTCACCACCGCTAAGCTAAAGGTGGCTAATGTTGGGCTATAAAGGAACTACAGCACGGTCACATGACTTCACGTCACCACCGCTAAGCTAAAGGTGGCTAACGTTAGGCTATAAAGGAACTACAGCACGGTCACATGACTTCACGTCACCACCGCTAAGCTAAAGGTGGCTAATGTTGGGCTATAAAGGAACTACAGCACGGTCACATGACTTCACGTCACCACCGCTAAGCTAAAGGCGGCTAATGTTGGGCTATAAAGGAACTACAGCACGGTCACATGACTTCACGTCACCACCGCTAAGCTAAAGGCGGCTAATGTTGGGCTATAAAGGAACTACAGCACGGTCACATGACTTCACGTCACCACCGCTAAGCTAAAGGTGGCTAATGTTGGGCTATATAAGGAACTACAGCACAGTCACATGACTTCACGTCACCACCGCTAAGCTAAAGGAGGCTAATGTTGGGCTATAAAGGAACTACAGCTCGGTCACATGACTTCACGTCACCACCGCTAAGCTAAAGGAGGCTAATGTTGGGCTATAAAGGAACTACAGCACGGTCACATGACTTCAAGTCACCACCGCTAAGCTAAAGGAGGCTAATGTTGGGCTATAAAGGAACTACAGCACGGTCACATGACTTCAAGTCACCACCGCTAAGCTAAAGGAGGCTAATGTTGGGCTATAAAGGAACTACATCACGGTCACATGACTTCAAGTCACCACCGCTAAGCTAAAGGAGGCTAATGTTGGGCTATAAAGGAACTACAGCACGGTCACATGACTTCAAGTCACCACCGCTAAGCTAAAGGAGGCTAATGTTGGGCTATAAAGGAACTACAGCTCGGTCACATGACTTCACGTCACCACCGCTAAGCTAAAGGTGGCTAATGTTGGGCTATAAAGGAACTACAGCACGGTCACATGACTTCACGTCACCACCGCTAAGCTAAAGGTGGCTAACATTAGGCTATAAAGGAACTACAGCACGGTCACATGACTTCACGTCACCACCGCTAAGCTAAAGGTGGCTAATGTTGGGCTATAAAGGAACTACAGCACGGTCACATGACTTCACGTCACCACCGCTAAGCTAAAGGCGGCTAATGTTGGGCTATAAAGGAACTACAGCACGGTCACATGACTTCACGTCACCACCGCTAAGCTAAAGGTGGCTAATGTTGGGCTATAAAGGAACTACAGCACGGTCACATGACTTCACGTCACCACCGCTAAGCTAAAGGTTGCTAATGTTGGGCTATAAAGGAACTACAGCACGGTCACGTCACCACCGCTAAGCTAAAGGTGGCTAATGTTAGGCTATAAAGGAACTACAGCAGGGTCACATGACTTCACGTCACCACCGCTAAGCTAAAGGTGGCTAATGTTGGGCTATAAAGGAACTACAGCACGGTCACGTCACCACCGCTAAGCTAAAGGTGGCTAATGTTGGGCTATAAAGGAACTACAGCACGGTCACATGACTTCACGTCACCACCGCTAAGCTAAAGGTGGCTAACGTTAGGCTATAAAGGAACTACAGCACGGTCACATGACTTCACGTCACCACCGCTAAGCTAAAGGTGGCTAATGTTGGGCTATAAAGGAACTACAGCACGGTCACATGACTTCACGTCACCACCGCTAAGCTAAAGGCGGCTAATGTTGGGCTATAAAGGAACTACAGCACGGTCACATGACTTCACGTCACCACCGCTAAGCTAAAGGCGGCTAATGTTGGGCTATAAAGGAACTACAGCACGGTCACATGACTTCACGTCACCACCGCTAAGCTAAAGGTGGCTAATGTTGGGCTATATAAGGAACTACAGCACAGTCACATGACTTCACGTCACCACCGCTAAGCTAAAGGAGGCTAATGTTGGTCTATAAAGGAACTACAGCTCGGTCACATGACTTCACGTCACCACCGCTAAGCTAAAGGAGGCTAATGTTGGGCTATAAAGGAACTACAGCACGGTCACATGACTTCAAGTCACCACCGCTAAGCTAAAGGAGGCTAATGTTGGGCTATAAAGGAACTACAGCACGGTCACATGACTTCAAGTCACCACCGCTAAGCTAAAGGAGGCTAATGTTGGGCTATAAAGGAACTACATCACGGTCACATGACTTCAAGTCACCACCGCTAAGCTAAAGGAGGCTAATGTTGGGCTATAAAGGAACTACAGCTCGGTCACATGACTTCACGTCACCACCGCTAAGCTAAAGGTGGCTAATGTTGGGCTATAAAGGAACTACAGCACGGTCACATGACTTCACGTCACCACCGCTAAGCTAAAGGTGGCTAATGTTGGGCTATAAAGGAACTACAGCACGGTCACATGACTTCACGTCACCACCGCTAAGCTAAAGGTGGCTAACATTAGGCTATAAAGGAACTACAGCACGGTCACATGACTTCACGTCACCACCGCTAAGCTAAAGGTGGCTAATGTTGGGCTATAAAGGAACTACAGCACGGTCACATGACTTCACGTCACCACCGCTAAGCTAAAGGCGGCTAATGTTGGGCTATAAAGGAACTACAGCACGGTCACATGACTTCACGTCACCACCGCTAAGCTAAAGGTGGCTAATGTTGGGCTATAAAGGAACTACAGCACGGTCACATGACTTCACGTCACCACCGCTAAGCTAAAGGAGGCTAATGTTGGGCTATAAAGGAACTACAGCTCGGTCACATGACTTCACGTCACCACCGCTAAGCTAAAGGAGGCTAATGTTGGGCTATAAAGGAACTACAGCACGGTCACAAGACTTCAAGTCACCACCGCTAAGCTAAAGGAGGCTAATGTTGGGCTATAAAGGAACTACAGCACGGTCACATGACTTCAAGTCACCACCGCTAAGCTAAAGGAGGCTAATGTTGGGCTATAAAGGAACTACAGCACGGTCACATGACTTCAAGTCACCACCGCTAAGCTAAAGGAGGCTAATGTTGGGCTATAAAGGAACTACAGCTCGGTCACATGACTTCACGTCACCACCGCTAAGCTAAAGGCTGCTAATGTTGGCTAAAGTTGGTCACATGACTTCACTTCCACATTACATTCAGGGGGGTATTTACTGACATATTTTATTTACATTTAAAAACCATTGACGTCCAAATGAGGAATTTAGCTAACCTCACAGGAGTGTTTGTACAAGATGCTTTATATTATAGGGAATCGATCAACTCATCAAATGTAAAAGCAGTCAGCTGTTTTCAGGTCTGAAGGTGAAAGGTCAGAGGTCACAGAAATCAGTAGAAGAGGCTGTAAATACCTCGGCACATATCCCTGGAATTATGGTGTTAAACCCTGGCTCTGTTGTGATTGGTCAACCACTTAGAGATGTCCCGCCCCTTAGCCTATCATGTACAATGTGTTAGAGCGATAGCCAATAGGAGCATGAGTGTTCTATTGTGATGTCACCATGTTACAGAAGTAAACAAAGAGAGTCCAATGGAGGCGTTTCAGGCTGGGAACACAGGGATTTTAGCCTTTGCAGACCATTTACATGCACTAAATCAGCCCTTTGTAAGAAATATTGTACTTTCTGTGATTTGGAAATTGCAGTAGTCCGTATTGTGATTTGAATACAAGTGTGATTAATTGTGCCACCCGATGGCATCACCCCTCATATTGTAATATATAATAATGAGGATGATCAATATCTCTTTTCTTTCTCACACATCATGCCTCTTGTGAGCAACATGAAAACACAATGCGGTAAGATACGATAACGATAAGAAGTACTTTATTGATCCCAATTTGGGAAATGTTTGCATTGCAGCAGCATCAAAAGACAAGGCATTGAACATAGGAGACATTATAAGACTAGACATTAACAATCCAAAATGTAAACATCTCAAATAGAACTAAAATAGCATTAAACAAAGCAGAAGAAATACCTGTTAAAAACAAATGTACAGTATTAAAATAGTATAATGATGCTCCTTTCCTTTGCTTTATTTACATAATACATTTGGACGACGGTCAAATCCCCCCACAGAGTACAGATGATTGTAAACAGAGTTAGAAGAGTGTGTGTGCAATGTGTTTTTTATACGTGTTCTGCACCGACCCTTCACCGGCAGATGGACTGAATAACTGACCACCATCACTTTTTATGACGCATGGCTGCTGGCAGGAGACAGAGAATATAGGGAGTTCTGGGAATAACACACACACACACACACACACACACACACACACACACACACACACGCTGAGAGCAGGATTGATTTCCGCCCTGGTGTGAGTGTATCATTATGGCCGCCTCAGTGTGTGTGTGTGTCTTCTCCACATATCTCACGCTGACCGGCTGCAGTGCGCTCTAGGAAACAGTGTTTTTCATCAGCAGCCAATCAGAGGCATCTGTCAGGCGGAACAGGAGGCCGTCCCGCGGAGAAACGCTGATAAAGATATCGACACGGAGACTGGAGAGTGTGTGTGCTGCTGTGTGTGTGTGTGTGTGTGTGTGTGTGTGTGTGTGTGTGTGTGTGTGTGCTGCTGTGTGTGTGTGTGTGTGTGTGTGTGTGTGTGTGTGTGCTGCTGTGTGTGTGTGTGTGTGTGCTGCTGTGTGTGTGTGTGTGTGTGTGTGTGTGTGCTGCTGTGTGTGTGTGTGTGTGTGTGTGCTGCTGTGTGTGTGTGTGTTCTCCTCTCAGTCTCTGCCAATCTGTCTGTTACACACTTCACTGCTGTGCTTAGTGTGGCTCATCACACACACACACACACACACACACACACACACACACACACACACACACACACACACACACACACACACACACACACACACACACCAGTTGTCCTGACCTGACCCTGTCAAAGGCAGACAGAGGAACACAGTCTGTAACTAAGGCGTTCAGATGGATTTTAACATGAAAAACATCGTCTGCAAATAAGTAAAGATTTTTCATAAGAATAAAAAAAATACCCGACTTAAGGAAAGTCTTAATGAACATTTTCAATCAAAAAGGGCAGATTGTTGTGGAAATAAAGAGAATAAACTAGAGGTTCAGTCTCAAGGTGAAACACGACGTTTTCTTTAGAGAGGAGGAGGAGGAAGAGGAGGAAGAGGAGGAAGAGGAGGAAGAGGAGGAAGAGGAGGGAGAGGAGGGAGAGGAGGAAGAGGAGGGAGAGGAGGGAGAGGAGGAAGAGGATAAACATGGAGTCCTGACGTCACTTTAAACTCTGCTTCTGATCGCAGACACTGATGGACTAGATTTAGGTTTTTAATTTCCTTATCCCAAAAAGCAATAATGAGAATAAAGTTTGAGAATGAAGTGTAACTCGTGTTCATAAATAACCACAGGAGGAAAATGTATTTATTTATCGTCTGCATTTTTAGAAATGAGTTGGAATATTAAGAACTATTGAAATGAACTCTAAATGTGTTAAAAAGGAAGTGAAGAATATAATTTAAAGGTTTTGAATACATCGATTTTCTGGCATGATTTTGGCAAATGTATTTATTGCTTTTTATTTGTACTTATTGCTGTCATGATACCGAAGTCTTTGAGCTAAGGAGCTAAGGAGCTAAGGAGCTAAGGAGCTAAGGAGCTAAGGAGCTAAGGAGCTAAGGAGCCAAGGAGCTAAGGAGCTAAGGAGCTAAGGAGCTAAGGAGCCAAGGAGCTAAGGAGCCAAGGAGCTAAGGAGCCGCACAGACAGAGAGGACATTTGGTGAGAAGATCAACGTCATTATTGCTTTTTGGGATAAGGAAATTAAAAACCTAAATCTCGTCCATCAGTGTCTGCGATCAGAAGCAGCGTTTAAAGTGACGTCAACCCTCGATGTTTATCCTCTTCCTCCTCTTCCACCCTCCTCTTCCTCCTCTTCCTCGTCCTCCTCCTCTTCCTCTTCCACCCTCCTCTTCCTCTTCCACCCTCCTCTTCCTCTTCTTTCTCCTCTTCCTCCTCTTCCTCGTCCTCTTCCTCTTCCATCCTCCTCTTCCTCCTCTTCCTCCTCTTCCTCTTCCACCCTCCTCGTCCTCCTCTTCCTCCTCTTCCTCGTCCTCCTCTCTAAAGCAAACGTCATGTTTCACCCTGAGACTGAACCTTCTGGTGACGTCTGATGAATGATTCAAATCGTCTGAAGGAGGATCTCTATCCAGGCAAAACATCAGATTCAAATTAAAAAGATTTAAATATTAAAATGGAGGAGAGAGGAGTAAATAAGAGCGTTCCTGTTTCTCTGCAAACTAAATGTGAGTCGGTGTCACTTCCTCCTGGAGAGTGGTACCTTCATACTTAACGCTACATAACCGTATATATGAATCATGTATGTTACGGCCCGTCCACACAGCGGCGTGCGTTGACGCTTCACCATTCACTTTGAATGGGGTGACGTCACTTTTTGCCGAACTGCATTGTGGGAAGCGACGCGGAGCTTTGCTGGCGTAGCTCGCTGCAAAAGTTGAGCAATATTCAACTTTTGAAGCGTCGGCAGAAGCGTCAGCCAATCGGATCATATGCCAGTACAAGCTCTAGCCAATCAAACCGCTGCTTGTGTGTCAGGGGCGGGAGATTCATGTGATTGGTTGTTGGTCGAGTTTCAGACACGCCCGCCGGCAAGCTTCAGTGTCTTGCAAAGAGAGAAGGGGCCGTTACAGAGTGGTGTAGGATGGGATCAATGAGGCGAAAGAGGCTCATTTGTTCCTCACTTTCTCACAGTGTCTCGATAAGGATCTGGTTATTGTGTTGTTCCCGTAAACAGTGGTATTGAAACGAGGTTGAGAGTCTTTAAATGAAACCTCTGCATGCATTCACACTCCACAGATAGCAGCTTGAAGTGCTTGTGTTTCTTAGATTGTCCGTTTAAAACATCATTTCATTTCATTAAGATACGACAGTGATTCTCAAATGGGGGTACGCGGACCCCTAGGGGTACGTTGGGGTACTGCAGGGGGTACGTGAGGTAAAAGAAAGGTTAATTAAATAAATACCATGCATAATTACAAACATAATCTTAGTACAATAAGTTAAATCGAAAACACAATTATATATAAAATATTCCTAGAACCACCAAAACATGTCAAATGTGTGCATTGTATTTGATAGTTTTTCATAATTTATCATTTTGTTCATTTTGTTAAACTTCAATTGAAAATATCCTTGGAAAAATCTGTTTTTAAAAATTGTTCATGCATAAAGATAACATCCTTAGTTTGTTGTAATGCATGACGGAGTTAATACATCACGCACTGAGGGAACATCACTATATTGTAATTATTTATAAAGGCTTTTTCTATCACAAATGTCCGGGGTCGGTCAGGGGGTACTTGGCTGAGAACATGTTTCAAAGGGGGAACATTCCTGAACAAGGTTTGAGCAGCACTGAGATAAGACGTAGTTCTGCTTGTACAGAAGTGCTACAAGAAAAACAGGACAAACAAAACCCAGACCAAAAACACAAGTCCTTTAAGTTTGGGAATGTTCTTGGATTAAACTCAATATTTCATTTTAGGCATGATTTCAGTTCAACCTCATTAAACTATGGGATATTAAACCTTCTATCTGCACAGTGTTATGAAAGGCTTTCTGCCAACAACGCCAAATATGTTGTGGAGAAAAACACAAAGGTATGAATGTCCGTCTAAAGCAGGGATGGGCACATGGCGGCCCTCAGATTAATTTATAAACAACGTAATTAATTAAATAAAAGATAAAAAAAACGTTTTTAGATTTCTTTACTTGTAGTACTGATAACGTCCACTAGAATCCTAGTTACGTCACGAGCTGCGTACATGATTTCGTTCGGCAGCCAAATACCGCAAAATAATCTGTGACGCGTTTGTGTGTATTGTTTGTGACGGCAAGTTACTCCGTTCTCCGCTTGTAATTATGCCGAAGCTTCAAAGTTGTATTTATCATCTGAATTAGTTTAATATTCTAAAAACCAAGACTGTGTTTATTTTAAACTAATGTCTGGGTTAGAGTTCATGACTTCATGCTTATGTCATCTTAATGGTTCATCTCAATGCACACACATTTTCCGTGCTTTCCAATAGTTTAAAATAGTTTTATTCCACTGTTAAATAACCTGTTCAACACAAACATGCCACTTGTAAACATTAAATAACATTTCTGTGAACTGATATTTGTTTAGTGGCTTATTAGAGGATGTTCCCTGAGAGATTGTAAAATGTCAGACTTCGTATATTTGTTAATAATTACATACAACACATGGAATGTGTGTGTGTGTGTGTTCCAAGTGAATCTGCGGCCCCCTGGTGGCCAGTACATACATTACGTGGCCCCCCACCACCATCCAAGTTGCCCATCCCTGGTCTACAGGATCATTTCATTTCATTCTGCAAAACCAAATGCAGTGACACCGTATTGACTGATGCTACACAAGAAACACAGTCGTTCATACGGAGAGTAACTACTGGGTGGATGCAAACGCCTTTAATTAAACTTGGAATAGATGTTGGTTGAGGGGATTTCCATCAGTGTCTCTCCTGCCTCTTGTACCGAGACGAAAGACAGGTGGATTAAAAAGCAGATACAGGTAAACATTACAAACCCCCTCCTCTCACTGTGGCTCGGACCATCTTTTATACACGTGGAAGACATCCGTTTCTATTCCTTGATATGGTTTCTAATGATATCAGGGTCACGTCATACAGATTATTTAGATTCAACCCTCGTGCTGTTGATACAACAACGCTTATTTATTCTCCTACAAGCGTTTTGGCAAATATTCCTCTCCCTTTAATCCTCCTTCCTGAGAGTCATTTCATCTCCCGTTAACCTGCATTGTCCTCATGTGTCTTTTTACCGATGTCATGAACATTAAAACACGCTCGCTCTCTCTCTCCGTCTGACTGCCCGTCACTTATCCTCTCGGCCTCTCTAATTTGCTTTTAATTAGCGAATGGATGCTGTCAGACGAAGAGTTCACCCCTCATTGGTCTAAACTCTCCGAGAGGATTAGAGCCGTCTGAAAGCCACTTAGTGAACCTCATGTTGCTTCATACATATTTAAGGCTGCACAGGGTTTCGACAAAGCTCCGGCTCATTGGGTCGCAGCTCGTTAAATCTGTTGTGTCTCCGATGGAGCCGATAAAGAAAACCAATGGCTCCTCTGTTCCTCTGCGAGACTCTGAGACACTTTTAACTCTTCTTCACTCCAGAGTGGCTCACACGCACAGGGGTCAAA
This sequence comes from Pogonophryne albipinna, assembly GCA_028583405.1. Lineage (NCBI taxonomy): Eukaryota > Metazoa > Chordata > Actinopteri > Perciformes > Artedidraconidae > Pogonophryne > Pogonophryne albipinna. The sequence goes on from CM053248.1 coordinate 42,839,411, forward strand.
GGTCACAATGTTTGCGGTTATTTTAAAATACTCATTTGTGTAAAATCAGGGCTTATTGGATATATACATGGGCTTAAACAATCAAACTACATAGTGGTTTTTCAAAATAAAATATTATGTTAATGGAGCTTGTTTGCATTGCCATCACTGAGGTGAAAGCAGTAGCTGTAGTCATTCTTTCTAGGGCTTTTATTTTGAAAAAAAAGCCTCATTCAGAGCTTCATCTAAGGATATATTAACTCTTTGGGGCTTTTATTTTGAAAATCAAGCATTAAACTGGAGCGTTCTATAATGAAAGTCACTTTTAATGCTTTTATTTTGAAAAACATTTCTCATCTAGAGCTTCCTGTAAGGATAAATTAAATCTTTGGGGCTTTTATTTTGAAAAAAACAAGCCTCATTCAGAGCTTCCTCTGAGGATATATTAACTCTTTTGGGCTTTTATTTTGAAAATCAAGCATTAAAACAGAGCGTTTTCTAATGAAAGTCACATGTAAGGCTTTTATTTTGAAAAAACATGCCTCATCCAGAGCTTCCTGTACATGAACTCTTTGGGGCTTCTCTACATGAGATTCCTGTAAGGTCAATTTGCAGGTGTTTATTTTGAAAAACACACATCCTTGTGAGAAGATACATTTACTCTATGGGGCATTTATTTTGAAAATGTTTCCTTTTCCTCAGCTTACTTTAGAAATACAGTTATCCTATGAGTATTTTATTTTGAAAAACAAGCCTCTTCCTGAGCTTCCTGTGAGGATGTAACAAATCCAAGGGGCTTTTATTTTGAAAAACGTGTTTCTTTCTGAGCCTTTTGTAAGAATACAGTAACTCTATGGGGCTTTTATTTTGAAAAATTACACCAAAATTGGCCAATTTTTTTATTTAAACCCAGTGTGTGTGTGTGTGTATGTGTATGTGTGTGTGTGTGTGTGTGTGTGTGTGTGTGTGTGTGTGTGTGTGTGTGTGGACTCATATTGTGGGGACACCTGCTGCCTCCATATGATATCCTCTCTCTCTATGATGTCTTTGTTCACGCTGGTTTCTAATTGGCTGCTGGTGCAGGAAGGTCACTGGGTGTATTTCTTATTTCCTGCGGATAACACAGCGCTCTTTGATTCCTAATATCGCTTCATAACCGTATGAATCCATCTCTTGTATTTATTAATCAGCGTCTTTGAGCCGACGCATGCAGGGTGAACATCTGAGGAACAGTTTGCAAGAGGAAACAGAAACACCTTTCCATTAGTTTTGCTTAGATGCATGATGTCATCTCTCCTCTCATTTTAAACACCAGTACTGCTTCAGTGTGAAGGCGGAGGATGTACATAATTGTCACATGCCTGGTTATAGAGATTTAAAATGCATTACTCAGCAATGAATTAACCTCGCTGCTAAACTGCGCTGCATATTATTGGATGGTTCAGTGTCGCAATGATTGCTTTATTTAGTATCTGTGTGCACAAACGTTTCTATGTGTCATTGTGTGTGTGTGTGTGTGTGTGTGTGTGTGTGTGTGTGTGTGTGTGTGTGTGTGTGTGTGTGTGTGTGTGTGTGTGTGTGTGTGTGTGTGTGTGTGTGTGTGTGTGTGTGTGTGTGTGTGTGTGTGTGTGTGTGTGTGTGTGTGTGTGTGTGTGCGTGCGTGCGTGTGTGTGTGTGAAGCTTGTCGGCTTTAAAGACCATGTTCAGACTTGTGGAGGTTGCCATAGTTACTCTGGCCTTTGGTTAAAGGACATTTCAATGGTACAATCTGTGTCAGTCAGTCAGAGTGGAACACATGCAGAGTTAGTGATGGACGCCTATTTTCGTTTTTTCGTTCGTTATTCTTTAAGGTCCCTCTTTTGGCCAAATGGGATTTAAGTCATGTTTACCCAGTGGCGCACCGTGGGGCTTTAGACAGGGCCTCCAGTAAACAAATGAGAAGCACACATTTTACACGTCTCTGTTCAACATCGATCAGTGAAGTGATCTATCATTAGACTCGTGTCATCGTGCACTCTCACGTCGCTCTAAAATGACCCGAATAGTAACGTACTCATCCGTCACTTGTAAATGAAGTCGATGCTACGAAGGAGGTTCATGACAGAAGTTTAGCTCAGGACAGGGCGGCGTGTGGTGCAGTGGGTTAGTGCATTGGTGTTGGGATCAGGGGGTCACAGGTTCAAACCCCACTGCAGTCAGCATGTCGTTGTGTCCCTGAGACTCTTCACCCCAAAGTGCTCCTGTGGGGATTGCCCACAGTATTGAGTATGTGAGTCGCTTTGGATAAAAGCGTCTAACAAGTGACATGTAATGTAATGGACACTGTCATTGAACATCAGCATCTGATTGGCTGATGAATATGTCACTAAAGCTTATTACCAATTAAGTGTGTTGTCTTTCAACAAAAGTCTAGCAGTATCTGTTGTGCCAAAACTAAAATAACTGTGAGGCGTTTAAGTGACTTTTTGATTCCAGTTCAGCCTCAACCAAACCTTACTTCATGTTGAGGATATTATACTATTAAAATGTATAACTAAATACTCCAGGTATAAACACCTTGTTGTCAAGTCGTCTTTGGCTCCTTCAGCAGCGTGACAGAGGAGGTTCACTCTGCAGAGCCGTTGTTTTCAATCTCCCTGAGAGGAATATCAGCTGAATGTCGATATCAATAGATTTCTGTCTCCCTGGTTCGTCTGTGACTTGATTTAAAGTCGGACAGCTTTCAGTGAAATGCCAAAAGGTTCCTAAAGAGATGGAGGTGATGACCTGATGAGTGTTGAGAAGGTAAATGAAAGGTTATTAACATTTATCTTTCATAAAACAATCTATTGAATCTAGGGGTGGGCGATATTGAAAAATATATTATCACGATATTTTTCAAGCAGTATCACGATAGACGATATATATCACGATATTTGTTCATGTCGGTTATTATGGTTATTTTTCAAGTTACTAACAGTACAAGGACCTACAAGGTAACAGAAACTAAAACAAAAAGGAGTAACAGACCAAAATAGCATTTCAAGCTGGTTTTATTTCTGAAATGAATCCCTGAATGAACAATTCAACATTTTGATATGGCTTCAAGGCACAGTTTCTCAGTATAAAAATGAACTTTCTGAGGTAGCACTAGCACTAGCGTGTCAAACAACTCGGACTGAACTACCAACACGAAAGCAGAGGTGCGCTGACATTGTGAAATCGATCGGGCTTGATATATGGTGAAATTAAAATCAGTAGGTGAGGCTAGGGGAGCGGGAGGGGAAGAGGCTCTCCGTCCGCTGATAGCCCCCTGCGCCGCGCACGGAGAGCCTCTTCCCCTCCCGCTCCCCCAGCCGTTCAAATCCAGTTTTGGACAGTCTGCCGTGGTTCCATCCCATTTCAAGTGCTGTTCGAGGCTCGGCGTAACCCTCGGAGCACACTCTCCAATCACAGAGCTTGAGGACTATCACGGGGTTTGTCAAACAGAGCACATGGTGTAGTCCAAACGATAGCTGGGGATTCTGGGTAGTGTAGTGTCTTCTGCCATCCTTTACTCCGAAAAAATATTTGTTTCTCCGAATCGAAGGGCAAAAATACAAAAGCATTGCACACAATTTAAACCAATCAATGTTGTGTAATTAACAAGGATAATCTGATGTTTTTTAGTCGATGAGTAGTGCAGATATCACTGTAAAATCAATCGACAGTAAGGGGAATACTTACTTCCGGGTGTACAATTCTCCGTTATCCAATGAGAATGGACGCTCACATTAAGGGCAGCCGACACAAACGAATGCCGTGCTTCCATGAGCATCAAATCCCGCCGCAGATGGGAATACATTGCAATCAGTTGAAAGCTATGTGCGTCCCTTTATGAAGCTGAAGGAGCCTAGGAGCATCACAACTGCACGCCACGGACACTGACCAAACGTCACTCCTGGACGATTATGGAGTGAGAGTGTGTTGGCTAACCCTAGCCGGACAGGGGATCGTGTCCGTCTCTGTGGCTTCAGGCTTGATCGCCGTTCAAATGACAGTTTTAATGATCTCAATGGGAATGGTTAGTGTTTCATATGCACGCAAATAAAATAAAATATAAGCCAACAGAATCAACCAAGACAATAAATGAAGTGCAATACTGTCTGAATCCTGACTAGACAGCTTTAGAGCATGTCTTTCACATCAGTTTTTTTTTTTCAAGTTTTAAATTTTTTTTTTTTATCACGATAGATACGATATCTCTGAAAAAGCATATCGTGGAGACCTAATATCGTCACGACGATATATATCGTCATATCGCCCACCCCTAATTGAATCTCTACGTCTAATCTTCAGGTGTATTGAATATCTTTGAGACCTTGACAGGTTCAGAGCCAGGTTTTATTTCACTTTCCTCGTCACAGATATTTTTCACCTTGATATTTATACGAGACAAAGGTTAGCAGATGAAAAGCAGGAGCGCTCTTAAAGGAATCCTTGAGTTAAATATCTTGTTTATTGGCGAGTTGTTGAATCATCGTACAAACAATGAAGGTGTTGATGTGAAAGTCAAGTATAAACGTTGATATTTTGTTTGTTTTTAAGAGGCTTTTCTTTAGTTTTTAAGTTATAAATGTCACGATCTGTCTGCGTTGTGTTTTGTCTTGTCTAGATATGTCCTTGGTTTCCTGTCTGTGTGTGTCCCCTCCTACCTGTTCCCTCCTACCTGTTCCCCCCTACCTGTTCCCTCCTACCTGTTCCCTCCTACTACCTGTTCCACCCTACCTGTTCCCTCCTACCTGTTCCCTCCTACCTGTTCCCTCCTACATGTTCCCTCCTACCTGTCCCCTCCTACCTGTTCCCTCCTACCTGTTCCCTCCTACTACCTGTTCCACCCTACCTGTTCCCTCCTACCTGTTCCCTCCTACCTGTTCCCTCCTACATGTTCCCTCCTACCTGTCCCCTCCTACCTGTTCCACCCTACCTGTTCCCTCCTACCTGTTCCCTCCTACCTGTTCCCTCCTACATGTTCCCTCCTACCTGTCCCCTCCTACATGTTCCCTCCTACCTGTCCCCTCCTACCTGTTCCCTCCTACCTGTTCCACCCTACCTGTTCCCTCCTACCTGTTCCCTCCTACCTGTTCCCTCCTACCTGTTCCCTCCTACCTGTTCCCTCCTACCTGTTCCCTCCTACCTGTTCCCTCCTACTACCTGTTCCCTCCTACCTATTCCCTCCTACATGTTCCCTCCTACCTGTCCCCTCCTACATGTTCCCTCCTACCTGTCCCCTCCTACCTGTTCCCTCCTACCTGTTCCACCCTACCTGTTCCCTCCTACCTGTTCCCTCCTACCTGTTCCCCCCTACCTGTTCCCTCCTACCTGTTCCCTCCTACCTGTTCCACCCTACCTGTTCCCTCCTACCTGTTCCCTCCTACATGTTCCCTCCTACCTGTCCCCTCCTACCTGTCCCCTCCTACCTGTTCCCTCCTACCTGTTCCCTCCTACCTGTTCCCTCCTACCTGTTCCCTCCTACCTGTTCCCTCCTACCTGTTTTCTTGATTGTGTTCACCTGTTGCCCCTGTGTTTTCTCCTCCCTCCTCACCTGTCTCTTGTTTCCTTGATTAGTCCTGTGTGTATTTAAGTTCTGTTTTTGCTGTCTGTCATTGTTGGTTCGTCGTTTGTCTGTGACTGTGTTCATTACATTTTTACATTACATTGCATTGAGCTGACGCTTTTATCCAAAGCGACTCACAATAAGTACAATCGACCAGGAAGACACAACCTTGAAGAAAACAGAATCATATAAGTACGCCGGGGAGTGTTCTGTGTGTCCGTGTATCCTTGAAATAAAGGTATTTTCAGTGTTATCTGCATTTGGGTCCTGCTTGCTTCGCTCACCCATAACAATAAACCCATCAAGTTTGTCAACAAAACATCATAAAGTGTTGTTTCCGGAGCGTTCAGCAGTGTGAAGTAGTGCTGGGAATATCTAATGTATATAATACTTATTAATAAGGGAAATGTACAAAATGGCTTCACCAATCCAAATGAAACATCATTATTATGTGCAGTTCAACTCAGAAGATGCTTAACCAAGGATAAGGCTTTTAAAAAGATGTTTTATTTTGTTCAGACCGGAGACACAAACAAACAAGGACATAACAACAACAACAACAACAAAGGGGAGATGACATTCCCATCTCATAAAAAAGTCAAATACAATAAGTGTAATAGCGCTTTTTAGACAAAAACAAAACAAAAGACAAAAACAGTCGATAGAATCGCTTCAACATTTCATAAAACTAGTTTGACAGCTCAATAAATCCCATAACCAAAAACACAACATGACACATCGATCATATTTATTATTCCACTTGTTCCTACTGTCCTTTAGAGCTGGTTGTTTCCCATTTGCAGAGATGTCAAAAGTACACACTTTACTCGAGTAGAAATACAGATACTCGTGTTTCAAAATACTCTGGTGAAAGTAGAAGTACTGACTAAACTTCTTTCCTCAAGTCAAAGTAAAGAGGCTTTGAAGTGTACTTCAGTAAAAAGTACCCATAACTAGCAGCTGCTTTAAAGAGTACCTGACCTCCCTTTATATTAATAGAACAATAATGTCATTGTTAGCTAATAAATGTTTCCATGCTGAACAACGGCAACATGACAACGTTTCCATTGGTCCCTCTTCTTTAGAGAAGACCAGGAAATGATGGATACACGGATCGTGTTCAAATCAATAGGCACGCAATGACTCTAAAGAATAATGATCACGCCACCAAACACACATTCAGACTAAAGGAACCAGCTGTTTGGGAAATGAGAGAAGTAGAAAGTACAGGTATTTGGGTTCAACATGTAAGAAGTAGAAAGTACAGGTATTTGGGTTCAACATGAGAGAAGTAGAAAGTACAGGTATTTGAGTTCAACATGTAAGAAGTAGAAAGTACAGGTATTTGGGTTCAACATGTAAGAAGTAGAAAGTACAGGTATTTGGGTTCAACATGTAAGAAGTAGAAAGTACAGGTATTTGAGTTCAACATGTGAGAAGTAGAAAGTACAGGTATTTGAGTTCAACATGTAAGAAGTAGAAAGTACAGGTATTTGAGTTCAATATGTAAGAAGTAGAAAGTACAGGTATTTGTGTTCAACATGTAAGAAGTAGAAAGTACAGGTATTTGGGTTCAACATGTGAGAAGTAGAAAGTACAGGTATTTGTGTTCAACATGTAAGAAGTAGAAAGTACAGGTATTTGGGTTCAACATGTAAGAAGTAGAAAGTAAAGGTATTTGGGTTCAACATGTAAGAAGTAGAAAGTACAGGTATTTGAGTTCAACATGTAAGAAGTAGAAAGTACAGGTATTTGAGTTCAACATGTAAGAAGTAGAAAGTACAGGTATTTGGGTTCAACATGTGAGAAGTAGAAAGTACAGGTATTTGGGTTCAACATGTAAGAAGTAGAAAGTACAGGTATTTGGGTTCAACATGTAAGAAGTAGAAAGTACAGGTATTTGGGTTCAACATGTGAGAAGTAGAAAGTACAGGTATTAGTGTTCAGCATGTAAGAAATAGAAAGTACAGGTATTTGGGTTCAACATGTAAGAAGTAGAAAGTACAGGTATTTGGGTTCAACATGTGAGAAGTAGAAAGTACAGGTATTAGTGTTCAACATGTGAGAAGTAGAAAGTACAGGTATTTGTGTTCAACATGTAAGAAGTAGAAAGTACAGGTATTTGAGTTCAGCATGTAAGAAGTAGAAAGTACAGGTATTTGAGTTCAACATGTAAGAAGTAGAAAGTACAGGTATTTGAGTTCAACATGTAAGAAGTAGAAAGTACAGGTATTTGAGTTCAACATGTAAGAAGTAGAAAGTACAGGTATTTGAGTTCAACATGTAAGAAGTAGAAAGTACAGGTATTTGTGTTCAACATGTAAGAAGTAGAAAGTACAGGTATTTGAGTTCAGCATGTAAGAAGTAGAAAGTACAGGTATTTGAGTTCAACATGTAAGAAGTAGAAAGTACAGGTATTTGAGTTCAACATGTAAGAAGTAGAAAGTACAGGTATTTGTGTTCAACATGTAAGAAGTAGAAAGTACAGGTATTTGGGTTCAACATGTAAGAAGTAGAAAGTACAGGTATTTGTGTTCAACATGTAAGAAATAGAAAGTACAGGTATTTGGGTTCAACATGTAAGAAGTAGAAAGTACAGGTATTTGTGTTCAACATGTAAGAAGTAGAAAGTACAGGTATTTGGGTTCAACATGTAAGAAGTAGAAAGTACAGGTATTTGTGTTCAACATGTAAGAAGTAGAAAGTGCAGGTATTTGGGTTCAACATGTAAGAAGTAGAAAGTACAGGTATTTGTGTTCAACATGTGAGAAGTAGAAAGTACAGGTATTTGGGTTCAACATGTAAGAAGTAGAAAGTACAGGTATTTGTGTACAACATGTAAGAAGTAGAAAGTACAGGTATTTGAGTTCAACATGTAAGAAGTATAAAGTACAGGTATTTGGGTTCAACATGTGAGAAGTAGAAAGTACAGGTATTTGGGTTCAACATGTAAGAAGTAGAAAGTACAGGTATTTGTGTACAACATGTAAGAAGTAGAAAGTACAGGTATTTGGGTTCAACATGTAAGAAGTAGAAAGTACAGGTATTTGAGTTCAACATGTAAGAAGTAGAAAGTACAGGTATTTGGGTTCAACATGTAAGAAGTAGCAAGTACAGGTATTTGTGTACAACATGTAAGAAGTAGAAAGTACAGGTATTTGGGTTCAACATGTAAGAAGTAGAAAGTACAGGTATTTGTGTTCAACATGTAAGAAGTAGAAAGTACAGGTATTTGAGTTCAACATGTAAGAAGTAGAAAGTACAGGTATTTGGGTTCAACATGTAAGAAGTAGAAAGTACAGGTATTTGTGTTCAACATGTAAGAAGTAGAAAGTACAGGTATTTGGGTTCAACATGTAAGAAGTAGAAAGTACAGGTATTTGGGTTCAACATGTAAGAAGTAGAAAGTTCAGGTATTTGTGTTCAACATGTAAGAAGTATAAAGTACAGGTATTTGAGTTCAACATGTAAGAAGTATAAAGTACAGGTATTTGAGTTCAACATGTAAGAAGTAGAAAGTACAGGTATTTGAGTTCAACATGTAAGAAGTAGAAAGTTCAGGTATTTGTGTTCAACATGTAAGAAGTATAAAGTACAGGTATTTGTGTTCAACATGTAAGAAGTAGAAAGTACAGGTATTTGGGTTCAACATGTGAGAAGTAGAAAGTACAGGTATTTGAGTTCAACATGTAAGAAGTAGAAAGTTCAGGTATTTGTGTTCAACATGTAAGAAGTATAAAGTACAGGTATTTGAGTTCAACATGTAAGAAGTATAAAGTACAGGTATTTGGGTTCAACATGTGAGAAGTAGAAAGTACAGGTATTTGGGTTCAACATGTAAGAAGTAGCAAGTACAGGTATTTGTGTACAACATGTAAGAAGTAGAAAGTACAGGTATTTGGGTTCAACATGTAAGAAGTAGAAAGTAAGAACTCGTCGTGGAATAAAGTACTGTTACCAGAAAAATGTATTTAAGTACAGTAACAAAGTATTTGTACTCCAATACTTCCACCTCTGCCCTTTTGACCACATTTTTAATCTTTGCAATCCTCCATGGCGTCTCTTCAGTTGTCAAACTGCAGTGAAACGTCACAGAGTCTTCTTGGAGTCGGTCGTGATGCAGATCCAGAGACACGATGACGGGAGCGGACAGGAATAGAAAAAGAAAAACCCAGAGAGATGTAGGGACTGTGTTCATGCTTCATTTCTCTCTTCCCCATCTCTACTTATTTATTCAGTGGCAGCGAAATAAACCGCAGACAGACCTTTAAACACTCCTCTCACGACACGGCAGCTTTTTACTGCGATGTCAGTATGAATTTGAGATTTGATGCAGCTCCCACTTTGATCAGAATCCAGTTTATTGCCAGGTACGTTCACACATACAAGGACTCTGCTTTGGTGTCTGGTGGTGCCAACCTACACAATGTAAAAAACTGAGTTGCAAAGAACAATTTAGCATGACAAAGGATGCTAAAGACAATTTACACCACATTTAAATGTAATTAGATTCACGTTTACCTCAAACAATGGCACTGGGAGAGCCTCCATCATGGCCAATGGTGCGTTCAGGTGCTCCTTAAATCAATCAATAAATGGATGGATAAAGAGAACCTGTTGTTGCTAAGCCCCGCCTCCAACTCTAGATTCGGCTTTTATTGCATTTTCCAACTTTCAGAGCCCAATGATTTAAATAAGGGCTGTAAAGTGTAGAAAGTAGAAATCAGGTTCGATTAGACTGACAGTCACATTAAAACAGTTACTACATCAGCCTACTATCACCTAAAGAACATATCTAGGATTAAAAGACTAATGTCACAGCAGGATCTGGAGAAACTTGTCCATGCTTTTATCTTCAGTAGACTGGACTACTGCAATGGTGTCTTCACAGGTCTCACTAAAAAATCTATTAGAAAGCTGCCGCTGCTCGAGTCCTCACTAACGGCCCGTCCACACTACAGCTTCGACAGCTTCAAAAACGGTTTCCAACGCTTCTGCCCATTCACTTTGAATGGGGTGAAGTCACTTTTCACCGAACTGCATTGTGGGAAGCAGAGCGGAGCTTTCCTGGCGTTTCAGGCTGCAAAAGTTGAGCAATGTTCAACTTTTGAAGCTTCTGAAGCTTTCGGTGGAAGCGTCAGCCAATCAAATCAAATGCCAGTACAAGCTCTAGCCAATCAAACCGCTGCTTGTGTGTCAGGGGCGGGAGATTCATGTGATTGGTTGTTGGTCGAGCTTCAGACACGCCCAGCTCCAAGCTTTTTTTGAAGCTGTAGTGTGGACGGGCCGTAACACTAAGAAAGTGGATCACATCACTCCTGTTCTGAAGTCTTTACACTGGTTCCTCACCAACACTAAGAAAGTGGATCACTCCTGTTCTGAAGTCTTTACACTGGTTCCTCACTGACACTAAGAAAGTGGATCACTCCTGTTCTGAAGTCTTTACACTGGCTTCCTGTGTGTCAAAGAATAGATTTCTAAATACTGCTGCTGGTTTATAAAGCACTGAATGGTTTAGGCCCAAAATACATTTGTGACCTCCTGCTAAATGATGAACCATCCAGATCTCTCAGGTCTTCAGGGACTGGTCAGCTTTCTGTCCCCAGAGTCAGAACTAAACATGGAGAAGCAGCGTTCAGTTATTATGCTCCAAATATCTGGAACAAACTCCCAGAAACCTGCAGGTCCGCTGCAACTCTGACTACTTTCAAATCCAGCAAGAAGACTTTGCTTTTTGTCGCTGCTTTTAATTGAACTTTTCATATCTTAGACTGCACTGTAACTTTTATCACTGTAACTTTTATCCATGTATTTTTTCTTTTAATGTTTATTTTCTTCGCTTTCCTTTTTAATGACTGATTTTAAATGCCATTTTCTTAATGTCTTTCATTTTTTGTAAAGCACTTTGAATCTCCTTGTGTTGAAAAGTGCTATATAAATAAACTTGCCTTGATGCACTTTGATCAGAATCACGTTTAGTCATACAAGGAATTTGCTTTGGTTCGATCTAAAAAAATAGGTTGCAAAGTAGGTAATACAAAATAAAAAAGGCATATATAAGGATAAAAAAAGTATTTTTAAGAAACAATTCAGCATGAAAAGGACAAGTATTTACACCAAATGTTAAATGTAACTAGATTCACGTTTCCCTAAATGTTCTGATGATATTCAGGCTTGGGAGGCATTTCAACGAGACGTCGACACATACAGAAACATCGCCCTAACCCTAATGTAAAATCAGAAACACTAACTCTCTAAAACACACGCAAATTAAGACATTTATGAAATAAGATTAAAATACATCTTCGTTCTCTCCAAATTATGACTTCCCACTTTAAAATCTATCACTCTTTTCCCGGGAAAGTCTGGTACATGTTGCCGTATATGAAGTATAATATTATACACAGCTTTTAATATTGATCTCTCTCTTTTGATCCTTTGAGATCATCAGATAATGTGCTACTATTTCTAACATGAACTCTTTGTCACGAGTCGTTTGTGAGACACATTTTTAAATGTTTCTGATGTCACTTCTCTGGAGGTTTATTTTGTTGCAGAAAGACTCTCAGAATACGGCGCCTCTTAGCTCCTTAATCCTCTGATTCCTCTGATTGTGAGGCTTGCATACCCGATAGACTCTGCATCTCTTTGTCTCCATTTCTGTCTCACCTCCTCCTCTGAAGAGACGTGGTGTTATGAAGAGCAATGGACGCCTCCTCTTCTCTGATTGGCTGCTGTGAAGCTGTAAGTTAATGTGATGAGAAACCTTGTGAAGTCGGTGTGATGCACACTGAGTCTTCTCATTTGTCGGTGTGTGTTGGTGTGTTTGTTGGTGTGTGTGTGTGTGTGTGTGTGTGTGTGTGTGTGTGTGTGTGTGTGTGTGTGTGTGTGTGTGTGTGTGTGTGTGTGTGTGAGTGTGTGAGTGTGGGCGGGTTTCTCTTTGAATATGTAATTGGTTGTAGAGGAGTCAGGTCATGGAGTGTGTCTGGCCATCTGTGTGTGTTTGTTTCTACACGATAACGAAGAGAGAAAATCTTGACAAATGCTTCGACATGTGTCTTCATTACGCGCTCGCTCTGTCTTTACATGAATTAGCCTGTCTGTGTGTAAATGTTGAACAGGCGTCTTCTACAGACATCTCTTCTTGCTCACTCTGTCTTTGTCTATCGCACATCTCAATAACTGCTGATCCAGTCCACTTTACCTGAAGTAGTCTTAAGTATCCATGAAGAAAACAGCATCTCAATCTATTAGGGATGTAACGATATATCGAATATCGCGATATCGCGGTAAATAAAAGTCTCAATACCGCCGTGAGACTGACAAAATATTCCGCGATTTTTTTTTTTTTTTTTTTTTTAAACCTTTATTCAACCAGGTGGTCCCATTGAGATCATCAATCTCTTTTTCAAGGGAGACCTGTCCAACATGGCAGCAAGTAGGTTACAACATGAACATAAAACAACAGATAACACAAAAGGACATGGTATTTACAGGGCTACATGTACACACCTAGAGACATGGACAAGTACCAACAGTATATCTATATCTCTGTCAATAAGCCTCACCTTCTTGGCAAACACTGTATTGTTGTTGAAGTGGTGGAGAGACAATGCACAGTTTGACCCACTGCTGCCACCCATGGCCAAAGCATATCTCTCTGTCCCAGCAACATCAGTACCAAGCAAGAGAGTTTTTTCCACAGCAGGGGATTTTGCAAATGCCCAAACATCCCAGCTTCTACCTGGAAATGTGGACATGCTCACATTCCTAAAAGATAACCTTGATGACGCTGAGTGAGAGAGCTAGAGTCGAGTTACTTGAAAAACTGTGAACTTGATTTATTCTATTGCAGGGTCTGATTATTATATTGTTGACACTTTAAAATACTACTATCCTACTAACATGCTGTACAAATTGGATTTAATAAAGAAAAAAAAATCAAGTAAAAAAAAGAAAAATTCACATTTTTTTTCTTTATTTTTCAATATCGCGATAAATATCGTACCGTGAGTTTTTGGTATCGTTACATCCCTAAAATCTTGGGATTGTTCCCATTTTCTGCTAGTCCTCTGTTATCATTAGACATGTTAGAATAATGAACAAAGAGGGTCAAGTCAAAACTGAACATGTTACTATACATTAATGCGGCAGTTTACATCAATCTCGTTCTCATTTTAATATCAACAAACCAGAAAAACCCAGAGCAGACGACTTCCTTGCACTTAAAAATAAAAGCACTTCCTGTCAAACATTTCAAAGTGAAACAGAATGATTACCCTTATATTTAGAGCTAAATCAGGTAACAATATGCTTCAACATTTCTCCTGTGACTGTAATGACAGTAAGCAAATAAACACATGATTTCAATGCTTTAAACCAAACAATTTACAACATTCTCCAACAGATTTTAAGAAACCGTCACCAACAAGCCAGAGAAAAGTCTGCCAACGTCCAAAGCTTCCTCAAAACCAATAGGAAACACCAGAAAAACATATCTCATGAATGCTTTGTGCTATTGGGTCCATATTTGGTGGACATGTGTAGATCTGATGTCTGAGTGAACAGGACCAATTTGGTTCCATTCGGCCAAGAGGTGGCGCTAAAGCAGCATTTTCTAAACGTAAAGGAACAACTCTGCCAGTTATCTGGGCATCACGATCCTTCACATAAAGTAATGAAGTATTGTCCATTCAATTTGCTTCAACTAAAGTAGATCTTCAAGGAACAGAAATTGTTTTATCCGGATCAATTTTTGAGGTTTGATCCAGTTTCGCTCGGAGCTCAAAGTTCGCTCGAAGAAAAAGTGCTTTGTGCTTTTGCAACAATATTTGGTGGACATTTATGAAGAAATATCGTCGTCGGTCCGACAACATACATAACTTCTATTAAAAAGTAATTGCAGAGAAAATAGAAGTTGAACTATGTCTGAATATTACGTTTTTAAAACTTAAAGGTGGAGTAGGTAAGTTTGAGAAACCGGCTCGAGATACACTTTTTGTTAAATTCCATGGAATGCTCTTAACATCCCGATAGCAATGAATATCTGAAGTGCTTTGACAAAGAATCCATAATAAATATCATCTGTGGAAGCCGTGGCGCTGTAAAAAGCACGACCAATCATCTGAGCCGGCTAAAGTAACTGGATGGCCTACCTGCCTGTCAGCCTTCCATCTGGGCACAAACTTACCTCGTGCCCTCATTGGTCATGTGCGCGTTTGTGTGTGTTGGAGGAGGGGCTCTGTGAGGAAGTGGCAGATTTCTTCCGGCTGTGTATTTTCAGATTCTATCACACTCGAGCTGGTTTCTCCAAAATGACCGACCCCACCTTTAAGGGCATGCTGATATCTGTCTCTGACCTTTTTACAGTCTAATCTTTTACCTTTACCTTAAAACACAGCAGTAATCGTATCATCAGGTTATGGGATGTTTGAGACAACACTCTTATCTCAGCTTGGACTTCGAAGATGCTTTCAAAGGTAATAGAAAAGTTAACGGAAAGTAAAACTACGTCTGGATATCTTAAGGCGTGATTACAAGAGTCTTAAAGACATTCCTGAGTTATCTTTACTCTTTTTTTATTGCTATTGAATTCAACCACTGAAACTTTAAAAGCACCACACCTTTCGGAAACACCAGTAAAATGTTATCAGGTTATGAGCCATTAGAGATAGCTAGTCTAAGTGTTCATTTCCCTGTGTTCTGCCTGAGAGGACTGAGTGTGCTGCCTTAATAAAGAGATAGGGGAGGATAAGGAACCTTATTGTCTATTACAATAAACCAAATGGAGCAAAAGAGAGAGTTGGGGTAGCTGAAATGCATAAAATACATATCCTCAGAGGTGTGTGTGTGTGTGTGTGTGTGTGAGCTCATTAGATAGACTTCACACTTCACCCTGCTCTCCCTTAGGTCCTCAGAAATACAGCGACCAAATGTGAAGTCGATGTGATCAACGGCCCTTCAGATAAAAGGACAGCCAGACATACATAAAGAGATTCCTCTCTGTATATTTCAAGATACCGCTATAGCGCCACCTATTGGCCGAATGGAACCAAATTGGTCACACTTCCTCAGACATCATATCTACACATGTGCACCAAATGTGGTCCCAATAGCATGACATTTTCATGAGATACGACATGTTTTAGTTGGATACTTTCTGATAGACGGGGCGAACTTGGAGGCTTTTTGGGTTAGAAAGATGATATGTTTCTTATTTGGTTTTGATCACTCAATTTGTAGAAGGAGTGGCAAAAAACTGATTTGGGCTCAATTCAAGATGGGGGGGAAATCGATTGAGAGCTTTTCAGTGAAAGACTTG
>CM053248.1:42860285-42872785 GCA_028583405.1 Pogonophryne albipinna
TATCTGTACTTCTACCTGAGTAAAGGATGTGTGTACTTCTGCTTGAGTAAAGGATGTGTACTTCTACTTGAGTAAAGGATGTGTGTACTTCAACTTGAGTAAAGGATGTGTGTACTTCTACTTGAGTAAAGGATGTGTGTACTTCTACTTGAGTAAAGGATGTGTGTACTTCTACTTGAGTAAAGGATGTGTGTACTTCTACTTGAGTAAAGGATGTGTGCACTTCTACTTGAGTAAAGGACGTGTACTTCTACTTGAGTAAAGGATGTGTGTACTTCTACTTGAGTAAAGGATGTGTGTACTTCTACTTGAGTAAAGGACGTGTACTTCTACTTGAGTAAAGGATGTGTGTACTTCTACTTGAGTAAAGGATGTGTGCACTTCTACTTGAGTAAAGTAAGTGTACTTCTACTTGAGTAAAGAAGTTTAGTCAGTACTTCTACTTTTACCAGAGTATTTTTAAACACGAGTATCTGTACTTCTACTTGAGTAAAGGATGTACTTTAACATCTCTGATTGTATAGGTTAAGGGGCGGGACATCACTAAGTGGTGGGCCAATCACAACAGAGCTGGCTAGCTATTTTTACATAAACATAAGAAGTAGAAATGTGCATTAAAATTAGTTACATAAACAGAACTATTAAGGTTATAGGTCGAATAAAAAAAGTATGTTTGAAAACGTCTCGAGATACGGCGGCTGGTTTTATTAAGGACTTATTAAATGTAATCAGTGGATGAAACACTTTGCAGGATGTTTTACGGCGTCGACCTTTGATTGAAGGTCGCGCTTTACGACCCGTCCGTTATCGTTTCAGAACGGAAAGCCAGCTAAAGTTCAGCGGCGGATGAATCATTGTTTGTTTGTTGAGACGGATGCTGCGCATGTCAATATGGCCGCTGTGCCATAAACAGAAACAGCAGCGAGGCGTTCAGGGGACGCCGTAAATCTGTCAAACTCACAACTGTTCTGTTTCTCCAGCTGCAGGTTATTAGGTCTTTAGATGGAGAGCTGCAGGAATGAGTCCTAAACCCAGGAATGAGCATTTTGAAAATTATAGAAAATTACAAGAAAGAATTTCAGATTTCCAAGAAAAAAATCCAAATTCCAAAATAAAATATTCAGATTTACCAGAAAAATAAATCAGAACATTTTCAAAGATGATTTTCCCCAAACATATTTGACACATGAAAAACAATAGTCCATTTTGATGCCGATGACACAGCCAGGTTTCTTAATCAGTTTGTTGAGAGGTTACTTTGGAGTTTCTTCAGAGACAGAAACTCCACATATATCAGCTGGTAACCTCACATGCCCTCACGCAGGCATGAGGCCTCAGCTCAGCATCTCACAAGATTTATGTTTCTGAGTCTGATGGAGCCATGAATCTCCAAAGAGAGAGACTCTTTAATCTGTCCTCTAAAGGATCTGAGTGATGAGCCGGACACACACTCCATCTGGTACCTGAGTAGAAGCAGAAGTACTCAGATCTTGTGCTTGAGTAAAAGCAGAAGTACTCAGATCTTGTACTTGAGTAAAAGTAGAAGTACTCAGATCATGTACTTCAGTAAAAGTAGAAGTACTCAGATCTTGTACCTGAGTAAAAGCAGAAGTACTCAGATCTTGTACTTCAGTAAAAGTAGAAGTACTCAGATCTTGTACCTGAGTAAAAGCAGAAGTACTCAGATCTTGTACTTCAGTAAAAGTAGAAGTACTCAGATCTTGTACTTCAGTAAAAGCAAAAGTACTCAGATCTTGTGCTTGAGTAAAAGTAGAAGTACTCAGATCTTGTACTTGAGTAAAAGTAGAAGTACTCAGATCTTGTACTTGAGTAAAAGTAGAAGTACTCAGATCTTGTACTTGAGTAAAAGTAGAAGTACTCAGATCTTGTACTTGAGTAAAAGCAGAAGTACTCAGATCTTGTGCTTGAGTAAAAGTAGAAGTACTCAGATCTTGTACTTGAGTAAAAGCAGAAGTACTCAGATCTTGTGCTTGAGTAAAAGTAGAAGTACTCAGATCTTGTGCTTGAGTAAAAGTAGAAGTACTCAGATCTTGTACTTGAGTAAAAGCAGAAGTACTCAGATCTTGTGCTTGAGTAAAAGTAGAAGTACTCAGATCTTGTACCTGAGTAAAAGCAGAAGTACTCAGATCTTGTACTTCAGTAAAAGTAGAAGTACTCAGATCTTGTACTTCAGTAAAAGCAAAAGTACTCAGATCTTGTGCTTGAGTAAAAGTAGAAGTACTCAGATCTTGTACTTGAGTAAAAGTAGAAGTACTCAGATCTTGTACTTGAGTAAAAGTAGAAGTACTCAGATCTTGTACTTGAGTAAAAGTAGAAGTACTCAGATCTTGTACTTGAGTAAAAGCAGAAGTACTCAGATCTTGTGCTTGAGTAAAAGTAGAAGTACTCAGATCTTGTACTTGAGTAAAAGCAGAAGTACTCAGATCTTGTACTTGAGTAAAAGGAGAAGTACTCAGATCTTGTACTTGAGTAAAGGTAGAAGTACTCAGATCTTGTACTTGAGTAAAGGTAGAAGTACTCAGATCTTGTACTTGAGTAAAGGTAGAAGTACTCAGATATTGTACTTGAGTAAAGGTATAAGTACTCAGATCTTGTACTTGAGTAAAGGTAGAAGTACTCAGATCTTGTACTTGAGTAAAAGTAGAAGTACTCAGATCTTGTACTTGAGTAAAAGGAGAAGTACTCAGATCTTGTACTTGAGTAAAAGTAGAAGTACTCAGATCTTGTACTTGAGTAAAAGGAGAAGTACTCAGATCTTGTACTTGAGTAAAGGTAGAAGTACTCAGATCTTGTACTTGAGTAAAGGTAGAAGTACTCAGATCTTGTACTTGAGTAAAGGTAGAAGTACTCAGATATTGTACTTGAGTAAAGGTAGAAGTACTCAGATCTTGTACTTGAGTAAAAGTAGAAGTACTCAGATCTTGTACTTTAGTAAAAGTAGAAGTACTCAGATCTTGTACTTGAGTAAAAGGAGAAGTACTCAGATCTTGTACTTGAGTAAAAGTAGAAGTACTCAGATCTTGTACTTTAGTAAAAGGAGAAGTACTCAGATCTTGTACTTGAGTAAAAGTAGAAGTACTCAGATCTTGTACTTGAGTAAAAGTAGAAGTACTCAGATCTTGTACTTTAGTAAAAGCAGAAGTACTCAGATCTTGTGCTTGAGTAAAAGTAGAAGTACTCAGATCTTGTACTTGAGTAAAAGTAGAAGTACTCAGATCTTGTACTTTAGTAAAAGCAGAAGTACTCAGATCTTGTGCTTGAGTAAAAGTAGAAGTACTCAGGTCTTGTACTTGAGTAAAAGTAGAAGTACTCAGATCTTGTACTTGAGTAAAAGTAGAAGTACTCAGATCTTGTACTTGAGTAAAAGTAGAAGTACTCAGATCTTGTACTTGAGTAAAAGCAGAAGTACTCAGATCTTGTACTTTAGTAAAAGGAGAAGTACTCAGGTCTTGTACTTTAGTAAAAGTAGAAGTACTCAGATCTTGTACTTGAGTAAAAGCAGAAGTACTCAGATATTGTACTTTAGTAAAAGTAGAAGTACTCAGATCTTGTACTTGAGTAAAAGTAGAAGTACTCAGATCTTGTACTTGAGTAAAAGTAGAAGTACTCAGGTATTGTACTTGAGTAAAAGTAGAAGTACCAGAGTGTAGGAATACTCTATTACAGTAAAAGTCCTGCATTCAAAATGTTCCTCAAGTAAAAGTAGAAAAGTATTCTCATCAAAATATAGTTAAAGTCCCAAAAGTAAAAGTAGTCGTTGTGCAGATTGGTTTCAGAGTAATATGGTCCCCCCCCCCCCCCCCCCTTATCACCTGATTAGGAGACCCCAGCTCTGTCAATCTGACACGTCTGTTCACTCCTCAGTTCCCTCCCCTCTTTATATTTCTCTTTGTGTCTCTGTTCCTGGGTTACATCAGGCAGGGTGTGAATGTTTTATACATGGAGGCTGCCCTGCTGGGCTCTGCAGTGATGAAGGTGTTTCAGTTCTTCACCTCCTGTATCTCTGCAGCAGTTTGAGGAAACTGCAGCAGTAACTCAATCAGGAAAATACTTTTAGAAACATTTATGATACTTAGACATTTAGATCAGCAGGATAATCTCCACATATTGCCACCACTTTAAGATTTATGAATTAAAAAGCTAATGTTGGGCTGGAAAGGGACTACAGCACGGTCACATGACTTCACGTCACCACCGCTAAGCTAAAGGAGGCTATGTTGGGCTATAGAGGAACTACAGCACGGTCACATGACTTGACGTCACCACCGCTAAGCTAAAGGTGGCTAATGTTGGGCTATAAAGGAACTACAGCACGGTCACATGACTTCACGTCACCACCGCTAAGCTAAAGGAGGCTAATGTTGGGCTATAGAGGAACTACAGCACGGTCACATGACTTGACGTCACCACCGCTAAGCTAAAGGTGGCTAATGTTGGGCTATAAAGGAACTACAGCACGGTCACATGACTTCACGTCACCACCGCTACGCTAAAGGAGGCTAATGTTGGGCTATAGAGGAACTACAGCACGGTCACATGACTTCACGTCACCACCGCTAAGCTAAAGGTGGCTAATGTTGGGCTACAAAGGAACTACAGCACGGTCACATGACTTCACGTCACCACCGCTAAGCTAAAGGAGGCTAATGTTGGGCTACAAAGGAACTACAGCACGGTCACATGACTTCACGTCACCACCGCTAAGCTAAAGGAGAATAATGTTGGGCTACAAAGGAACTACAGCATGGTCACATGACTTCACGTCACCACCGCTAAGCTAAAGGTGGCTAATGTTGGGCTATAAATGAACTACAGCACGGTCACATGACTTCACGTCACCACCGCTAAGCTAAAGGAGGCTAATGTTGGGCTATAGAGGAACTACAGCACGGTCACATGACTTCACGTCACCACCGCTAAGCTAAAGGAGGCTAATGTTGGGCTATAGAGGAACTACAGCACGGTCACATGACTTCATGTCACCACCGCTAAGCTAATGGTGGCTAATGTTGGGCTATAGAGGAACTACAGCACGGTCACATGACTTCACGTCACCACCGCTAAGCTAAAGGTGGCTAATGTTGGGCTACAAAGGAACTACAGCACGGTCACAAGACTTCACGTCACCACCGCTAAGCTAAAGGTGGCTAATGTTGGGCTACAAAGGAACTACAGCACGGTCACATGACTTCACGTCACCACCGCTAAGCTAAAGGAGGCTAATGTTGGGCTATAAATGAACTACAGCATGGTCACAAGACTTCACGTCACCACCGCTAAGCTAAAGGTGGCTAATGTTGGGCTATAGAGGAACTACAGCACGGTCACATGACTTCACGTCACCACCGCTAAGCTAAAGGTGGCTAATGTTGGGCTATAAAGGAACTACAGCACGGTCACATGACTTCACATCACCACCGCTAAGCTAAAGGAGGCTAATGTTGGGCTATAGAGGAACTACAGCACGGTCACATGATTTCACGTCACCACCGCTAAGCTAAAGGTGGCTAATGTTGGGCTACAAAGGAACTACAGCACGGTCACATAACTTCACGTCACCACCGCTAAGCTAAAGGTGGCTAATGTTGGGCTACAAAGGAACTACAGCACGGTCACATGAATTCACGTCACCACCGCTAAGCTAAAGGAGGCTAATGTTGGGCTACAAAGGAACAACAGCACGGTCACATGACTTCACGTCACCACCGCTAAGCTAAAGGAGGCTAATGTTGGGCTACAAAGGAACTACAGCATGGTCACATGACTTCACGTCACCACCGCTAAGCTAAAGGTGGCTAATGTTGGGCTATAAATTAACTATAGCACGGTCACAAGACTGCACATCACCACCGCTAAGCTAAAGGTGGCTAATGTTGGGCTATAAAGGAACTACAGCACGGTCACATGACTTCACGTCACCACCGCTAAGCTAAAGGAGGCTAATGTTGGGCTAGAAAGGAACTACAGCACGGTCACATGACTTCATATCACCACCGCTAAGCTAAAGGTGGCTAATGTTGGGCTATAGAGGAACTACAGCACGGTCACATGACTTCATGTCACCACCGCTAAGCTAAAGGTGGCTAATGTTGGGCTATAGAGGAACTACAGCACGGTCACATGACTTCACGTCACCACCGCTAAGCTAATGGCGGCTAATGTTGGGCTATCAAGGAACTACAGCACGGTCACATGACTTCACGTCACCACTGCTAAGCTAATGTTGGCTGTGATGATGTTTAGGTGTCTCATTTAGACACAACAGCGTTTTTTTAAATCCACCAGTGGGGTATTTTATGTCATAGAATAAAACGTGAACATATCTTCAGCTTGTGTTAGGAAGTGATACAATCCCGACTCATTTCCACGTTTTAGGACTAATTCCTGCAACCTGTCTCCCTTTCTGTCCATCTTCCACCAGTGATACTTAATCCTGTACTGTAGCATAGTCAGAAAATAGCTCTATATCTGAGTCGATGTGTTCAGCACTAAACTCTCCCAGGAGGAAACAAACACTGCTACTGTGGATATGAGATTATAAAGAGCTTTATGCTGTCACATGATTAAAGTCTTCCTGTTCCCCTGACGCTTCATATGTTCTTTAATTGTGTCTCTGCTTGGCCTCAGCAAATCGTATTTCCTTTAAAATGAGACCACAACTTAAAGATTTCAGTGTCAGAGCGCAGCAGTCGTCGGCATCTCTTTCCTTCTTTCTCTCTTTTTAATCCCTTCCCATCTCATTTGGGTCTCTGGGTTTGGCAGCAACAAACAGATCGATAGAGCGCCCGCGGTTTGCCTTTTAAAAGATAAGAATGTTTTGAAGTGGACTGAAAATGGCGGCCTTGCTTTGTTTTTATCGATCATCTGTTTTAAAACACAGCAGTTCAGTGTGGGGAGAAGAGTCAGAGCGCCAGAGAAATTAGATATTACAAACCCATCATCATGTTCATTACTCCACACTCCTCTTCACCCTGGAGGCCTCTGAATCACAATCTCTACTTCAGAGCGCCGGCTAATATGCCCCTCCTTAAATTACTAAAGAAGGGCGAGTTATGGAGGAGTGTAATAACTGTAGCTAGAGCGAGGTCTTACAGGAATACTTCGCCCTTAAGATGTTCGTTTGGATATCAATTATTCACCTCGTTTTACATTGAGATCTTCAGGAAGTCAAGAGGCAGCCCTTGATTGAAGTAAATGGAGGCCAGGTTTAAACACTCTTACACAACTTATATATATATATATATGTATATATATATATATATATATATATATATGGTGGCTAACGAATTACAACAGTACAACACATTTCCATCTAGCGTCTCTTCCATTAGGAGAAACACGCTGCAGCTTCAGAAAGGATGCAGATATAAAAACACAAATGTTCCACATCAACAAACATCTTCAGTAACTTGACAACTCAAAACACAACGGAGACCAGGGGACACTAAAGAGTGACGCACACAGCTGGAGACCAGGGGACACTAAAGAGTGACGCACACAGCTGGAGACCAGGGGACACTAAAGAGTGACGCACACAGCTGGTAGACCAGGGGACACTAAAGAGTGACGCACACAGCTGGGAGACCAGGGGACACTAAAGAGTGACACACACAGCTGGGAGACCAGGGGACACTAAAGAGTGATGCACACAGCTGGTAGACCAGGGGACACTAAAGAGTGACGCACACAGCTGGGAGACCAGGGGACACTAAAGAGTGACACACACAGCTGGGAGACCAGGGGACACTAAAGAGTGACGCACACAGCTGGGAGACCAGGGGACACTAAAGAGTGACGCACACAGCTGGGAGACCAGGGGACACTAAAGAGTGACGCACACAGCTGGGAGACCAGGGGACAATTTGTTTTGGAGGTATGTCTGGATTCAATGCCTCTGACTCAATAATGTTTTTGAAAGCACCAAAGTGTCTCCTTCAGAAACCTGTTTTTAGATTCAAAGACTTGACTGAATACACAAGTTACCGTTGTGAGTGAGAACATCGAGAGTGACTCATCCTTTAGGAAAAAATGAATGACAATAAGAACAAATAATCAGATTTTTCTTGTCTGTCCTTAATTTTAAATGTTTCTTTCAATTTTCAACCACACTTTTCTGGTAAAATACTGAACATGGAACATTACATTCGTCCAATATTTCCCCAAAACACCCGTTTACTTGCGTGTGTCATGTATTGACTTTCTTTATAGTTCCCCTCCTTCTTAAATCCATCTCAGTCTCTAACCATGTGTCTCACATCCCGTCACGTGCCCTGCCATCGTGTGTGTGTGTGTGTGTGTGTGTGTGTATGTGTGTGTGTATGTGATACTGTGTGTGTGTGTGTGTGTGTGTGTGTGTGTGTGTGTGTATGTATGTGTGTGTGTATGTGGTGCTGTGTGTGTGTATGTGTGTGTGTGTGTGTGTGTGTGTGTGTGTGTGTGTGTATGTGTGTGTGTATGTGATACTGTGTGTGTGTGTGTGTGTGTGTGTATGTATGTGTGTGTGTATGTGGTGCTGTGTGTGTGTATGTGTGTGTGTGTGTATGTGGTGCTGTGTGTGTGTATGTGTGTGTGTGTGTGTGTGTGTATGTGTGTGTGTATGTGATACTGTGTGTGTGTGTGTGTGTGTGTGTGTGTGTGTGTGTGTGTATGTATGTGTGTGTGTATGTGGTGCTGTGTGTGTGTATGTGTGTGTGTGTGTGTGTGTGTGTGTGTGTGTGTGTGTGTGTGTGTGTGTGTATGTGGTACTGTGTGTGTGTGTGTGTGTGTGTATGTGGTACTGTGTGTGTGTGTGTGTGTGTGTGTGTGTGTGTGTGTGTGTGTGTGTGTGTGTGTGTGTGTGTGTGTGTGTGACAGAAATAGCAGCTACAGGGATGCTTGTATCTGCAGAGAGCATCAGGGAGTCTAGACGCAGACAGAACAATAGCGAGTGATGCTCAGATACTCGGAGCTGAGTCACATGACCCTGAGTCACATGACCCTGAGTCACATGACCCTGAGTCATTTCGTCCTGCAGGTACAGGACTCTATGGAGAGATTACATTAAACACACCACTGTAAAGCTCAGAAGTGGAGAAGTGGAGAAAGTCTTTTAGTTGATGTCGATGTGACACCGTTTCAGTAACGTAGCTCAACTCTAATAAACTGTTTGGTTGAAACACACACAGAGTTTTTGATAGTCTGGAAGTTAAAACTTTATTGTACAAGACTCTGTTACAAACCTATAGAACTCAAATGGTGCAAAATGACATTTGTAATAATGAAACTGAGTGCGTGATTCACCCTGTTGCATTAAGCCAGTTGAGCAGCACTTGAAATGTGTGGCTCTATGAAACCTGATGTACTTACAGTATATGATTCTTCTTCTTCTAGTTTGTGTCTTCTTGGTCGAACGCACTTATTGAAAGTCGCTCTGGATAAAAGCGTCAGCTAAATGTAATGAAATGTGAAGTAAAGACATTATTGATAAAAAAGCAATTATGTGAACCTTAAAAAACGTCTACTATCCCACTCCTATCGTTCATCATCTGCTCGACATGTGAATGAAAAGGGCTTAGTAACAAAACTATCATTCTGTTCCAGAACAATCTACAGAGCTTTAAGATACTCTTCCATTCAGGCAGAGTTTCTGTTTATGTCGTGACACCGTTTCAGTAAGTCAAGTCTAATAAACTGTTTGGTTGAGTTTTTGATTGCTTTGATGCTCAGGAAGTTAAAACTTTATTGTACAAGACTCTGTTACAAACGTGTAAAGCTCTATTCAGCATGAAATACAGTCTTCCTTTCAGAAGGACTGAGGTTTGATTCCCCTCTCGTCGCTCAGGCAGTGAGAATCATTATAGAAGCATTGTTGACGTGTATTTTTGCAAAGTTCCTTCTTGCCTTCGTTGTAAAGGGGCGTACTCTTGAAATAGCCTACTTGCATTCATGAAAACAAGTCACAGAAAGTCACCTTTATTCTCTTTTATAAGTATCTTTATTAAGAGTGAATAATATTAGGCTTACTTCATTCAACGTTTTAAATACAGGAAGTGGCATGGGGTGGTTTCTACGGATCAATAAAAGGAGCTCAGCACTCGTAGATATTCCTCCACGGAGCCATGTGGACTTCAGTGATTTCAGCAGTGGATCGATGGCGTTCGCTCGTTACTGGGACTCCCTGCTTTGTATGGGCTGTATTGTTTGTGTTGGCGTCCTCACACTGTACACAATGTGCTGCACCCTCATTATAAAACCCTGCAGAGTGGAGCCTCTCTCCGTCTCACAACAGTACACGAGCAGGACTCCAGTTGCATCCTAATGCTGCTTTCTCACTGGGATTCAGGGACTCTGCCAATTATAAATCGTGCTGCATCAATGAAACGTGGCTATCTACAGACTGGGACCATTTGCAGCACCAGTAAAACCATTACATGCTGTCCAATAATCACAGGAGCTTTCTTCTAATTCAGGGGTGTCCAAACTTTTTTCACCGAGCGCAACATGCAGAGAAATACACGAAGGTCTGGGCCGCTCCCTAGAGGGAGACTGCCTCATAAGTTCATGGTTAATATCACAAGCAGAAGTTCATCCGTGGGCCGTATTACATTATACTTTTTGAATTAGCTGAGGGCCGATTCTAAATGGCCCGCGGGATATGATTGTAGCACAACCAAAAAGCCAATTAGCCAGTTGATGAGCATTGAGAAATATTTGTACATGACATGTCACTTGTTAGACGCTTTTCTCCAAAGCGACTCACATACTCAATACTGTGGACAATCCCCACAGGAGCACTTTGGGGAGAAGTGTCTCAGGGACACAACGACATGCTGACTGCAGTGGGGTTTGAACCTGTGACCATCTGAGCCCAACACCTACGCACAACCCACTGCACCACACGCCTCCGCCTCACACATTTTCAGGCCACATCAACAAGTGGTGCTAAGCTAAAACAAGCTAACTTGAAAAAATATGCTGATAGTTATTTAACGGTTGTTTCTGTTCGGTAACAGAAGACCATGTGACCAAGTTAGGTAACACCACAACAAATCACATAAGGGCCTCTTTAAGATAATAACAAGTTATAATTACAGTTCTAAATGTCTTCTATTTCGTCTCCTTCTCGAGTTGAATCTGTAGACTTTCTCTCAAATAACATTTTTCATATTGCAATATATGGTGTACATTTTAATATATAAACTGTGTCATCCAATATAGCAAATTGTGCAACATGACATTTGTGATATTGAAGCTGAGTGCAGGATTCCCCTGTGCCTTATCTAAAATACATTGTTATTTAAAAAGGCTCAGAATAACTTACTTTGACACCTTTTTAAATACAAGATTGAATACAAATCATCATCGTCAAAGGCTTATGAATGCTGATTGGTTACCCAAAGTAGAGCAATATGTGAATCTCAAAACAACGTCTAATATCACACTCCTATCCTTCATCATCTGCTCGACATGTGGAGATGGGTCAGTCGTTTAACTTCCATCAAACCTCGAATGATAGGGCTTCATCCCACAAATTAACAAACTAAAGTATACGCTTCTGCTCCGGATCAATCTACAGAGCTTTAATACTTAAGGCTCTTTCATTGCGGCTGCATTAAGAGTCCCTGCACACTTATGTACATATATTTAACATGCTCATACAAATGCTCTAATATCTTGTTTCAATAGTCACGTTATCTCTTGTGTGAATCCTGTTTTTAACTCTGACCCTGCGATAAACGCCTGCATTGCTCCTCAGGGATAAATAAAGTTCCATCGTCTCTTGTCTAACCTCAGGTACTTCTCACTACTTGAGACTTTAGTAAGGAGTGGAGGCAACAGTGGAGCTGGCATTAGTGTCACTTCTCGGTTTGAAAAGGGCACCACATGTCTTCCACTGTGACCAATTACTGCTCATGTTCCTCTGCGTGGGATCGACGCTCTGTCAAAGCACTTGTGACGCCCGGCATACATTCATCAAACAGGTAGAACATGTGCAGACACATCTTAATCAGCCTCCACGCTGGTGGTTAAATCTTCATGTGGCGGCGTCGCACTCAATGGGAGGAAACTTTGTGAAACCTGTTAAAGTTCGGAGAGGATTTCAAACCTCTGGTGATATTTATCACTTATTTAAACGACCTTGGTGGAGCTCTGAAATCTCAAAGTGCTTCTCTAGTTTTGATATAATGACGTAAAGGTCACTCTCAACTCCAAACGTTTCTCAACATAACAATGAGTTCTACATTTTAAATAGTTTAACATCTTATTCACAAGGAACGTGACACAGCGATATGAAAACAGAAAGAGAGGATGGAGGGATGTAAGGAAGGAAGGGATAAGGAAGGAAGGGATAAGGAAGGAAGGGATAAGGTTTGATGTGATGTAGTATGGAGGAATGAGAGTTGAAGGGATGTATGAGGACTGAAGGGATTTAGGGGTTGTTAGGAGGTAGGAATAAATGGAAGATAGATGTAGGGTAGGAGGGAGGAAGGGTTAGGAGA
>CM053248.1:42877785-42987785 GCA_028583405.1 Pogonophryne albipinna
TGACTTATTGAGGTCCTTATAAGAATAATAGTTTCTCCTTAAATATGTGGTTCCCTTTCAATTCAATTGCATTCTTAATTACATTTTGATGTTAATTGTTTTCTTCTGGATAGATCGCCAATTTTTTTAAACATGCAGTTAATGATGTAAATTGAAATAAAACCAAAACGCCAAGAAGAAAGTACGACTTGATTATATTAGAACAAATAAACTAACCAGGCTTGATTGCTGCTCTGTTCCTTGAGATTACAAATGACTTGTTGACGTTGTGTGCACGGACTGCGAATCTGAAGGACTGAAATGCTTATTTTTTATATATACTCGGCTTAATGACGTCTCCAGAGAGCTGCAGCTGAAATATGTGCATGTTGTAGAGAGGTGGAGGAAGCTGTCAGTGATGGAGAGTCTGCATAAAGAGAGTCAGCGGTCATCATCGAGCCAACAGCTCAGTAATCTGAGTCTGAAGACCTCATTCTCTCACTTCTCATTTAATCACGGGGGCAATATTAACCACAATATATGCGTTGCAGTTATGTCAGGAAGATTAATGTCAGCCTGAAAGAAAAGGGTAAACAGTTTGGCTTGAATAATGTTGTCCGTTTGATTTAATTTAGATGGCTTCTGTTTGTGAGGAACAGTACCGATCAGCATACATCATGATGAACACCAACGCACGGCTTCATTAAGGAAAATAAAAGCTCTTTGGAATTCATTCACGGGCTGAGCAGAAGCTTCATGTCCTTCATTCACGGGCTGAGAAGAAGCTTCATGTCCTTCATTCACAGGCTGAGCAGAAGCTTCATGTCCTTCATTCACAGGCTGAGCAGAAGCTTCATGTCCTTCATTCACGGGCTGAGCAGAAGCTTCATGTCCTTCATTCACGGGCTGAGAAGAAGCTTCATGTCCTTCATTCACAGGCTGAGCAGAAGCTTCATGTCCTTCATTCACGGGCTGAGCAGAAGCTTCATGTCCTTCATTCACAGGCTGAGCAGAAGCTTCATGTCCTTCATTCACGAGCTGAGCAGAAGCTTCATGTCCTTCATTCACGGGCTGAGCAGAAGCTTCATGTCCTTCATTCACGGGCTGAGCAGAAGCTTCATGTCCTTCATTCACAGGCTGAGCAGAAGCTTCATGTCCTTCATTCACGGGCTGAGCAGAAGCTTCATGTCCTTCATTCACAGGCTGAGCAGAAGCTTCATGTCCTTCATTCACAGGCTGAGCAGAAGCTTCATGTCCTTCATTCACAGGCTGAGCAGAAGCTTCATGTCCTTCATTCACAGGCTGAGCAGAAGCTTCATGCCCTTCATTCACAGGCTGAGCAGAAGCTTCATGTCCTTCATTCACAGGCTGAGCAGAAGCTTCATGTCCTTCATTCACAGGCTGAGCAGAAGCTTCATGCCCTTCATTCACGGGCTGAGCAGAAGCTTCATGTCCTTCATTCACGAGCTGAGCAGAAGCTTCATGTCCTTCATTCACGAGCTGAGCAGAAGCTTCATGTCCTTCATTCACGAGCTGAGCAGAAGCTTCATGTCCTTCATTCACAGGCTGAGCAGAAGCTTCATGTCCTTCATTCACAGGCTGAGCAGAAGCTTCATGCCCTTCATTCACGGGCTGAGCAGAAGCTTCATGTCCTTCATTCACGAGCTGAGCAGAAGCTTCATGTCCTTCATTCACAGGCTGAGCAGAAGCTTCATGTCCTTCATTCACAGGCTGAGCAGAAGCTTCATGCCCTTCATTCACGGGCTGAGCAGAAGCTTCATGTCCTTCATTCACGAGCTGAGCAGAAGCTTCATGTCCTTCATTCACAGGCTGAGCAGAAGCTTCATGTCCTCCATTCACAGGCTGAGCAGAAGCTTCATGTCCTTCATTCACGAGCTGAGCAGAAGCTTCATGTCCTTCATTCACAGGCTGAGCAGAAGCTTCATGTCCTCCATTCACAGGCTGAGCAGAAGCTTCATGTCCTTCATTCACAGGCTGAGCAGAAGCTTCATGTCCTTCATTCACGAGCTGAGCAGAAGCTTCATGTCCTTCATTCACAGGCTGAGCAGAAGCTTCATGTCCTCCATTCACAGGCTGAGCAGAAGCTTCATGCCCTTCATTCACAGGCTGAGCAGAAGCTTCATGCCCTTCATTCACGGGCTGAGCAGAAGCTTCATGTCCTTCATTCACGAGCTGAGCAGAAGCTTCATGTCCTCCATTCACGAGCTGAGCAGAAGCTTCATGCCCTTCATTCACAGGCTGAGCAGAAGCTTCATGTCCTCCATTCACGGGCTGAGCAGAAGCTTCATGCCCTTCATTCACGGGCTGAGCAGAAGCTTCATGTCCTTCATTCACGGGCTGAGCAGAAGCTTCATGTCCTCCATTCACGGGCTGAGCAGAAGCTTCATGTCCTTCATTCACAGGCTGAGCAGAAGCTTCATGCCCTTCATTCACGGGCTGAGCAGAAGCTTCATGTCCTCCATTCACGGGCTGAGCAGAAGCTTCATGTCCTTCATTCACAGGCTGAGCAGAAGCTTCATGCCCTTCATTCACGAGCTGAGCAGAAGCTTCATGTCCTTCATTCCTGGTATTCTGAACACGAGGAGAGACCCCCGGCCGGTTAATTATACATCGGCCTTGTTAGTGAGAGACCTGTCGATGCTGAGAGAGCGCTGAGTGAATGTTGGAGAGGTAAAAAAGGCTGAAGGGACTCGAGCTGAACATCACATAATCTGAACATAATCTGAACATCACATAATCTGAACATAATCTGAACATCATTACACCAATACCCCTCACACTTGACTAACTATTAGCAACATGAAATAAGTGTTGCTTTTTAATCCTCCTCTTGTATTGGCAGTACCTTGGGGTTAGGGTTTTTGAAACTCGTTAAGAAGCAACACGTTGAACCTGATACACCTCACCTCCGACTGGAAACTACAGAGACATGGATAATTGCAAGGAGCTGGAAGACCATAGCTCCACAAAGCCATCCATTTTAAATCCTGTGCCCGTGGTGCGGGAGTTCTCTTCAGTTCACGTTGTGAATGTGGCCATTTTGTGTTTAAATAAAGTCAGAGGTACCGTTATGTTTTCCCCCTTACCGTTAAACAAACTTAAAGGGTTCCTTAAGTGTTAGATAAAGAGAACATCTTTAATATGTAAGGACACATTGTAAGGAAAGCTCAACACTTAACAGTGTTTTGTGTGTAACTAATTGTATATGTAAAGGAAAGCTTAACTCAGACTTTAACACAAGAACCGCCAACGGGTACATTTTACCCGCAGCTGTTTTTTGATTGTATGTAACTTTTTTTCAATAACATATTAAAGTCTCCCAGTCCGTGACTTTTCCTGAAAGTGTGTTATGTAGCACCCTCTGTTGTTAACAATTGTCTATATGAAGTCAGATTGAAAAAATCGCCAAAAAAAATGCCATTTATACCTATACCCGCCAGCGGGTAATATTTACCTCATAGAAAATGCAGCGTAAACATGACGTGTTGCTATAGCAACGCCTTTTGTCTACTGCGGTTCCTTATAGATAGAGAGATAGATAGATAGAGAGAGATAGATAGATATATTGATAGATGGATAGAGAGAGAGAGAGACAGATAGATAGTTATAGATAGTGTAACATCTTGGAGAATACAAGATCTTGGATGACTAAGCTCACGTTGAGGAGTAATGCATGTGTGCAGGTTACGTGCCAGTGAATGAAGATGGACACTCGGAATGAGAGAAGTAGTCCGCGTCGTCTATTTATGTAAACAATTATATGTCCATAGAACAGAACATTACAGATAGATCGATAGATAGTTATAGATAGAGAGAGAGAGATTTGTACCTAAACAAAACACAAGTCTAACACCAAGCGTTTAAATCAGCACTCTTAGCGATATTTTATACTTCATGCTATCTGCACAAACTATATCATATGAAAAACTGAGAGTCCACAGATTCTATTGGTATAAGTTTCATCCCTGTGCGATCAAAACTCACTGTTCTGTATGATAAATAAAAGAACATTGTACTTTGAAAATCAATAGCGGGTAACATTTTACCCGTTGGCGGTTTTAGGTATGCAGCGACCTCTGGTGGTTCTAGTGTTAAAGAGATGTTGTACTTGTGATTTTTGGTGCAACTGATACTAAACGTTTTCTAAAAGCATATTTACATCGGGGGAACGTCGATGAGTTATTACACCGGTCCTATTTAAACCATATTTAACAATGAAAGCAAAAACTGGCAAGAGTATTCAGTTGTTATGTGGACGATGTTGGATCTATTTTCACAAATGAACTATCTAGCTGCATTTCTTGGAGGCAATGTTTTTGTTGTTTGACCTGAACAACAAGTCAGGATGTTCCTCTGCAGCCTCGATTTTCTTCAATCTATTGTGAGTTCTCTAACGTTATAAAGTGCTGCAGTGCTATCTGTCATCAATGGAGTGAGCTTTCCAAACACTCTTCCACTTTCTCAAACGTGAACTTTCTGCGTTGGTAAATTGAGGATTCTTCACTGTAAGGAGCAATTAAAAGATGTGATTGGCACTGGTTGCTCTGTCTTGACATTACAAACAGACCATAAGATTACTGATTCATAGAGAAAATATTTAATTGATGATGAAAATAATTGGTTCTTGCACATCGAAGACTTTCACGAGTTGTTTGCCCTCAGGTTCCTCTGCCATGTGTTGTTGATTTCACAGCGTGAATGTTTTTAAAGAGAAACAGGTGTTGAGACGCAGGCTGAATAAAACACCTTCGTTAGGGCTTTGATCGTGACCAGCTCACGTCTTCTCTCCGCTCTCACACATTTATTTCAGGTTCAAACTGACTTCACACTGAGCGGAACAACGGAACAGCCTTAATTGCCCAGAAATCTAATTATCTGACACGGCTAAATGAATCTTCTCTGCACGATGGAGGTGATTTAGCTCCATGGGGGGCGGCACATTGTTCAAATACACCTTCAACGGTGAGAAAAATCTCCCAATGGACCTGAAGCCCATTTGTCAGAGAGTTATAATCCCCAAAACAAAAACCCATTGCTTCGAAAATAGTTTCTGTTACTGTGGAGAAGCTATAACTCAGGTTCCCCTGAATAAAAACATGCCTTATTGTTATCCTGACTCCAAAACAGTACTACGAGCTCCAGGAAGTCTCTTCATCTTCTCATTACAGACTGAAAATACACCTGTTTTCTTGTACCTTGGCCATTAAATCCAACACAAAACATGTTTAGCACTCAAGGAACTTTGCCCATTTGAAACTAATGCACCAGCACTTTCAATGGATTGCCTTGTTTGAGTGAATTTATCTCCAATTGTCTTGCTGTTCTGAGTTCGTGTCTTTATGGTTAAGTGCACCTTTTGTAAGTCACTTTGGATAAAAGCTTAGAGG
Source organism: Pogonophryne albipinna (assembly GCA_028583405.1). Lineage (NCBI taxonomy): Eukaryota > Metazoa > Chordata > Actinopteri > Perciformes > Artedidraconidae > Pogonophryne > Pogonophryne albipinna. The sequence continues at coordinate 42,883,173 of CM053248.1, forward strand.
ACTCTTTAAAGTAGAGACACTACACACTGATATGCACCTGAACATCAGCAGGAGATGACTCTTTAAAGTAGAGACACTACATACTGATATACACCTGAACATCAGCAGGAGAGGACTCTTTAAAGTAGAGACACTACATACTGATATACACCTGAACATCAGCAGGAGAGGACTCTTTAAAGTAGAGACACTACATACTGATATACACCTGAACATCAGCAGGAGAGGACTCTTTAAAGTAGAGACACTACATACTGATATACACCTGAACATCAGCAGGAGAGGACTCTTTAAAGTAGAGACACTACATACTGATATACACCTGTACATCAGCAAGAGAGGACTCTTTAAAGTAGAGTCACTACATACTGATATACACCTGAACATCAGCAGGAGAGGACTCTTTAAAGTAGAGACACTACACACTGTTATACACCTGAACATCAGCAGGAGATGACTCTTTAAAGTAGAGACACTACATACTGATATACACCTAAACATCAGCAGGAGAGGACTCTTTAAAGTAGAGACACTACATACTGATATACACCTGAACATCAGCAGGAGAGGACTCTTTAAAGTAGAGACACTACACACTGTTATACACCTGAACATCAGCAGGAGAGGACTCTTTAAAGTAGAGACACTACATACTGATATGCACCTGAACATCAGCAGGAGAGGACTCTTTAAAGTAGAGACACTACATACTGATATACACCTGAACATCAGCAGGAGAGGACTCTTTAAAGTAGAGACATGTCATACCCAGTGGCGACTGGTCATTAGGGGCACAGCCCCACCTAGTGTCAGCAGAAAGTATTAAAAATAATGATTACAACAAAATCCAAAAAATAAATTAAAAAATATATAAAATATATTTTAAGATCATGTTTAATCATCTGATTCGTCTCATTGCTGTTTTAGTCTGTGTTCTTCTAATTAGTGTCTACAGTGTGTGCCTATTGAGCTGTTTAGAGCCATGTGGGACAAAACCCGATCCTGCCCCTCCCTCTCTCTGTCTAAGTGAACGGTGACTGTAAAAACTACACTGCGCATGCTCAGAGTATTGTCCTATTTAATGTGTGTGGCAAAAAATAATGACCATAGGGGCATAGAGCTGCCATCCCCACCATACGTCATCTCACATCATTCAGAGCTGATTGGCTGTAAGTATGTGTGCCGCGAAAAGTGTGGTGTGTGAAGAGGAGACGAGAGAGCAGCAGTGAGGCGTCCTAAAACCAGGAAGTAAGCTGCACATGGCTTTCCTCGACAAAAAAGCAATGAGATTTCTCCATAGGATTTTAGAAAATAGCTCCAAATAAGATCTGTGGGAAACGTACCTGTTAGATAAATGCACGTTTTGTTCAGCCGGATAATATCCACATGTCTACCCTACTTTTATAATTTTCGAATCATAAATCTATTGATTAGATTAGATTTATGATAGACTTTTGAAACTACAAGAAGATAAGGAGGACTTTTACAAAAAAGTAATAGAGATGTTTGTCCAGAAGGATAAGGCAAATGGACTTCATCTTCAAGTCAAGGTAAGACTGCCATTGTATTGAAAATGGGATCTTACTAAGAGAGAACAATTCAATATTTAAATGATACAATTACATTTTTTGGGTATCCTTCTGTTGAACTGTCTGTTTAAAATTAATTGAAGCATCAGACTAAAAAAGCTTTTGAAAATAATATTATATTTTGATTTAGGTCAAAATATAATATTTGTAAACCTGAAGAGTCAGAGCCTCAGCAGCCATGAACCTCACTGCAGAAGCTTATAGACATCTAAGTTTTTTGTGCCCCACCACTTTTGTACATATAAAAACGCCACTGGTCATACTGATATACACCTGAACATCAGCAGGCGTTTGCTGACGACACGACCGTCATTGGACAGATCACCGACGGCGACGAGACGGCGTACAGAGAGTAGGTCGAAAACCTGACATCTTGGTGCCAGGATAACAACTTCCATCTTAAAGTTAGCAAAACCAAGGAGCTGATTGTGGATTACAGGAAGCAGCATCGCCATCAATGGGACTACGGTGGAGAGAGTCAGCAGCTTCAGGTTCCTCGGTGTCCACATCACTGAGGACCTGACATGGACTCATCACTGAGGACCTGACATGGACTCATCACTGAGGACCTGACATGGACTCATCACTGAGGACCTAACATGGACTCATCACTGAGGATCTGACATGGACTCTTCACTGAGGACCTGACATGGACTCATCACTGAGGACCTGACATGGACTCAACACTGAGGACCTGACATGGACTCTTCACTGAGGACCTTACATGGACTCATCACTGAGGACCTGACACTTCACTGAGGACCTGACTCATTACTGAGGACCTGACTCATCACTGAGGACCTTACATGGACTCATCACTGAGGACCTGACAATTCACTGAGGACCTGACTCATTACTGAGGACCTGACTCATCACTGAGGTCCTGACATGGACTCATCACTGAGGACCTGACATGGACTCATCACTAAGGACCTGACATGGACTCATCACTGAGGACCTGACATGGACTCATCACACTATCACCATCACCAATACAGCTCGACAGCAGCTCTTGTTCCTCTGCAGGCTGAGGAGGTTCAACATGGACTCCAGGATACTCTGCATCTTCTACAGGTGCACCACAGAGAGGATCCTGACCTTCTACAGGTGCACCATAGAGAGGATCCTGACCTTCTACAGGTGCTCCATAAAGAGGATCCTGACCTTCTACAGGTGCACCATAGAGAGCATCCTGACCTTCTATAGGTGCTCCATAGAGAGGATCCTGACCTTCTACAGGTGCACCATAGAGAGCATCCTGACCTTCTATAGGTGCTCCATAGAGAGGATCCTGACCTTCTACAGGTGCACCATAGAGAGCATCCTGACCTTCTATTGGTGCTCCATAGAGAGGATCCTGAACTTCTACAGGTGCACCATAGAGAGCATCCTGACCTTCTATAGGTGCACCATAGAGAGGATCCTGACCTTCTACAGGTGCACCATAGAGAGCATCCTGACGGGCTGCATCACGGCCTGGTACGGCAGCTGCTCCGCCCTCAACCGCAAGGCTTTACAGAGGGTGGTGAAAACTGCAAAGCACATCACCAGGACGGAGCTGCCATCCATGGAGGACCTTTACTCCCAGCGGCTCAGGAAGAAATCACTCAGGATTATAAAAGACCCCCATCACCCCAGCCACAAATTGTTCAGTCTGCTGCCGTCTGCCAGGCGTTACCGCATTTACTTGCACTATTATCTGTTTTATTGTATTGGAGGAGACTGTGACTTCAGATTTTCATTGGCATAAATACACCGAAGCTATGTGCAAATGACAATGAAAGCCTTGAACCTGAACCTTAAGAAAAGGAAATAAATCCCCCATAAAACCCACAATCAACACGTGAAAAAAGTTATTAACCCTGTCAAATTAAAATTACAACATAAACGATCCACATGACAAAAATAATTAAGTATATATCTGTGGCTCAGGAGTCGGTAGAAAGGTGGTTCGATTCCCAGTGCCTAGATAGATAGATAGAAAGAAAGAGAGATAGATAGAGAGATAGAGAGATAGGTAGAAAGAAAGAGAGATAGATAGATAGAGAGGTAGGTAGATAGATAGATAGAGAGATAGAGAGATAGAGAGGTAGGTAGATAGATAGATAGAGAGATAGAGAGATAAGTAGATAGAGAGATAGAGAGATAGAGAGATAGATAGATAGAGAGATAGAGAGATAGGTAGATAGAGAGGTAGTGTTGTGGAAATCTTAAGCTCAATACTCGGGAGTACAAGTCAGAGTGGTTAAACAAATAAATGGTGAAACAAACAGAGTTGTCTTTCTGGTTAATTTATTTGAAGCTTCAAATAACATAAAAATGTAACACAGAGACACAGGTCTCACAGAGTATAAATAATCTGAGAGAGTGTGCAAAGAGGGAATAAAATAGCCAAGCTTATATACAGAAATAAAGGGAGGAAAGTTCAGACATCTGTCTTCACAAGGTCTCATTGTTATTAGACCCCTGTCCTTGAGCTGTAGCTAGTGTTCTCAGAACCAGGGACGTTCTTGTTTAGACTTTGTGTGAGTCTCACCCTTCTCTAAACAATCAGCTGTGTGGCCTTGAAGAGAAGAAGACAGCACATCTCAGGAAATGATATAGGTAGACACAGAGAAGGTTATAAGAAGCATTTGGTTTAAGCATATACGTGAAAATGAAATTTCCACTACATTCTCCCCTTTTGATCATACTTGATCAATGAAAAATAATAAATGACAGGATAGACTGATATAACACATCAATGAATACACTCCATCGCTGGTTTAAGTAAACACATCACAAATATATCATAGAAAACTGGCTGTTTTTGTGGAGGACAGACTCCTAATATAATGTAAGCATAAAGGAGGAGAATTCACATGGATTACATTGTGGTGTCGGAATCAGACTCTTCTGATTCTATCTGGTCTATCTCACTGTGGAGCAAAGGATTGTCGTGTAATGGAATAGTAGTATACTGAACGAAAGCTGAGGATACCATGTTGGAAACGCACTTCTTCAGTATTGGGATAATCAAACAGGTACAACTGATTAATAGGTCGAAAATGATCGCCAGGGCCTTCTTTCCAGGCGAGCCCCCATCACGAGGCGGGAATGCTCCATGGGGTGTGTGTGTGTATTCCCTTGGTCGATTTTGTGACACGGACAGTCAGACTCCGCACACCGATAACACAAACGAGGAACCAGAGAGCATATGGAACCGCTCAGCTGGCACTCGCTCGTGACACCTTGTGTGTAGTGTGTGTTTTGTTTTGGTGTATGTAGTGCAAGTGTGGTGCTGGTGGTGACTAGGACACGTCACTTGTTGTCATCTTCCGTTGGTGACTAGGACACGTCACTTGTTGTCATCTTCCGTTGGTGACTAGGACACGTCACTTGTTGTCGTCTTCCGTTTCTACCGTTTCTCCTTTCCTGTGACTACGACCTTGCAGTGGCTGGCGTGGACCCACGTAGCTCTCTCAGCGACCTTGACCGCCGTCTGGGTGACGAGAAGCACCTGGTAGGGACCTTGCCAACGATTGGATTTCCAGCTCTTTCTACGGAAATCCTTGACCAGCACGAAGTCGCCGGGTTGGAGATGGTGAAGTGGACCAGTGGCAGGGGTAGGTAAGGCTGCGGCTACCTGACGTCGGATGTCTGTTAAAGTGGATGATAGGTTAACACAATATGACAACATAGCATCCTCACACAAAGTTGTGGAGGGAAGAGGACATCCTGGAGCCTTGAGTCCAATCTGTGGAGGAGCCCAAAAAAGGATTTCAAATGGCTGAGTTGACTCCTCCTTCTTTTCCGCATCCGCATGTACATCAACACAATGGGCAGAGCTTGTGTCCATGACAGACCTGTGTCTGCACAGCATTTTGCTAGTTTGTTTTTTATTGTGCCGTTCTCTCTTTCCACCCCACCCCCCACTCCTGATTGATAGCCTCTAACATTCCCCCTTTTGACACATGATCTAACCCATGTGTCAACTTAGCAAAACAGCAAAACAGCCCCAGCAGCTTTCCACTGAGCCTTCTCAACTGGTGTAGCTAGCTGCTGCATGGAAGTCAGTGATGACATTTCGTCAGAGAAGGAGGAGACAGGGATTTTAACAAATGAGTGTGCGTGAGGTGCGAGAGGAATCAGAGCAGCTGCCTTTGCGGCTGAGTCAGCAGACGCATTTCCTAGGGAAACTGGGTCTGTACTGCTTGTGTGTGCGGCACATTTACAGACTGCAACTTCAGATGGGAGCAGAATGGCGTCTAGTAAGCCTGCAACCAGTACATGGTTAAGTACTGGTTTGCCATCAGATTTCAGAAATTGCCTACACTTCCAAATTGCCCCAAAATCGTGTACTACCCCAAAAGCGTAACGTGAGTCAGTATAGATAGTCACGGTTTTGCCTTCTGCAAACGTGCAGGCTTCAGTTAGTGCGATGAGCTCTGCTGCTTGTGCTGAGAGGTGACATGGAAGCGGTCCAGAACGGAGTACAGCAGAATCTGAAACAACAGAAAAACCCACCCGATTAGTGCCCCCTTGGTCGCGAAAGGCAGACCCATCAACATACAAAATGAGGTCAGCGTTTGTCAGAGGAACGTCTTTTAAGTCCGGTCTAGGTGTGCACACAATGGAAAGTTCGGTAACACAGTCGTGTTCGTCACCAACTTCAGGCAAAGGCATAAGAGACGCTGGATTCAGAGTGTTACATCGTTTGACATAAACATTAGGCATGTCCAACAGGCAGGTGTGATACCTGAGGTAACGTGCAGCAGAGAGGTGTGATGTTCTCTGTTCACAGAGAATGAGTGAAACAGCATGTGGAACTAACAGGGTCAAAGGTGCATATCCCACAATGTCACGTGAGGAGTTTAGCGCTTTCTCAGCAGCAGCTACTGCACGGAGACATTTAGGCAGGCCAGCAGCTACAGGATCTAGCTTGGAGGAGAAATAGGCAACAGGCCTCTGTTTTCCTCCATGATCTTGAAGGAGAACTGAGGTCATACACCCATGTCGTTCATCCACTGCCTGAGTGAAAGGTTTGGTGTGATCAGGTAGACTTAGAGTCGGTGGGGATTGGAGAGCCAGCTTCATATTAATGAAGGCTTCGTCGGCTTCCGGTGTCCATATAAGGTGATCTGTAGGTTTCAAACCATTGACGTGCGTGATAGTGCGCAGTGGCAACTCGATTGGAGAATAGTTTGGAATGAATGACCTGCAGTATGAACAAAAACCCAAAAATGACATCATCTGTCGCTTAGTGACAGGTTTTGGCAGAGCAGCCAATGATGCAATACGCTTATCTGAAAGCGTTTTCCCCTCTCCTGAAATGACATGACCCAAAAATGTAACTGTTCTTTGTACATATTGGAGTTTTGACAAACTGGCCTTGTGGCCCTCGTCAGCGAGGTGAATTAGCAAAGCAATAGTGTCAGCTTCACACTGGTCTGCTGTGGGTGCGCAAATCATGAGGTCATCAACATACTGGATGAGAGCAGTGCCTTTTGAAACTTGAAGAGAGGCCAAACTTGTACACAATGCCTGGTTGTACACAGTAGGAGATTCACAGTAGCCTTGACACAAACGTGTGAATGTGTAAGGTTTACCATCATATTCAAATGCAAACCAGAATTGGCTGTCTTTGTGTACAGGGACACTGAAAAATGCATTCGAGAGGTCTATGACAGTAAAAAAATGCTGCAGAGGCTGGAACTTGGGAAAGAATCAGATAAGGATTTGGGACGAGCGACGCTCGGGCATGCACAGCTGCATTCACAGCTCGTAAATCCTGGACAAATCTCCACTCGTCAGGCGGTTTGTCTCTGATCTTTTTGACAGGAAACACTGGAGTGCGGACCGGTGAATCGTTACACGGAATAATGACCCCTTGTTTAAACAGAGAGGTAAACACTGGCCGAATGCCATCAACAGCTTCACGTTTCAATGGGTACTGGGGTTTGGACGGAACGTGGACATTAAACCTACGTCATATCTGTGAGCTGCCCAGAGTGAGTATGGCACATCTGAAAGCGCGGCAGGAAGCTCAGAAATATGACTGAAAAATGAGAATTACCCGTAAAGGTGAAACAAAATGGCATCACCAACGTCATCCTCCTCAACCAACAGCAATGTGTGCAGAACGGCTACGTTCGTGCAGATTTTCATCTTATACATGTCACGTGACATAGAGTACATGACATATTCTGTGTGTGTAGGTGCCCAATCAGTGACTGACTCCCAATCTTTAACGATTGGACCCAAATCCCTCTATCTATCAGTGGGGCCCCTGGCTAGTGAAATGTGTGGACCGCCCCTGGGATTTGACACAGCTTGTGTTGTGGTGTGTGTGGGTGTGAGTGTATCAGGAACCAGCTCTGCGCAGCAAACTCCCCTTTGCATAGTTTTAAGCATGAGCTCATCCTTCAGGCATTCCAGCATAAAACTCTCATCATACTCTTTACATGGTTCATCAACCACGTTAGCCATACAATGCAAATGAGAAGTTTCCATGAACACAGCAGGTGGGAAAACACGTTGATGAGTCAAACGCAACAATTCCTGAGAATCCGGATATGTCAACAGCCATTGGTACACATTCAGCAGTTCTTTATCATCAAATGTGGGGTTTTGAACCATCAGTGGAGATGGCCGTCTGACTTTTAGACCCTCATTTGTGGAAATGAGGTCTAAGCCGAACCGGAGAATCAGATCTCTGCCCAGTAAATTTATTGGGCAGACCGATGATACAAGGAAACTGTGTTTGACTGATGTGGGAAATGGATGACTTTCATCACCGTTATCTTTACACTGAAGTGGTATTGAAAACTTCTCCTTCACAGTTACCCCAGCCGCTCCTATTGAGTGAATAAATCTTCCACTAAATTTGCAATCTGGCAGATCTGCCCTTTTTAACACAGAGTGTATAGCTCCAGAATCAACCAAAAATGTAACATTTACCCCCATGATAGCTAAAGTTAGTGTGGGAAATTTCTTAAATGCTGTTTCAGTGTCATATTTCAAATATGTCCCCTTTTCAATTACAGACATTTTCTCTAAATTTTCCAATTTCTCGATAGCCTGCATGATGTGTGTGTGTTTGTCACTTCCCTTATTCGTTGCTGCTGGCAGTGGTTCCGTCTTCCCCGACCGACTTCCTTCCTCCCCCACTCCCTTCCTCAGCTGATGTCAGTTTGAAGAATTGTCTTTGGTTTTGTCCGATTGCATTGATTTAAAATTCTTTGCCCTTTTCGGGTGTGGGCATTCCTCTCTCCAATGAGTCGTCTCCCCACAGTTAAAACAGTAACTCTCGCCGTTTCGGTTGGTTCGGCCTCCTCCTTCTTTGCCTTTTTTCCTTCCTCCCCGACCTCGTCCTCCTCGGTTCCCATCACTTTGGGTCCAAGCGGTTGTAACAGCCTGGACCATGATCAGCTGGGCCTTGTCTTTGCGGTCGCGGCGTCTCTTTTCCTCACTGGCTTTTTCTTCTGAGAGGCGTTTCTCAGCATGCACGGCATGTCGGCGAATTTCTTCCAGCCGGGCACCGTCCGTTACACCAATGCAGGAGTTTCGCACCGCTGCAGAAATAGCCGGGGATAGCCCGTTGAGAAAAACGTTGCTGAGATGCGTTTCCCAAACTCCTAATACGGCTTCTTCCCCTACCTCTTGTTTGATAATGCCGCTGTTCTCGATGAACACTTGTTCTAAGCGGTGGTAATAGTCATTTACTGTTTCCTCAATGTTCTGTTTGCATGCATAGATCCTTGACATGTCGACTTTGGCGGGGAACTTTGTAGTTATTTCTTCCTCGAGGGCGGTCAAAGCATCGCGGTAGCCAGCGTTCAGGGCATCCCCCCAGTCGGTGGCCCCCATGTGCTGATAACCTCCCAGTAGCTGGGTGAAATGGCTGACGTGTGTCGGACCCATTCTCAGAGTCAACCATTTCTTTATCTCCGGCATGGTGGGGGAGAATTGCCTACAGAACATGTGGAGTGCTGCAGCGAATTTAGCACCTCCTAACTCAACATCTGGGAGGTGATCCTTTGATATTTCTTTCATCTCTGATATGGTCCATGGGCGGTAGACGAGTGACGGACCCGCGGGTCCAGCAACCTGGATCATAGGGCAGCTGTGATTAGGCTCTTCGTCCTCCTCTCTGCGGGGGTGGTTTTTCTTGTAGAGTTCAGCTCTTTCCCACTCTTCTCTCTTCTTTTCCTCTTTCTTTCTCTCCATTCCAACCTCATGTTCCTTTAATTTATTCTTTAGGTTTTGGATTTTTATTTTACTAAAAGAACCTCCCTTTGGAAATCCGAACATTTCCGTCCATATATTTAATTTAGACAGACTGTTTTCACCGTGTTTTGCTCGCATGACATCTACAATTCGACCCTCCGGAGGATGTACAAAACCCCCGTTCTGCTTTGCCCCCATAGCAAAGTCTTTAAAGTGTTTAACGTTCTTAAACACCCCGTGTTTATCAAAACACTCGTTGTGATATTTGTTTCTCAGTACAAATCACACAAAAACTGATCGTAATCCACAGGCTACGACTATTCGTTGTGATATTTGTTTCTCAGTACAAATCACACAAAAACTGATCGTAATCCACAGGCTACGACTATTCGTTGTGATATTTGTTTCTCAGTACAAATCACACAAAAACTGATCGTCTCACAGAGTATAAATAATCTGAGAGAGTGTGCAAAGAGGGAATAAAATAGCCAAGCTTATATACAGAAATAAAGGGAGGAAAGTTCAGACATCTGTCTTCACAAGGTCTCATTGTTATTAGACCCCTGTCCTTGAGCTGTAGCTAGTGTTCTCAGAACCAGGGACGTTCTTGTTTAGACTTTGTGTGAGTCTCACCCTTCTCTAAACAATCAGCTGTGTGGCCTTGAAGAGAAGAAGACAGCACATCTCAGGAAATGATATAGGTAGACACAGAGAAGGTTATAAGAAGCATTTGGTTTAAGCATATACGTGAAAATGAAATGTCCACTACAGTAGGTAGGTAGATAGATAGATGGATAGATAGATAGATAGATAGATAGATGGATGGATGGATGGATGGATAGATAGATAGATAGATAGATAGATAGATAGATGGATAGATAGATAGATAGATAGATAGATAGATAGATAGATGGATAGATGGATAGATGGATAGATAGATGGATAGATAGATAGATGGATAGAGAGATAGTCTTAAAAGGTTTAACGGTTTTTACTCACTCCGGGCATAAAAGGTGTGACCTACACACCACCACGAGGTACCGACAAACTCCCTTCTTTCTATACTACCTCCATTCCTCAGTTTTACACATCATTTCAACTTTACCCTGTTAGTTTATCCCTTTAGACTTTAAACACAGACCTTAATGAAAACACCTCTGAAACCTTGGGATTCAATACCCGTAAAGCACTGCTGCCATATTTAAGATCAACCGATCGTGGCGACCTCCGATATGACATAGCATCCAGCAACAGAGTTACCTAGGGGGGAACTTACCTATTGTTCTCTCTGCTGTCTCTGCAAGACTCCGTCAGGGATGGATCCTCAGCCAAGGAACAGGACACTGGAATCAAACTGGACTCAGGACTCAAGCTATGTGGGAACAGGTTACATTGCCGTCTGAATTGTCACCTATTCCAGGGGTTCTCAAACTTTTTGTTTATGCGGACCACTATTTATTATCAAGGATTTTCGCGGACCACCTCATATGCAAACCGTAAAAATAAGTGCATATATAAACGTAGTGTTAAAACGCCGATATTTTTATGATAGTTAATTATAGACAATCAAAAGTAAATTGAAGCCTATCTGATACTTTTGTGACCGGTGTCTGTCTGCGTTGTGTATGTTTCTCAAAGAGGGCGGAGGACGCAATTTTAATTAGGTCATCCCAAACAATGCCACAAGTGCGCACGCGTGCAGTGCACTCACAAAACGGGCAGACAGGTCTACAAAAAACTACCGCTATGCTTAGTCCTACTTTAGTTACTGTACTGCAAAAAGCAGACGGTGCTGTGCTCAACACGCACAGACTCAAAACCATGGACACACAGGCATATAAGTAACATAAACAATGTATGGGCCTAAGTTGCGTAAAGGCTTGAGCTACAGTATTGCAACTAAAAAGACAGCGTTGCTTCTCTCTCTCTCTCTCTCTCTCTCTATCTCCACTTTCAAAATCTATTTAAATCTCAAAACAAACAAACAAAATTCCCAAAGTTGTCCTGAAATTAACTTATTAAATAAACGAAATGAAAAATATAGCCTACTCAGGGGTGGATCTGGGTGGCAGGAGATGTTGAGGGGTGGCATCCCCTAGCAGAAGTGTATGCTGATTTAATCGCAGTCATATCAATCAATGTTAACTTGGAAAGCCAAAATATTGATATTTTAACTGAATAACATTAGGTGACATTATTGTGGCACATCAGTAAAGCCTTAAATAGAAATATATATAAGATGGCAGACATCATTGAATGCATTTCAACTGAACAATAACTGAATTAGTTTGTTTCACTCTTAGACCAGGGGTACCAAATCTATGCAGACTGCTGCAATAAGTACATTAATTAACTGTCTCATCGATGTTTGTCTGAATTAATATGATAATATTAACAATCATATTATTCCTATCAGCTGTCAATCACTGTTATGATGCAGCGATTACCTTTCTGTTCAGCAAAACGCCTCACAAACTGATTAAGAGCCAAAGCTTTAGTGCGTTTTGATTCAATGCTGAGTACAGCCAAACTGACAGTCTCTTCTCTGTCATTGTAGACCGCAAATACCTCGTTCCTTCCGTCTACAGAACTTGGGTCCGGATGCTTCTCATTTTGTCCCGTCCAGTTCAAATGAAATCGCCGCCAATCATATTTCCACGCTCGCGCCAGGGCCGGGGAAGGGGTTACAAGGCTCGTGTCTTGCGGTGCATTCACTTGCACTCGGATATTAGACATTTTCTCTCATAAATGTCCGATGAGCCCAACGACCACTACCCCACTGCCTGATATCATTAGAAAGCAAGGAATCTCCTCTTTCCAACAGTGTATACAACTCAAAATGTGTCTTCGGGTCAATGCGACTGATTTCGATAGAGCAAGTCACATATGAGGTGGTCCCCGAAAATCCTTGATAATAAAAAATGGATTTTATTTAGCTTTTTTCCACGGACCACCTGCAGTACCCTCGCGGACCACCAGTGGTCCGTCCGCGGACCACAGTTTGAGAACCGCTGACCTATTCAACAATAATCAGAAGGGCTACATGGACTTGAATTTCCTCTCACAAATGTGAACAGGTAGTTTTATTAAAGTTTCACAAGTTACAACACCACATATCAATAAAAAATGAAATGCTTTTTACCCAGATACATATTATATCCGAGATCTTTGCCTCAATACGAGTAAGTAATACGATCGTCTTCCGTGGCTTGCTAAAGCAGGAGAGTTCAAGTTCGAAGCCTAACATTGTATGTTTTATTCTTACAGTTAGAGAACATTAAGTTCATACTCAAAGGCTCCTCTGAAACCCTTATGAGAACATGAATACTGCTGTATGTATCACTACTTAGTGAATCCAAACCCAATGTGCATGCTAAGCATCACTTGCTTTGGTGGAAAAAAACTGGGGATATTAAAAAAAGATATTTACAAAAACAAGAGCAAACTAAATCCCACGTTGAGAAGCAGCAGCAGTTATCGCTCTGAAGCCGCTCCCTTCTGCTGCGGAGATTAAGGAGTAAAGGTGCAACCCTTTTCCTCAGAAGCCTGGAGCGTCTAGATAAGCAATACAGGGGGGGGGGGGGGGGGGTCTTATTGATAAGGAAATAAGTGTATTATGAAATACCCAGAACGTATCAACACTGTCACATGCGTAGATTAGTGAATAAAAGGTTTCTAGAATAACATTATAGTCCAAAAAGTCCTCTTAGCAACTTGTGTATTTATGGGGAAAGTGTTGTATTCCAAAAACCTTGGGAGTTTAATATTAATTTAGATTTCACAAAACAACATAATTAAAACTATAACATAATATAAAACACTTTCTTAACATATGACTAGTTAGAACAGTGACAACAGGCCAGGATCAGGTCAACACAGCTTGTTGGATGTATTGGGGAAACAGCAACGTGCACAACATCACACGTGCACGAGTTGCTGTAAAAAGGATCTCTGTTTTTAACGTCACGACGTCGGGAAACAAGCTGCTCAACATTTGATCTGTATCGATGTCAAATATGGAAAGTAGGTTTCCGAGTTGTACTTCCTTGATTACTCTGACCTCATTATGTGACAATTATATTTCAGAATGTCGCTCATTCACCGCCCCAAAGGTAATGCACTTTATGCTAGAGCTCCTCCTCATGATCGTATGATGTCACTTCCTGTTAGAGAGGAATTGCTGATACTTAACATGGCATCGCCAGCTTCATTTGAATGATGTCAAATCAATACATTTCTGAGACCTTTAAATCATCTTCAAGATCAGTTATTACCAGAAGAACCTGGAGCATATCATGTGGAAATGTAAAGTGCTCTGTAATGGATCATCAGCACAAAGCACCAAGTAGAACATCTGACCAAATTCAAGATGGCCGTCTTGTTGTGGACCATATGTTTGACCAACTAGGGTCAGGGTTACAACGAGCCTTTTGAATATTATTCTAACATAAACAGTTTGAAAGTAAAGCTGAGAATGATTCAGGTCATCTCGACCAAGATGCATTAGGTAACTTTCACCAGTTTAACCAGTAATGCTCAGAACACAATAAGTAAGCCACCATTCACCAGATTACAATGAATATATACAATTTACCAGAATGCAATTGATATAAAGTCAATAACAAGAAAACTATGGATTTGACCCCGTTAGTCAGAATATAGTGGATGAGACACTGCCTCCCAGAATACAATAAATAACAACAACTGGCCCTCAGTGTAAAGTCAGGTCTCTTTATTAAAGAACAGAGTGAACATATCCAGATGTTGAAGTGTTACAGGAATCTGATGTTGCTTCATCTTTATAACCATCAGCAATATTTCCAACTACATGGTGTTAACAGTGATTCTCTCAAACAAAACAAGTTCTGCATTTTTATCCATGAGCTGTGAGTTCTGCACAAAGAAGGAAATAAACAAATGCTGAAATAAGAGAGGATATTCCCAACATAATCAAAATGATACATTTAACAAAACAGATATTCTTTGTCTTTGACTTAAACTATGATTTCATATGTCATCATTCTAATGTTGATAAAGCATGTCTAATCTTGTCCTCAAGAGAAACCCACCCACACCGGTTTCATGAGAGGAAAGACTCCTCTTGTATTCTCTAAATATAACTTTAAAAAAAGACAAAGCAAAAGCAATTGGCTCTTGAAGAACCTTATGTCCTAAAATAATGAGCATAAATTCAACAGAATAAGCAACTATTTTCCCCCATTATGTTTATATGTGCTGTATTTCAACATCAGTTTTGACAGAGCGATTGCCGGATATATAATGCTTGAGTATATGTTACTACGATAGAAAGTTCCTATGAAGAAATATTGTTCAACTGTTCGTAAAGCATCGGCTTCAAACAGTTTGAGAAGATGATGAAATCAACATTCACTGAAAACAAGTCACTTTTTATATCCTCATTTGTTCTGGTCCCTCTGGGTTTGAATGAATGTTTGATTCTGTGGAGCACGTTAAAGTTAGAATGGGATGTTAGGTTGCCATTTCAAAGTTTAGAGCGAGCAAGAAGCTAAGAGTTCTTCATCATTGCCTTAGTGGGAGGAGTTGGGACATGTTGACCTCTCAGGTGTTCAACAGGTTTACCCGCTTCATACCAGACAATAACTGCACACAATGTTAATGAATGGGAACTCTAACCAGAGTACAGTGAAGACCACTCCCCAGAATACTTCATCATATAAGCTAAATTGTTGAAAGCAATAATAAAAAATGTCCCCCGTCCCTCTGGGTTTGAATGCATTTTTGAGTAGCAGGTTAAAGTTCAAATGTGATGTTGGTTTTCATTTAAACTTTAGGCAGACCAAGAATGGCCGACTGTGTGTAGATGTGTGTGAACGTTAGGTTACTGAGCAGGTGTATGGCAGCCTCTGCCTCTATGAATGTGTGTGAATGGCTGCCAATGTAAAAGCGCTTTGATGGGTCGTACAGACTGGAAAGGCGCTGTATGAATCCAGTTCATTTACAATTCAACTGGACACAGGTAGGCATAGTTGGAATAATAATAAGCCCAGAAGCCTGGGACAAGAGGCTCAGTGAATGTGGTGCGAAAGGTGTACAGATGACTCAGTGTGTTGGTGTGTGTGACTTTGAAGAAGGACAAAGTGCCAGCAGGCCAGTCCAGATACACCCCAAATCTACTGATGCCATCAGTGGATGATTTCCACACCTTCTTATTGGCATGGTATGCCTTAAGAGAGTGGTCGAAAAACCACGAAGCTTTGCCAAAACACCAGGATTTTGAATCATACCCGAACTTGCTGCCTTTTCTGTCAGCTCCCTTGTATGCAACAGCAGCATAAACAGACTGATTGCCACTGGTACTCCACTCTACCTCCCAGTAATGGCACCCAGATAACTCCTCTTTGCACAACACCTGTGGGTCTGAGCTATACCTCTCTGAGTTAGAAGGATAATCCTGCCATGGTGTACATGTTGCCTTTTTGTGTCCGTCAGACAGAGTGAGATAGCCGTTGGCAGTGTTTGGGTCCAGGTTGAGATCACAGGCATCTGATGGAGAAAACATATAACAAAATATCTTATCAGTAACTTTGATGGTCAAACTGCTGGAGAATTCACATTTTTGACTCAAAAAAAGCCTGACTTACACCAGATCAGATCTCTCTTGTCTGTGATGGTCTCCACAGAAGAAGGCTTTGGACAGTGAAAGTATTCAGTGACCAGCTGGCCTTTCTTGTAGTGGTAGATGCTTGCTCCTTTGTATTTGGGATTGGTTTTGGCCGTTATGAGGAAACGAAATTTGCTGTTGTTCTTCAGCCCTTTGGAAGCACCCTGGAGAAATGTGGCTTTTTCTCTCATTGATTTCAGAACTTCATCGGAGTAGTACCACTCCTCTTCATGGGTGCTTCCTAACTTGGTTGATTTCAAGAAGTCAGCCATCTCATCAAGGTAGATATCACCCTTTGGCATGGAGGTGAAAACAAAGCACAGAACATCCTCTACACCTGATGCAAGGACCTCTCTGTCCAGCTCGTTCTGGTTCAGGACGATTTTTACTCCCTCCATGGTGTCGACACAGGACTTGATGACGTTGATTTCTCTCTCTTTGTTTTCCAGCCACTTTTTTAGATCTTTATGGTTGAAGGGTGACTCTGGTCCGTCTTCAAAGACTTTTTCCAGTGAGCTCTCATCTTCCTTTCCTTCACGGATGGAGGGAAGTTTCTCTGCCATGGCTTGCTGGAAGTTGGTTTTATAATAACCACACAGTTTCAAGAAAGTGATCAACTCTTCCTGAAGCACGGGGAAACTCTCTACCACTTTGTCTTCCAGAGAATCGTTGCATCTCATTTGTGTTTCCTTTAAATCTTCCAGAGCTTCCTGCGCCTTCCTCGCTAACTCAATGCTGATATCTTTCATCTCAGGAGCGTTGGGAACAAAACTCTTCAGTGGCATCAGCCAGACCATCACTGGGACCGATTTCTCTCCATTTGTTCTCAGTAGCTGTGGAAGTTCTACACAGGTCTGCATTGCATCTTGAAATGTTGCTGGGTTGCTTTTAAGAATGAAGTCTCCGTAGAATTCACAGGAAAATTTATCAGTCAGGGCTTTCTCTTCATCAGTCAGCTTGATGTCAACACTTCCCTCAGTACATAAAGAAGGAATCTTCTTTATCACAGCTTTCATGCTGCCCTCTATCTCCTGAACCTGGCTGGCTTCTAACTTCTCACTGTCAAACACGAAGAAAGCATTTGCCCCATACAGGATGCCTGTGACTACATGAGTCGCTGAGCCCTTCTCAATAACCTCCATCTGTGTGGTGTCCAGGGTCAAATTATCAATTAACAACTGCTTGAAGTTGGTGGTAGCTTTGTACTGACAGGTCACTCTGCTCTGATTCTGGAATTTCTTCTCATCATTCAGATATTCAGCAGATCCTCCAACTTCTATCAGTCCACTCAGGAAACTGAGCTCCAGAGAAGCATCAATGTCCATCAGAGTGGACTTTGATTCAATGGAGTCAGATGCAGACATTTCAAAACAACTGCTGTACTGAGGGGTTGTTTTTGGAATTTCAGCATTCCATAATTTGAAACCTAAATAAACATAAACAAAGACATAAATAAGCATGAAAGCACATGTTTTTCGGATCAGTTCAAAACCTTTTGTTTATATAAATGCACATAAAACATATCATTTCAAAGTTTTTCAGTTTGCAGCTTCCTATCCTGTGAGAGATTTTAATAAGCAAATGATGTGTGTGTGAAATAAATTCAGACTTCTGAGAAATAATAGTAATAGTTTTTATTTGAGTTCCAAGATTAAAGTTATTCTAAGAAAAAGAAAACAATTTTTTAATTTTTTATTAGAATTCTGAATGTAAGGTCAGTATTCTAAAACTAAAGACTTCTAGAGTACGGAGGATTTTATATCCGTGCTGAGATTAAAGTTATTCAGAGAATAATCGGAAAATCTCAGTATCCTGACTTTTTTCTTAAATGTATTAGTTTGATCACAGAACCCAACAAAAACACACTTTTGGTCAGATCTCCAAAAACATTTCACACTCTTCCGTACTCTAGCATTCTTTAAATTCAGAATTCTGAGAAAAAAAAAATATTATAATTGTGACTTTTTTCTTAGAATTCAGAATAAAATCTGAGAACTAAAAATAAATTCACTTTTGTTGTAGCCCTAATCCTCTCAAGCATTTTTTTTTAAATACAATCAACAGACAAAAGCAGTCAAAAAAGATCCAGATATACACAGATGCACGACAAAGAGACACAAGAAACAACTCTCATAACACACTCAATTTACAATGGCATGACAACAAAATAATGTTAATAATTGTTGTTGTACGGTGACTATGATGGAAGTGTTGTGACTTTGTGAAGTCTTACCTGGAATCAGTTTGTCACTCCAGGCATCATAGAGCATCCCTAGGGTGAAGGGTCGTCCCAGAGCAGGCATTTTCTTGGGTTCTGAGGCCATTTCTCCAACCTGTTGAGAAGAAACAGCACAGACTTCAGAGCCTGATTTAATCGTCTGTTAAGGAGTAGGAGTGTTGAGAGTTAATAACACTTGGAGTCTGACTGTCAGCTGTGCTTAGTAATGCAGTATTTCCCTGCAGACACTAATCCAGCAGCTGCAGTTTGACACAGAAAAGTAAAGTTTTTATAATAAATGTATGTTTGTCTGTTAGTCCTCACCTGGTGAAGTTGTGTTGATCAGCAGAGTTGTGTAAGTCTTCTGACTTCCAGCAGGAGCTTCAAGTCTGATGAACTGTGGTGTTGTGAGGTGACTTATATCCTGAACGTGCCCAGAACCAAGTCAAAGCTCAGAGGGGGCCGTGGCTTCTCTGTAGCCGCTCCCACACTGTGGAACAATCTGCCCCTGCACATCAGACAGGCCGCCACACTGCCTGCTTTTAAATCGCTTCTTAAAACCCACCTCTTCTCCTTAGCGTATTAAAATATTTTAGAGTGTTGCTTTTATTGCTTTTAAATTTTCTATTGTTTGTACTTGTACTTGTTTTATGGTGTGTGAGCTGAGCTGTGTTACTTTTTGTATGTTTGTTTGTTTTTTTGACTTTACAGCACTTTGGTCTGGAGGTTTTGAAGTGCTTTATACATAAAGCTGTATTGTATTGTATGCTGGCCCTGGCACTTCACCCTACACCTGAAACAGCAGAAAACTGGTTGACATGTTATTTCTGGATTACAGTTCAATTTCAACACAATCAAGCCAATGAAGCTGATTGTGAAGCTGGCAGGCCTTCCAGACATACCATGGAGGGTAAGAATCAGAATTAGGTGCTGTTTATCAGTGCTTCCCTATGTATGGCACAATGCACTAGAAGCACCTGGATGGTGCTCTCAATACGAACACAACAAGTTAGATGTGGAACACTGGACACTTCTCACAAACGATATGGTTGCTAGCTCGTTAACAGCTAGTAGTAGATCAGGGCAGAGCAGGTCTGTCAGACCCGAGCCAAGGCCACGCAATGGATATCCACTCTGCAATTTCTTATAATGCAACTCTGACGAATGAATTCATGTTTGTTGGAGACTCTTATGTATTAAACTTGACCAACCAATGCGTGAATGCACTAGATCAGTGTTCCCTCATTTTTTATCCAAACATTAAATTAAAAAGGCATTAAATTAAAGGTAACAAACAAACTCGAGGCACATAGAAGGAGGAAGTGAACAAAGCCAGAAAACAAAGAAGGGCGTTTCCCTTCTGATGCTGACACAAGGTAATGTACGCCAGGTGTACGTTGTTAGGAATGCAGCATACCTGCAGAGCTGCTGCAGAGGGAGGCAGAAACACGAGCAGCTGGAACAAAGACATTCAGACCGGTTCAGAGAAACAAGTACATCAATATTAGTAACTTGTCAAACTGCAGATCATCAAAGAAGATATATGACAGATCAGCATTCAAACATTTTACACAAATAACTTAACTATTACATGAATGTAGCGTTTGTAACCCGACCCCACGACTGCAACTATCAGATAAAGCATATTTCATAAATGTTAGTAATCTCACAGTATGTTTTACTAAAGGCTAACCAAAGGGTTATTTCACTTTATTGATCTGTTTTTTAATCGTCATATTTAGTTTATATTTTCTGTGACAACAACATGATGTGAATAACTATAATAAAATAATATATGTTGCGTCGCGCTTGGAGGGGGCCATGACAAACGCTCAAGTTCAATTTGTTCAACTCAAGAGTGAAATTGAAAAAATGACGCGTTCTCGCAGTAGCCAATCAGCGGTGAGGATCTCAGCCTGCTGACGTTGAACCAGAAACCACTTCACAAAGTAGAGACACTACATACTGATATACACCTGAACATCAGCAGGAGAGCACTCTTTAAAGTAGAGACACTACATACTGATATACACCTGAACATCAGCAGGAGAGGACTCTTTAAAGTAGAGACACTACATACTGATATACACCTGAACATCAGCAGGAGAGGACTCTTTAAAGTAGAGACACTACATACTGATATACACCTGATCATCAGCAGGAGAGGACTCTTTAAAGTAGAGACACTACATACTGATATACACCTGAACATCAGCAGGAGAGGACTCTTTAAAGTAGAGACACTACATACTGATATACACCTGAACATCAGCAGGAGAGGACTCTTTAAAGTAGAGACACTACATACTGATATACACCTGAACATCAGCAGGAGAGGACTCTTTAAAGTAGAGACACTACATACTGATATACACCTGAACATCAGCAGGAGAGGACTCTTTAAAGTAGAGACACTACATACTGATATACACCTGAACATCAGCAGGAGAGGACTCTTTAAAGTAGAGACACTACATACTGATATACACCTGAACATCAGCAGGAGAGGACTCTTTAAAGTAGAGACACTACATACTGATATACACCTGAACATCAGCAGGAGAGGACTCTTTAAAGTAGAGACACTACATACTGATATACACCTGAACATCAGCAGGAGAGGACTCTTTAAAGTAGAGACACTACATACTGATATACACCTGAACATCAGCAGGAGAGGACTCTTTAAAGTAGAGACACTACGTACTGATATACACCTGAACATCAGCAGGAGAGGACTCTTTAAAGTAGAGACACTACGTACTGATATACACCTGAACATCAGCAGGAGAGGACTCTTTAAAGTAGAGACACTACGTACTGATATACACCTGAACATCAGCAGGAGAGGACTCTTTAAAGTAGAGACACTACGTACTGATATACACCTGAACATCAG
Source organism: Pogonophryne albipinna (assembly GCA_028583405.1). Taxonomy (NCBI): domain Eukaryota; kingdom Metazoa; phylum Chordata; class Actinopteri; order Perciformes; family Artedidraconidae; genus Pogonophryne; species Pogonophryne albipinna. The sequence continues at coordinate 42,904,730 of CM053248.1, forward strand.
CAGCAGAGGACTCTTTAAAGTAGAGACACTACATACTGATATACACCTGAACATCAGCAGCAGAGGACTCTTTAAAGTAGAGACACTACATACTGATATACACCTGAACATCAGCAGGAGAGGACTCTTTAAAGTAGAGACACTACATACTGATATACACCTGAACATCAGCAGGAGAGGACTCTTTAAAGTAGAGACACTACATACTGATATACACCTGAACATCAGCAGGAGAGGACTCTTTAAAGTAGAGACACTACGTACTGATATACACCTGAACATCAGCAGGAGAGGACTCTTTAAAGTAGAGACACTACGTACTGATATACACCTGAACATCAGCAGGAGAGGACTCTTTAAAGTAGAGACACTACGTACTGATATACACCTGAACATCAGCAGGAGAGGACTCTTTAAAGTAGAGACACTACGTACTGATATACACCTGAACATCAGCAGGAGAGGGAAAAGGTAGTTTAAATATCATCATTGGAAATACAGTATACTCTGCAAGCGGTGCAGAAGGATAATAATATATTTTGGGAAATGACCTCTGGAAAAGAAGTAAACAGAAAAAACATTGCAACAATTTCTCTTGCAGAATAACAACTGAACTGCTTTCTCAATTAGGTTTGAGGGAAGCATATTTTCTCCAGGATTACCGACGAATAACGGTCTTTGTAAAGTTTAGCTTGACCCGTCTGTCGTCTCTAAGCAGACTCTGATGAGAACCATATTTGCAATAATGCCAAAAACTACGTGTCTCCGTCGAGAATAAATTGACAGTTTTGTTGTATTGGTAAAGTAATTTTTAGGAGACCGGCTGTAAAATAAGGTCTTAACAGGTACAGGAAACACAAATGTGTGTGTGTGTGTGTGTGTGTGTGTGTGTGTGAGTGTGTGAGTGTTTTGAATTGCTTCCCTCTATCTTTGTTTTGTTGCCCATTAGTTACCAGCCTGTAAAAGGTTAGAGCAGGTGTGTGTGTTTTATGGATATTCAATCGAGAGAGAAACCAATCATCCACACGCACGCACACGCACACACACACACACACACACACACACACACACTAAATGTCACACCTGTCAGTGGCGATGTGGAAGAAAAGGCTTAATTATGCCTCCTCACAAACACACCGTTATTCATTATCTCTTTTTTCTTCTTCTCTATAAATGTTCTTCCCTTCTTACGTTCCCTTCCCAACCTCACTGTTCTTCTTCCTCCTCCTGTGTGTGTGTGTGTGTGTGTGTGTGTGTGTGTGTGTGTGTGTGTGTGTGTGTGTGTGTGTGTGTGTGTGTGTGTGTGTGTGTGTGTGTGTGTGTGTGTGTGTGTGTGTGTGTGTGTGTGTGTGTGTGTGTGTGTGTGTGTGTGTAGGTAATTAGAATGTCCTCTCTAACAGTGTGGTGATGAATGGAGAGGTTGTCAGGAAACGCCTCCCACTACATCACACATATCCCTGCTTTGCATGAGATAGCTGCGGTTCAGTGATTCTGCTTCATTAGTTTTCTCGCTCTCAGGCGGACGCCATCGCACAGAAAACCACATCAAGGCGTCTCCTCGCTCCAGAGGGAAGTCGGGTTTAAGCAACACACTCAGACACGCTGCTTTCAATTAGACTGCAGTTCCCTCCTTAAATTAGGAGGGATTTCCCCAAATCCACTGTTTCCTCTGAGGGAAGAAAACATCGAACAAATGACTCCAAGTAGAAGCAAGTTGTCGACTTTCATCAGACTCTCTGCAGACGGAGGTTCATCTTCACTCAGATGTCTGAATATATCAACATATATCAATATATAAACATGGCACAGGTTGGAGGACTTGTTCTTCCATCGACAACATGTCAAATGAAAAGCCAACAAGGAGGGAACAAGGGATTCGTGTCAGCTCGTCAATCGCACCCAACGACGTCTTTGTTAGCACTTTAACGTCTGCTGTATTATCACAGGCAGCGTGTTGGTGTGATTACAGGGAAGGCATTTTAAAGGGGGGCGTTTCACCCCAATTATCAGGTCCATTAGTAGAAGTGTGCTTCCTTCTTGGCAGTGATTGGTTGATGGTTTTATTTCTGCAGAAAGAAAATAGTCCCTACTTTAAACTGATCACAAAAAGCTCTGTTAATTATCTTGAGTTACCACGTCACGAGTTGCTCAAAAGAGACGATCCTTTTACACCACAAGTCAAGTGATATTTCAATTAGCAAGAAGCGTCTGTTTCTAACACCTACTTTGACGATAGCATGTGATATGAGGATGCTAATTATGGCGTCGTGGTTTCCTTACTGGAAGAAATGAATCCTACATGCTAACAGGATCTCTTGATAGACTTCTATACAATCAGGACTTTTTGTATCAAGCCCTGCTGGATATTTAAGAGAATGCAGGTTTAAGGCATTTCTGGATTGGCTTCAATTTACTGTGTTTTTACAAATGGCTGGAACTTAATTGGGATCATTTTACTCCGGTTATAAATCAAATTAGAATCAGGGTAATTGTCTCATAGACTTCTTTACAATCAGACCTCTTTTTATCAAGCTAACCCTTAAGGCACTTCTGCATTGGCTTCAATTTACTGTGTTATTATTAATGGCTGAAACTTCATTGGGAACATTTTACTCGGGTCATAAATCTAATTAGAATTAGGGTCATTTTCTCAATCTGACTTGTTTTCTGGATGTTAGACAGACTTCGGTTTACGGCACTTATGCATTGGCTTTGAGTCGTTGAGTACGAAAGGCTACGAAAGACACTTTAAACTGGAAAAACATTTGAGCTTTTCATAGGTTGATCTTCTCTTCTCTCTCCCTGTGTACCTAAAAGGTGAAACTAATGAAAAATGTGATTTTTATGGACAGTTTTGTGCTTTTAAAATGAGATATTTCTAACTGAAGACAACAACATGCTGTCAATCAGTGTCAACACTTCACTTCTACCTGTCCACTTCACTTTTAGTAGCTTCTAGGAGTGTGTGTGTGTTTGCCGTCAGTCGTGGAGGGTGTGATGAAACTCTGAATAGTTAGTCCTCCTCTCAGTCATCATGACAATCTCTATTGATAACTATGTCAATGTTTCATCTTTTACTTTTAGCCAACAATTCCAACGTTGTGCCCGTAACTTTAAACTAACTGCTTATATGTTATCCAAAACGTTAGCATATTGTATCTAATATGTGAGTTATTTTAATAGGTATCCATTACTTGTAGGTCCTTTGAATACTAAGTGTACTATCAAGCTAGCTGTTTGACCTTTGAATGTATTACTTTTAGCTAAGTATGTAAATCTATTATCGATTACTTCTAGCTAACGATCATATTAGCCCCATTTAAGCTAACTGTCAAATGTTTTCCCTTAGCTAACTTTTAGTATATGTCAATAATGTATCCATTACCTTAATCAACTATTTCAATATTCTATCCATTAGTTTAAGCAATATCTATCCCACATGTGTTTCCATAATGCTAACCATTTGTAGGATTGTGTGTGTTTGAGAGTGTGATGAAACTCTGAAGAGCTGTTTGTTTGTTTGTTTTGTATTAAGTATTAATTGCTACGATCTAATTTAAGTCAAATTGTGTTGCAAATGAATTTCTTGGTGTCATGACATCTTGAATGTAATGTAATGTTACCCTCAGTCCTCCTGATAAAAAGAAACTCTGAATAGTTATTCCTCTTCTCTCAGCAGAGGTGTGGACTCGAGTCACATGACTTGGACTCGAGTCAGACTCGAGTCACCAATTTGATGACTTGAGACTCGACTTGACAAAATCACAAAACACTTGCGACTCGACTTGGACTTGAACACCAATGACTCGGGACTTGACTTGGACTTGAGCCTTCTGACTTGAGGTGACTTGATCATTTAATTCAGAGGTCTCCGCGAGCTGCCGTTAGAAGAGCAGACTCCCGTTGGGGAGAGCAGAATCTTCAGCCGCTCCTACTCTTGCTGAGAATCCATGCAGGCAGGGGCGGGACTTTATTTAGCTGGGCCACCATGCGGCCAATCATATGCGAGGACACACTAGGATCATACCATTGTGTGAAAGAAGGGTGGGGGGCACAGCAGGTGTAGTGGTACAGGCCAGCTGCACAGAGCGACGGGGAGACGGATTTAAATGCAAGTGCGTCGGAAAAAGTCAAGAAATGAGCGAAAACCGAAAAAAGAAGCAGCATCTGGCTGCTTTTCAATGATATTGGAGAAAGCAAAGCTGAGTGCAGGATTTGTAAAATGAAAATAACCTTTTTTGTTTACCTTTATTTTGGTAACCACTCAGGATTTACTGTCAGAGGTGGGAGAAGTTCAGATCTTGTACTTGAGTACAAAAGTACCAGAGTGTAGGAATACTCTGTTACAATAAAAAGTCCTGCATTCAAAATGTTACAAGTAAAAGTACAAAAGTATTAGCATCAAAATATAGTTAAAGTACCACCTGCAGAGGGATCTAGATGCAGATGTTCTTTTCCCCATAGAGACGCCTGGCTGCACATTATCCCTGGCATAGAGATAGATTGTGGGTCCCTCATAACATGTTGTACACAGTGGAAATAAACATTCTGGTCACCTCAACATCAGGGATCTTATACATTAAACTCCTTCTGAATCAAACCGTCACGGTAGCCTTACCTTACTGATCCCTCTTAAATTAGAAAAAACACGTTACTTTACCAGCAGAGAGAAAATGGATTATTAAATTATTAATGTGATTAATAAAGAGCAGTTTGATTATTAAGTATTATTCTGTTGATCGATGCCATTACATTTGGTGAAAAACACATAATGACTTGTTTATGACTCGTTTTGTCAAAGTTTAGGACTTGGACTTGACTTGACTTGAACTTGCCCATCCTGACTTGAGACTTGACTTGAACTTGCCCATCCTGACTTGAGACTTGACTTGAACTTGAGCGCAAAGACTTGAGACTTGACTCGGACTTGAGCGTAAAGACTTGAGACTTGACTCGGACTTGCAAAACAATGACTTGGTCCCACCTCTGCCTCTCAGTCACCATGTTGATAATCTCCCTGCAGAGTTCATCTCTGTGCGTTCTGAGCTCAGAGAGGTCCAGTTGAGAGGAAGCAACAGATACCTGGGAGTCACGTTTCAACATTTAGCACAAAGCTTCATTCAGAGTGACTTCTGCAGAGCGAACAGAAGGAAGACGTCACTGTGAACGAAGCTGAGAGACACAAACACTCTGCTGCGTTTACAGCACCTTCTTCTTCTGATTAATGGAGGCTTCAGTCCAAATGAGCAAGGATCAGAGAGAGGGGGGAAGTAGTGGAGTACATATATACTTCATTAATGTACTTAAGTACATGTTTCTGGTATCAGTACTTTACTCCATTACTTATTTTTCTGACCACTTTTTACTTTGACTTCTTACATGTTGAACCCAAAGACCTGTACTTTCTACTTCTTACATGTTGAACCCAAATACCTGTACTTTCTACTTCTTACATGTTGAACCCAAATACCTGTACTTTCTACTTCTTACATGTTGAACCCAAATACCTGTACTTTCTACTTCTTACATGTTGAACTCAAATACCTGTACTTTCTACTTCTTACATGTTGAACCCAAATACCTGTACTTTCTACTTCTTACATGTTGAACTCAAATACCTGTACTTTCTACTTCTTACATGTTGAACCCAAATACCTGTACTTTCTACTTCTTACATGTTGAACCCAAATACCTGTACTTTCTACTTCTTACATGTTGAACCCAAATACCTGTACTTTCTACTTCTTACATGTTGAACCCAAATACCTGTACTTTCTATTTCTCACATGTTGAACACAAATATCTGTACTTTCTACGTCTTACATGTTGAACCCAAATACCTGTACTTTCTACTTCTTACATGTTGAACCCAAATACCTGTACTTTCTATTTCTTACATGTTGAACCCAAATACCTGTACTTTCTACTTCTTACATGTTGAACCCAAAGACCTGTACTTTCTACTTCTTACATGTTGAACCCAAATACCTGTACTTTCTACTTCTTACATGTTGAACACAAATACCTGTACTTTCTACTTCTTACATGTTGAACACAAATACCTGTACTTTCTACTTCTTACATGTTGAACCCAAATACCTGTACTTTCTACTTCTTACATGTTGAACCCAAAGACCTGTACTTTCTACTTCTTACATTTACTTGAGTATAGAAGTTTAGTCAGTACTTCTACTTTTCCCAGAGTATTTTTAAACACGAGTATCTGTACTTCTACTTGAGTAAAGGATGTGTGTACTTCTACTTGAGTAAAGGATGTGTGTACTTCTACTTGAGTAAAGGATGTGTGTACTTCTACTTGAGTAAAGGATGTGTGTACTTCTACTTGAGTAAAGGATGTGTGTACTTCTACTTGAGTAAAGGACTTGTACTTCTACCATCTCTGGCAAGGATTCAGCTCCTAAATATAAATACATTAGGACATAACGATGTTAAGCATATGAGATGCTCAGGACAATAACAGTGTGGTAAACGACTTCACTCACTCTTGGTCCTGAAGGCAGAACAGGACAGCGAGATATGGAATATTATTGAATATAGAAATCAAAGCAACTGTAACAGGATGTTTGCAGAGTTCGATTCAGAAGAGCTTCTTCAAATCTGCAAAAAAGGTGATCAAAACTACAGAAAAATACCTTTTGAATTGACTTTAATGGTCGAGAGATTTAGCTAATGATGTCAGGAAGAAATGATTAGAGTAAAGTCAACTCTGCGGGTTTGTTTGTTTGGGGTGAGATTAAATAAGTTATACTTCTTCTCACTCCTTTTCGAACACTAGATGTGGGACTGTGTATGTTGCTAATGTTGTTGTTGTTGTTGTTGTTGTAAATGTCACTTTGTTTTGTTTTCTAAAATGCACTGCAACATTTTTTGTTTTGTAATTATTTATTTTGACTTGTTCGAAATACATTTATCAATCAATCACACTTTGAATGTGGGACCAGATAAGCAATCCATGCAGGGTTAAGTTTGTTGGAACAATTTACAGTTTTGATAGTAACTTCTGCTGATGTGGTTTTTACTCTGATGCAGCTTCTTAACCTTTTCATGCGAAGCTAATGAAGAGTTCAAAATATGGAAAGCAAACGTTGCTGAGATGGAGCTCATTTCAGTCGAAACATATTGTGAAATCACCAACAAATGAAATCCTCTAAAGGCTCAGTGTTGACAGCAGGTTTGAAAGCTTAGGGTTTTTTTGTTTTTATAGCGATGTCTTGCTTTGATTTGAACTTTACTTCACAAATTGATGAAGTGTTTGGGTATCAAATGTCTATATTTAATCAGTCTATCAAAGCTTTAATAGCTAACTTATTCCTCTTGTTTTCGGCACTCTGTCTTAGTATTCGTTGATATCTCTCAACACGTTGTCGTAAACTCGTTTAGAAAAGGCCAAAATATTTTACATTTTTTGTTGTGAGTCCCAGTTTCTGCTTCAGTTGAACGTGTCACGCTTCATGAGTTTTATTTTGGAGACTAAGGGTTTGGCTTTAATCCATGTAGGATCTGTAACTGCGACACAATAAATTAAATGATAATTAGCATGCGAGGAAAATCACTTCTGCACAGAGCTGCTGACTGACGTGATTTAAACCACCAGATATGGTTCATTTTCAACACCTTTTCCCTCTTTCACCTGTCGAAAAGTTCCATTTGTTTCAGCTGATATCTGTGCAAGATAAAAACAATTGCTGCAGAAACATAATCCATCACAATGAGTCACTCCTGTTGCCACCAGTAATGCACAGGAGTCAGCTTGTTACAGCAACACACGGACACATAGTGCAGCTTCGACAGAAACAAAAGCAGACACCATATTAAGCGTTCTAGATTAAATAAACCAGGTTATTATTAAAGGTGCTTGTACTGATTTTCACAGCATAGTGGAAGAACTTGAAACCAGTGGATGCCTGGAGGCGAGGAAACATGATTAAACGTCTGAAAGAGATCGTGTAAAGTACATATTATTTGTAGTAAATGATGCACAGTGTGAGGAGTGTTAACATGGCATAAATGTGTCAGCTGCAAGAATGCTGACAACACCGGACGCTATTTGAACAGAACAATACATAATACACAATTGAATTTACATAATGCAATATCTGCGAGTATCGGAAGTGTTTGCTGCACTGTGCAAATGTTACCACTGAAAAGCAAACAGAACATATTTGTAAATCCGTACGAGAAACACTGCTCACATTCCCGCGCCGTGTGAATCTAAATTAAATCAGTGTTTTTCTGTTTCTGGCCCTCTACCTGCCAATTTAGTGGCTCCAGAGATAAGTACTCACACCGGCTCTGATGAGAAGCTGTGGACGCTGAGGAGCAAATTGTTTTCAAGACGAGAGAGAAGGAGGGTTTCTTTATTTCTCCAGCAGTGACGAGTGTGACGGACCCTCTGAGAGCAGAGAGAGAGTTATTATTAACCCAAACATCTGGTGAAAACTGGCATGTGGCAAAAGTGTGTGAGAAAAACAGGTGAAGTGGCAATATAACACTGCAGGGGTGACTTCTGTATATGCTGGACCCTGAAGGCATCACAAAAAGCCAATGTGTCAAATTCTTAGAAAAACCCCACTCTCCACCGCTAAGCTAAAGGTGGCTAATGTTGGGCTATAAAGGAACTACAGCACGGTCACATGACTTCACATCACCACCACTAAGCTAAAGGTGGCTAATGTTGGGCTATAAAGGAACTACAGCACGGTCACATGACTTCACATCACCACCACTAAGCTAAAGGAGGCTAATGTTGGGCTATAAAGGAACTACAGCACGGTCACATGACTTCACGTCTCCACCGCTAAGCTAAAGGTGGCTAATGTTGGGCTATAAAGGAACTACAGCACGGTCACATGACTTCACGTCACCACCGCTAAGCTAAAGGCGGCTAATGTTGGGCTATAAAGGAACTACAGCACGGTCACATGACTTCACGTCACCACCGCTAAGCTAAAGGTGGCTAATGTTGGGCTATAAAGGAACTACAGCACGGTCACATGACTTCACATCACCACCACTAAGCTAAAGGAGGCTAATGTTGGGCTATAAAGGAACTACAGCACAGTCACATGACTTCACATCACCACCACTAAGCTAAAGGTGGCTAATGTTGGGCTATAAAGGAACTACAGCACGGACACATGACTTCACGTCACCACCGCTAAGCTAAAGGCGGCTAATGTTGGGCTATAAAGGAACTACAGCACGGTCACATGACTTCACATCACCACCGCTAAGCTAAAGGAGGCTAATTTTGGGCTATAAAGGAACTACAGCACAGTCACATGACTTCACGTCACCACCGCTAAGCTAAAGGAGGCTAATGTTGGGCTATAAAGGAACTACAGCACAGTCACATGACTTCATGTCACCACCGCTAAGCTAAAGGAGGCTAATGTTGGGCTATCAAGGAACTGGTGTTGCACGGTGTACCGATACTTGAAAGGTACCGCGATACCCTGCCGTTAAAAACGTTACGATTCCTCCGTTTCATTAGTATCGGTACTTTAAGAATGACGAGGAAAAGTACTCCGGTGAGAAAGCGCCGTTTTAATAAGAGCCGTGTGTGTTCAGCGCTCTGCTTCCACTCCCTGCACTGCAGCCGTGCCTGCAGTCCCGCCCGTCTCAAGCACGTTCTAAGTCCCTCCCCTCTCTCGTGCACGCGCTAGCTGCCAGAGCATGTGAGAAAACGAGAAGCATGGCTGCAAGTGGGAGTGCAACTGCCGCTGGCCTCGGCTTGTTGACAAAAAAGACGCCAGAAGCGAAATTTGGAAGTATTTGAGCTATATCTCTGACAGTGAGTGCAAGCCTACGGACACCACGAGGCCTGTCTGTGAGACATGTTTTAGATCCCTGCAAACCAAGGGAGCCAACACATCAAACTTGGCTAAGCACCTCGCCGACCGGCATCCAGAGCTGTTTAAAGAATGTAAAGACAGACAGGTTAGCGAATGTGATAGATAACATAATTACATCATGCTCAGCCCATGCCCTCAAATCTAAGTCAAACAAGTGTAATTTATTTTGTGACAAACGAACGTTTTCGTAGTTTGACGAGGCAATTAATGGCAATGATAACTGTCTAATATCTTTTTAGCTAACTTACCAATGTGGCTAACATCTGCAATATACATATAAATTATATTTTATAAAACAAAAAAGTGGTTTGAGATGATGCTTAATTTGATTTAATACGAATTCTTGTCATTTATTTTGTTTATTGTTCTCATTGTTTAAAAGTTTGTGTTATGGTTCTGGTGTGAAATAAAGCACAATAATTACATTTAAGACTGCTTCCCTTTTTTTAAGAAAAGTATCGAAAAAGAATCGGAATCGCAATTCTTGACTTGGTATCGGTATCGAAACCAACATGTTGGTATCGTGACAACACTACAAGGAACTAATCTACGGTCACATGACTTCACGTCACCACCGCTAAGCTAAAGGCGGCTAATGTTGGACGTGATGACATTTAGTCGTCTCATTTAGACACTTGCTTCATCTTCATCAGTGAAAAATGCATTGATTAGAGAAAGGCTTTTTGATTTAAAATACATTTTGATGTCATTGTTTGTTAGATTTCATGTGCACGGGGCAACATGAGGGTCTCACTAAGAGTTTACCTTACTGTATGACTCATATCGCAGCAGTACAGAATACTAAGCTCACACACAGTGAATACAGTAAGCTACACACTCTGAGATTGAAATTGCACATACTGTAGAAAATGGAGAAAGTGTTTCTTTATTTATATAGTTGTGCTGGTGTACCTGTAGATAACTCTGTGCAAACCAAGAGTAACGATGCATGGAGGCTTCACATTCAGACCCAAAATACTGAGCAGAATTTTAAACAGTCTGGAACCAAATGTGATGCTGCAATTTTGCAGAACAGTGTTTTCATAACATTTTCCAGAAGAAGGAGATACAGATTGATACGTAAACTGATGATGTGTTGACAGCAGGTTTTAATGAAACATCCAGAGTCTGATATCAGTGGGGACTGTGAGTTTCATATATGATATATTTCCTGATTAGAGTGGTGCAGGGATGAGTCCAAGCACTTTAAAATGACATTTTACCAGGTTGTTGTCCTGAAATATGGTCATTAGCTGCCTTTAGCTTAGCGGTACTGTCGTGAAGTCATGTGACCGTGCTGTAGGTCCTTTATAGCCCAACATTAGCCACCTTTAGCTTAGCGGTGGTGACGTGAAGTCATGTGACCGTGCTGTAGTTCCTTTATAGCCCAACATTAGCCTCCTTTAGCATAGCGGTGGTGACGTGAAGTCATGTGACCGTGCTGTAGTTCCTTTATAGCCCAACATTAGCCACCTTTAGCTTAGCGGTGGTGACGTGAAGTCATGTGACCGTGCTGTAGTTCCTTTATAGCCCAACATTAGCCTCCTTTAGCATAGCGGTGGTGACGTGAAGTCATGTGACCGTGCTGTAGTTCCTTTTTAGCCCAACATTAGCCACCTTTAGCTTAGCGGTGGTGACGTGAAGTCATGTGACCGTGCTGTAGTTCCTTTATAGCCCAACATTAGCCACCTTTAGCTTAGCGGTGGTGACGTGAAGTCATGTGACCCTGCTGTAGTTCCTTTATAACCCAACATTAGCCATCTTTAGCTTAGCGGTGGTGACGTGAAGTCATGTGACCGTGCTGTAGTTCCTTTATAACCCAACCTTAGCCACCTTTAGCTTAGCGGTGGTGACGTGAAGTCATGTGACCGTGCTGTAGTTCCTTTTTAGCCCAACATTAGTCACCTTTAGCTTAGCAGTGGTGACGTGAAGTCATGTGACCGTGCTGTAGTTCCTTTATAGCCCAACATTAGTCACCTTTAGCTTAGCGGTGGTGACGTGAAGTCATGTGACCGTGCTGTAGTTCCTTTATAACCCAACATTAGCCACCTTTAGCTTAGCGGTGGTGACGTGAAGTCATGTGACCGTGCTGTAGTTCCTTTTTAGCCCAACATTAGCATTTTGTGGTGTTAATATGTGGAGATCCTGCTGAACAAAACGTGTAAGTATCATACACATTTAGAATATTTCCGGCAATAATCCAAAATCACAGGGAGAAATCTGATTGGACCAGGGATATGCTGCCTTCAGGGACCTACACAGAAATACCTTTGTTCCACTTCAGTGACTGACTGCTGCTCACATGTACCTCCAGACTGACTGACTGACAGGTGGACGGACAGTTAATGAAATAGTGAAGGTGGAAACAGTCGAAGTGAGCAAACAGTGGGAGTTATGGATGATGAGATGAAACAGCTGGAGTAAGAAAGTCGCAGTCAGTCAGGACGGAAACAAGCCGCCTGTCAGCACTAAGAGACAGAAGAGGAGGGGAACAGAGAGGATTTATGTTCAGGGCAAACAACCTGTCAGCAGCTATAACAGAGGAGACGCTCAGAAACGTACTGAGAGCTAAACCAATCATTGTGGAGAACAGAATGATCTAGATCAGCGATTCCCAACCTATGGGCCGTGGCCCCCTAGTGGGCAAGGTATTGCAAGTGGGCCGCCAAATAATTTGCAAAACATTATGTCTTGTGTGGAAACATTTCATTTTTAAGATTTGCGTGTGTGTGTGTGAGTGTGAGTGTGAGTGTGAGTGTGTGTGTGAGTGTGTGTGTGTGTGTGTGTGTGTGTGTGTGTGTGTGTGTGTGTGTGTGTGTGTGTGTGTGTGTGTGTGTGAGTGTGAGTGTGAGTGTGTGTGTGCGCCCACAGGAGAGAAGATGAAAGCAGATTCTGTGGAGACTTTTTTTGTGTCAGCTTTTAAAGAGTCAGATTCTGTGTCGTCTGTAAGAAAGCTTGTGCGACTTTTTCCATTTTGGATACTTTTATCTAGAGAGTCTGACAATAAGTGCATTCAACCGTGAAGATACAAAGTCAGAACAGCGACAATTCTTCAAATTGATCAGCTTGCAAACTGTTTTGATAATTGATGTTGGTGCTGCAGAACAGGCAGTGTGCCCTTTTGAACATTAAAGCATGGAGGACTGTTACAAAAGTACAAAAAAAGACCTTCTACATTTTGGAGCTGGTCCAAATTCCTGGCAAAATAAAAAAAAATGATTGGCTTTCGTAAAGGTTGCAAGAAAGAGCCTTGGCAAAGACTTCGACCTCTGAATTCCTTTTTAGTTGCATTTATTGAGAGGTTTTCTAAGACATAGGCCCTTTCTCATTTCATCAAATCCCCCTCCTCGACTCCTTGACTCCTCGACTCCTCCGGTAGTGACCCGGAAATGAATTTCAGCGCGCCATGTTGAAGGACATCTCATTTCTCTAAATGCACTTCGAGGACCGAGGATCGAGCGTCGAGGAGGCTCTCTGGAGGAGCTCTAACCGAGGATACACTGATGGGTCCTCCACGGCTCCTTCGTGGATGCATTTCCGGCAACAGAGATGTTTCAAAGAGTCGTGACGCACGGCCGGACTTATCTCAGCCAATCACAGCTCTGCATGCATCCCCTGGATATTATTTTATTAACTGCTTTCATCGCGACGAGATGTTTCCAGAGAGAACAGCTGTGAGGTCCGTGCAGAAAGCAGAGCAGTGTGTATAATATATATCACTCAGTAGAACAGGCCTACTCTCTTTGCTTTAGTTTAGTAGATATCTACAAACAAAGAGTCCATATTTTTCTAAAACCATTTAGTGCTTCACAAAATAAAATACACAACGGCTGTAGCCTGTTTTAGGAGCTGTAGGTGCGTGTGTGTGGTACAGTGTGTGTGTGGTGTGTGTGTGTGGTGAAGGTGTGTGTGGTACAGTGTGTAGGTGTGTGTGTGTGGTACAGTGTGTAGGTGTGTGTGGTACAGTGTGTAGGTGTGTGTGTGGTACAGTGTGTGTGTAGATGCAGCGGACAGACAGGTCTCAGTTGGTTTGGTGTCCTCTGCTTACTTTTAATACTTGTAAATAAAACTTTTGGCCCGTAATTTATTTTCCTCATTGTAGCGACCAGAGAGGGGGGGGGGGATATATCCAGTCTCTGATAGTGTTACGTTAATATGAGAGTGCTCTGTTTGATTCTGAAATTGTATATATATGTATATAAATGTATATATACATATATATATGTGTGTGTGTGTGTGTCCGCATCTGTAGCCTGTTATTGTCTCATTATACCGCATTGTGAATGAATCAAAGTAAATATATAAGTCATCATGAACACATCTGTCCATCAGACAGAGGGCTGCTGTGCCTCCTGTCATCATTAATGGACGTCTCTTTAAAATGACCGCTCAGAGGAGAGGAGTTCTCATTTCTCTAACCGCCTGCTGCTTCCCCTCCTCTCTCCTCGGTTCCCCTCCTCGGCTCCTCGGCTCGCATCTCCTGTGGGCGGGACTAAGTATCAAGGATAGGAGTCGAGGAGGGGAGTCGAGGAGGAGAGTTAGAGAAATGAGAAAGGGCCATAGTTTATATCAGTATTGTATTGGTCACTTTATTGAACAACAAACAATAATAACTAGAAAATGCAATTCCTGAAGAAATTGCGAGTGGGAATGCTTTATGCTGAAAAGCTGACGCTGAAATGTAATGTGTAAGAAGAAAGTGAATAATTTAGATTGAAATGATACATGAACACTGGGGGCTTGAATGTGTGATGAGAGAAGAAAAGAAAGTGAAAAGGCTTGGAAAAGCAGCAGAATATTTGAAATGCAAACTTCTGAACTAACTTGATGGCGAATGATCTGTCGCCATGGCAACGGCATAAGATGACACCCCATAATACGCTTAGATGCGTTGATGGCTGCATCCTTACCAAACCTGTGAAGTCTTGGGCTGTTTGGAGTATTTTCACTGAAGTTATGAGAAAGCCGTGTTTCATGGCGAGCATTGTGTTGCCATGGCAACGGCATTTGAAGAACTCTCCAAACTGTCCCGTAGATGTCTTCACGGCTGGACTGTTAGCACGCTGCTACCTGAAGTCTGCTGCTCTGAGCATGTTGGAGTGATGACATCATCGTGTTCCATTACACAGGTGTTTATAGTTGAGCTAACGAGCTCTGTAGAGATCACAGGTTTCCATTGTTCTGAATGAGAGATGAACCTCTTACATGTGAACGTTTTGGGGAAGAACCGTAACAGATATCTGTGAAATTTCAAAACGCGAAGCATGTCAAGGAAGTTGAGCATCTGAAGTGTAATTTGTGTACTTTCGGGTTAATAATGTGGCCTTTTTGGCAGTTTAACTAAAGGTGTGCGGCTGCTGCCGTGAGGAAATATCAGCCTGAAATTACAATGGGCTTCAATGGAGGAATGTTGAACGTTTTTGTCACTTCATGCCCTCAAGAGGCATTTTGTTGAATTATGTTTGCTTAATTATTTGTCATTTTTCAAGCTACGAGATGTTTTCCTACGTTTATCATGATAAATTATGTCCCAGGAATGTAGGGTTTGGGAATTATGGCAGTTTTAAAAAAATATATGAAGGCACATTTCAAGATGTTCTACCCTCTAGGTGTGACATCACGCACTCTAGTTAATGTTAAAATGTGAAGAAAACCTCTAAAACAAGGTCTGAACAATGTTTAATATCTCTAAAAGTAAGAATCAGATTTAAAAGTTGTTTTATGCAAATAATGTCAGAAAGATTTGTAACATTTTATCGTTGGAATGAGGTTTCTGAGTGAAAGTATGAATGAACAGTTAGCAGTTGAAGTCGCATGAAGATTTGTTGAATTCTGAAGATTCCTCCATTGACTTTAATGGTTAAACATTTGATGTATTATGGGATGTATCTCTGGAATTATGAAAGTTATGAATGAGAAAAGTAATAGCCTGCGATTCCCGACCGAGCTGAACGTTTTGATGTTTGAACGGAGTTTCTGCGATGTTCAATGTGGGAGGAGAAGAGGGCCAAAATAATAAACTTTTGGTCTGTAGAACAACAGTTAGTTGGAATCCTACGGAGCCCCCTAGGGGACATGGAGAAGAAAAAAAAAATGTTGATAAAAAAAAAAAAAGGTTTTGCGATATCTCGCAAAACCCCGTTGCAGTTTATAGACGGTCCCTAAGCACTCCTCTCCCTCCTCCAGCTGCAGATTGTAGACGGTCCCTAAGCACTCCTCCCTCCTCCAGCTGCAGTTTGTAGACGGTCCCTAAGCACTCCTCTCCCTCCTCCAGCTGCAGTTTGTAGACGGTCCCTAAGCACTCCTCCCTCCTCCAGCTGCAGATTGTAGACGGTCCCTAAGCACTCCTCCCTCCTCCAGCTGCAGTTTGTAGACGGTCCCTAAGCACTCCTCTCCCTCCTCCAGCTGCAGTTTATAGACGGTCCCTAAGCACTCCTCCCTCCTCCAGCTGCAGTTTGTAGACGGTCCCTAAGCACTCCTCCCTCCTCCAGCTGCAGTTTGTAGACGGTCCCTAAGCACTCCTCTCCCTCCTCCAGCTGCAGTTTGTAGACGGTCCCTAAGCACTCCTCCCTCCTCCAGCTGCAGTTTGTAGACGGTCCCTAAGCACTCCTCCCTCCTCCAGCTGCAGTTTTTAGACGGTCCCTAAGCACTCCTCCCTCCTCCAGCTGCAGTTTGTAGACGGTCCCTAAGCACTCCTCCCTCCTCCAGCTGCAGTTTGTAGACGGTCCCTAAGCACTCCTCTCCCTCCTCCAGCTGCAGATTGTGACAAATTATTGATATTTAGCTCGGATGACGGCGCGTATCGAACTGTTCTGATAAAAACTACTCTGTAGCTCGTTGTCTACCTTGCTATGATTGTAAAGTCATGTTGTTTGTATTTTTACAACGTTATGTTCATGAGTTATTGATCCGCGAAATTCGAATCTGTCAATAACTCAGCTCAGAGGGACGAGCATGTCCCCTCGCTCTGAGTGTTCTCTTGAGGTGTCTTCACTTATGTGAAACCCTTTATATATACAGTCTATGTGTGAAACCCGTGCTATTGCCAAGCACTGATGTTATATCTTTATATTTAAGGCCAAGCTCAAAGTAAAATCGATGAACCGCTCCATTGTTGTGGTTTCTGTGTTGCCGTAGCAGCCAAACTGACCAGGAAGTACATTGAGCTAAATTAAACGTTTTGCGAGATCTTGCAAAAGTATTGTGACATCTCGCAAAGGGGTTTTGCGAGATGTCGCAAAACATTTTTTTTTTTTCATGTCCCCTAGGGGGCTCTGTAGAACGCTGTTAACAGCATTCCAACTAAATTATGACAAAGAGAAGCCAAATAATAAATCGTTCAAGGTTTAATAAAATAACAATAATTCATTCTCAAATAGTTTTCGTCATGTTCAAAAGGGGCAAGAAGAAGCTTAAACACGTTTCTGATCTTCCTCTAGCCTGTTAAGCCCCAAGGTCCCCGCCTGTGGGTACTTAGTACGTAGTTGTTGTTTTTTCACGACACTGTGTCTCAGGGGATCTTAATATTTAAGAACCTATTAATGTGTTATACCAGATTAACGGGAATAATCTCAGCTAACTGACGATACAAACCATTTTTACCAAAACAAAACACAAGTCTCATAAGAAGCATCTAAATGACCCCTGAGCGAAAAATGCTAACCTATTACTGCACCGATAATCACTCCTAGCTCCCTTATTACTTATCCTAGGTGCACATCCAACACATCGTTTATGATTGCAAGGAGACACAGAATCTAACGGTGCCCACCTCAACACTGAAAGATACAAACTCGCGACATTGTCAACAAAAACGTACATCAAAACAAGTGGCGCTAGGTAGCCCACAACGCTAACATGGCTTACCTTCGTCTTTGTCTGGTCAAAACTGGTCTTTAATGGCATTAAAACGATAAAAACGATGGTGTGGTTAATCCATAGGTTAATCCAATGTGTCTGCGTCCCCTTAGAAATGTTCTGATAATCCATAAACAATAAAACAGCTTTTCCGTTGCTTGATATCAGAGCAGTGATATTTCTCCCCTCTGCTGAAAGCTAGCATCCGCAGAGAGGCTACCTTTTTTTTTAACATGAGTGTGTGCGGGACGATTTCCCTTTGATTCTATTGGCTCTAACGGTCAGGAAGAGACGTCACATGACAAAATCGAACAAGGGGGCCAGAGATAAGGAAAATCCACCCAAATGGCCCCATAAGAGGTTTCTTTTGCTAAATCTCTCTAAAAAGGTCAAATATCACTTGTTTTGCATCAATCTTGATACAGGGTAATTATTATCTGTTGTACTTTGGATTCCTAAAGCTTTTAGTCTACTAACCCATCATCCTAGGTTAGTGTTCACTAAAAGTACAACATGTTTTTTGGACGGACACAATAATTGACAGTTTTTTACTATGTTCAATCTGAATTTACTTTAAAATAAAAACATCTATATTGATTCTGACTTTTCTGCATTCAACTCACAGGTTTATCATTACTTTGAGAACAAAGATTATTAATTTAACCCTTTTAGAAGATAAGGTCATTTGTTCTGGGGATGTCATTTTCCAGCCTGAGACCTGAAAAACAAGCTAGTGTATATTGTTCATGAAAATAAAAGTTTCGGTCATCAGCATCCGTGATATTTGATTTGTTGTTTTAAGCAAATCATTTATTTGTACAAACATTCAAAAACAAATAACTTTTACAACGACAAGAAATCTTGGCTTTTCTGCGTTAGAATATTCTTTCCTGATGATTTCGGTTCACTCCTTTCTGTCCTGCTTCTATATAAGCCTACAAATAGCACGATTGGAGACCTTTAAAGCATGGAACACTTGTTACAAAAAGAACACCTTGTACATTTTGGAGCTGATCCAAGAGATTAAAACAGTTGTCCTTCGTAAAGGTTTCAGCAAAGAGCCTCTGAGTTTTTCTTCTTGCATTTGTTGTTTTGTTTCTTCTAGCGTGTTGTTCAGATCTTGGCCTTTTTCTGCGGTTAGAACGTTCCTGATGATTTGTGTTTACTCTTTCTGTCCTGCATGTCCAACATGTTGTCCCTACACCTTTGCCTCATCATATATCTGACTCTTCATCTCCTCCCTTAGATATACATTTTAAACAAATAATTTATTTTTACAAAACAACCAAAATCAAATAATAAGAAATCTTGGCTTTTCTGCGGTAGAATATTCTTTCCTGATGATTTGTGTTTGCTCCTTTCTGTCCTGCTTCTCCAAATGTCCCTAAAGCCAAAATCCTACTATTATTTGTATTATTATTATTCACTTTTATTTGTTTTTGTTGAGCCTTTTCCGGCAATCGTCACAAGGGTCTGGTTTGAGCCTCTGAGTTTTCCTGATGATTTCTGTTTGCTGCATCTCCAAAGTTGATCCTTACACCTTTGCCTCATCACATATCTTCTTCCTCTCCTCCTCCTCCTCCTCCTCAGATATCCGCGGGCTGCAGGGCTTCCTGGACCAGACGTCTCGGCGCGGCGTGGACGTGGCTCTGCAGCGCGTGGACAGGAACATCAGCCAGGTGTTCAGCAGCCTGTTCAGCTCCATGAGGACGGAGGAGCTGAACAGATACCGAGACACTCTGAGGAGAGCCATCCTGCTGCTGAGCCCCCACGGAGCACACACCTTCATCCAGCAGGTCGGTCCTCACGCTGTCCTGTGTACGTGTGTGTGTGTGTGTGTATGTGTGTGTGTGTGTGTGTGTGTGTGTGTGTGTGTGTGTGTGTGTGTGTGTGTGTGTGTGTGTGTGTGTGTGTGTGTGTGTGTGTGTGTGTGTGTGTGTGTGTGTGTGTGTGTGTGTGTGTGTGTGTGTGTGTGTGTGTGTGTGTGTGTGTGTGTGTGTGTGTGTGTGTGTGTGTGTGTCTGAGTTAAAGAAACAAATGAGTGTGTGAAGAGATTCAGAGAGTGAGCATCAAAATCTGTCTGTGTGTCCAGGCTTTCTGTCCATTAACACATTGATCTGTGTGTGTGTGTGTGTGTGTGTGTGTGTGTGTGTGTGTGTGTGTGTGTGTGTGTGTGTGTGTGTGTGTGTGTGTGTGTGTGTGTGTGTGTGTGTGTGTGTGTGTGTGTGTGTGTGTGTGTGTGTGTGTGTGTGTGTGTGTGTGTGTGTGTGTGTGTTTGTGTGTGTGTGCCCGTCCGAGCTATGTTTCCATGGCAGCAGCTTTAAGTATTACTGTGGCTCTCTCTCTTCATCTGACTTCTGAGAACAGACAGTGTTTTTTTATAGCTCAATAAACTGCAGGTATATTATCAACACACATACACTGATCAAAAGGGCACATCTCTTTTGCCAAATCACATCCGGCTTCATCTTCATGTTTCTTATCAAAGTCCTCCGGAGTTGTCTCGGTGGTCAGTCGCTGCTCTGACCTTCAAAAGAGAAACAGGTGAGGCACAGCAGGGGGTCCATATCTGAGACTGAATGTGAGGAGGTGTGTTAGAAATGTCTGTACAGATGAAACGCTGAAAAGTCATTATTCTCTACCTGGAAAACCGTAAGTACTTTTGATGACTAACCCTAACCGCTTTAAAGAGTCCTCTCCTGCTGATGTTCAGGTGTATATCAGTATGTAGTGTCTCTACTTTAAAGAGTCCTCTCCTGCTGATGTTCAGGTGTATATCAGTATGTAGTGTCTCTACTTTAAAGAGTCCTCTCCTGCTGATGCTCAGGTGTATATCAGTATGTAGTGTCTCTACTTTAAAGAGTCCTCTCCTGCTGATGTTCAGGTGTATATCAGTATGTAGTGTCTCTACTTTAAAGAGTCCTCTCTTGCTGGTGTTCAGGTGTATATCAGTATAGTAGTGTCTCTACTTTAAAGAGTCCTCTCCTGCTGATGTTCAGGTGTATATCAGTAATGTAGTGTCTCTACTTTAAAGAGTCCTCTCCTGCTGATGTTCAGGTGTATATCAGTATGTAGTGTCTCTACTTAAAGAGTCCTCTCCTGCTGATGTTCAGGTGTATATCAGTATGTAGTGTCTCTACTTTAAAGAGTCCTCTCCTACTGATGTTCAGGTGTATATCAGTATATAGTGTCTCTACTTTAAAGAGTCCTCTCCTGCTGATGTTCAGGTGTATATCAGGTATGTAGTGTCTCTACTTTAAAGAGTCCTCTCCTGCTGATGTTCAGGTGTATATCATTATGTAGTGTCTCTACTTTAAAGAGTCCTCTCCTGCTGATGTTCAGGTGTATATCAGTATGTAGTGTCTCTACTTTAAAGAGTCCTCTCCTACTGATGTTCAGGTGTATATCAGTATATAGTGTCTCTACTTTAAAGAGTCCTCTCCTGCTGATGTTCAGGTGTATATCAGTATGTAGTGTCTCTACTTTAAAGAGTCCTCTCCTGCTGATGTTCAGGTGTATATCAGTATGTAGTGTCTCTACTTTAAAGAGTCCTCTCCTGCTGATGTTCAGGTTGTATATCAGTATGTAGTGTCTCTACTTTAAAGAGTCCTCTCCTGCTGATGTTCAGGTGTATATCAGTATGTAGTGTCTCTACTGTAAAGAGTCCTCTCCTGCTGATGTTCAGGTGTATATCAGTATGTAGTGCCTCTACTTTAAAGAGTCCTCTCCTGCTGATGTTCAGGTGTATATCAGTATGTAGTGTCTCTACTTTAAAGAGTCCTCTCCTGCTGATGTTCAGGTGTATATCAGTATGTAGTGTCTCTACTTTAAAGAGTCCTCTCCAGCTGATGTTCAGGTGTATATCAGTATGTAGTGCCTCTACTTTAAAGAGTCCTCTCCTGCTGATGTTCAGGTGTATATCAGTATGTAGTGTCTCTACTTTAAAGAGTCCTCTCCTGCTGATGTTCAGGTGTATATCAGTATGTAGCGTCTCTACTTTAAAGAGTCCTCTCCTGCTGATGTTCAGGTGTAGATCAGTATGTAGTGTCTCTACTTTAAAGAGTCCTCTCCTGCTGATGTTCAGTGTGTATATCAGTATGTAGTGTCTCTACTTTAAAGAGTCCTCTCCTGCTGATGTTCAGGTGTATATCAGTATGTAGTGTCTCTACTTAAAGAGTCCTCTCCTGCTGATGTTCAGGTGTATATCAGTATGTAGTGTCTCTACTTTAAAGAGTCCTCTCCTGCTGATGTTCAGGTGTAGATCAGTATGTAGTGTCTCTACTTTAAAGAGTCCTCTCCTGCTGATGTTCAGGTGTATATCAGTATGTAGTGTCTCTACTTTAAAGAGTCCTCTGCTGCTGATGTTCAGGTGTATATCAGTATGTAGTGTCTCTACTTTAAAGAGTGTTTGTTTGGCAAAGCTGTTAACATCTCCATGACATTTTTGAAAGTGCAACTTCCATTCAGCTCGATCTCACCCTCCTACACACTGTCATGTCCCGCTGCTAATGAATGTGTCAGCGTCAAGACAATGACAAAGATGCACACACACACACACACACACACACAAACACACACACACACACACACACACACACACACACACACAGTAGCAGGTTCTTCACACCTTTAGCTGAGTGAGATTTCTGCCTCCTCACTTCCCTAATTTGTCTTTCACACCTTGGTTCCTTCCTTCTTATCTCCTCCATTTTTCTTCTTTCCTTTCAACAAATATGTCTCCTCTCCCTTTCTTTGTGTGCTTTCCTCCTTCCTTCCTTCCTTCCTTCCTTCCATCATTACTTACTTACTTATATACTTCCTTATATACGCAATCACTTCCATCCTTCCTTCCTTCCGTACTTACTTGCCTACCTACTTATATACTTCCTTATATAATTACTAATGTCCTTCCGTCCTTCAATCATTACTTACTTACTTATATACTTCCTTATATACCCACTCACTTCCATCCTTCCATCCTTCCTTCCTTCCGTACTTACTTGCCTACCTACTTATACTTCCTTATATAATTACTGATGTCCTTCCTTCCTTTCTGATTTACCTACTTACTTAGGTACTTCCTTCCTTCCCTTGTATCCTTCTTATCTCCTTCCCTTGTATCTTACCTTGCTTTCTACTCCCTGCTTTAGTCCCTCCTTCCTTCTCATCTCCAAATCACAATTCTGTCTTCTTTACTTTTTCTTTTATATACTTTCCTCCTTCCTTTCCTCCTTCATTCTTTCCGTCCTCACTTACTCCCCCACATACTTCCTTCCTTTCCTACTCTTCGTGTGACCTCTACAGTTAGCGTAACGTTCGAGGACAGTCAGTAAAGTACAGCTTCAGATTCACAATATGAAACCCATCTGGTGGGAACTCATTGGGATTAAACTCTTTAAAGTCTTCCTGTCTCTCGCCCTGTGTCCTAATCGTTGTTAATCACCAGGATGTGTCTCCCGTGAGGGAGACAAGGACGGCATCTCTAATGAGGAAGGAGGAGGAAGGAGGAGACAGGGGGGAGGAAGGAGGAGACAGGGGGGAGGAAGAAGGAGATAGGGGGGAGGAAGGGGGAGAAAGGGGGAGAAAGGAGGGAGACAGGAGGGAGGAAGGAGAAGAGACAGGGGGGAGGAAGGAGGAGACAGGGGGGAGGAAGGAGGAGACAGGGGGGAGGAAGGAGGAGACAGGGGGGAGGAAGGAGGAGACAGGGGGGAGGAAGGAGGAGACAGGGGGGAGGAAGGGGGAGAAAGGAGGGAGACAGGAGGGAGGAAGGAGGAGACAGGGGGGAGGAAGGGGGAGAAAGGAGGGAGACAGGAGGGAGGAAGGAGAAGAGACTCTTATCATCGACAGGAAACAGAGAAACATGAGAGGAAAGTGGAAAAATCAAACAAAGCGATGAAATACAACAAGAAAACATTAAGTTTAATTCATTTTAAATGTAAACATCGATGAGTAACGTTATTAAAACATGGCTTCCCTTTCAGATCGACTCAATCAGAGCTGAAACTAATGGCTGCTGGTCATTATTTAGCATTATTAACTCTTCTTAATTTAGTGAATGAAACCACTAAAGGCACCCCGTTGAACTTCATCTCAACATTTATTTTAGTAGTTGTTGGTTTATTTTATTTTGAAGTCAGTTATTGGTTTATTTTGTTTTGAAAGTCAGTTGACTTTTATTTTGAAGTCAGTTCTTGTTAAGTTTCATTTAGAAATTAGTTATTGGTTTATTTTATTTTGAAGTCAGTTCTTGTTCACTTTTATGTTGAAGTCAGTTTGTGGTCTCTTTTATTTTGAAAATCAGGTCAGTTTTATTTTGAAGTCTGTTTTCTGCTGCTTGCATTTCTTAGAAATTAAAACTTTAAGGGGTTCAGAGAGAGGAATCCAGATCATAATAATAGACCTCACCCTCTCAGATATAATTGGAGCACTTAGTGTAAACGCTGGGCCCACAGTTAATTGCCGTCGGTGGGCGGAGGTGGAGACACTCGACGAGCATTAGAGCTGATTGGAGGTCAGATCCTCAAAGAGAAGATTAGAGAGCTCCCGCTGACCTGCAGCACGCTCTTATTCTGAAAATACCTCTCTCTCAGGGAAACAGGGCTCAAAGGTCTTATTCTGAAACTCTGTTAGAAAGAGGCAATAATCATTTCTGCAGAGATTCCCTGCATGTCAGATAAGATGTATGGCTATCTGCCTTTGAGAGGAACCTACTGAGAGACACACACACACACACACACACACACACACACACACACACACACACACACACACACACACACACACACACACACACACACACACACACACACACACACACACACACACACACACACACACACACACACCACACACACACACACACACACTCACTCACTCATCACTCACTCACTCACTCACACACACACACACACACACACACACACACACACACACACACACACACACACACACACACACACACACACACACACACACACACACACACACACACACACACACACACACACACACACACACACACACACACACACACACACACTCGCCTGGGGGCCATTTATCTCTCTGTGTGTTAATGCACTGTTGACCCAGTGAGCTACAATAACTGGTGTTAAAAGTGTTTGTGTTGTTTGTGTAAATATGCAGCCACAACAAAGGCCAGAGTAACTGCAGCTAATCATTAATAACCTGCGGCAGTGTGTGTGTGTGTGTGTGTGTGTGTGTGTGTGTGTGTGTGTGTGTGTGTGTGTGGTGTGTGTGTGTGTGTGTGTGTGTGTGTGTGTGTGTGTGTGTGTGTGTGTGTGTGTGTGTGTGTGTGTGTGTGTGTGTGTGTGTGTGTGTGTTTGAGGATTCCCACGTTCTCAAAGCATCTGGTTTTTATCTCATAAATGCCGTCGCTGCTTCTTGGTTTTTCTTCGCGTCCTTCTGTCGCTTCAAGGTGAGCTTTTTTTATAATCCAGACGTTCGATATGTCCGCTCATCTGGAATGAAATCCCCAGCTCTTGCAGAAACAGGAAGTGACCGGTCTCACACAGCGGGGGGTCACACAGTAATGGTCACTCGGGGCAGGAGTGAGCGTAAAAGATCATACAATGTCAGAGAATGAAAAAAAAAGATAATTAGGAGTTGTCTCTCGTATGAATGTGACCTCTAACGACATCAGAGGTCATTCTGTGACCTGAGGGGGATGATCGGTGAGGAAATACTGACCGGCTTTACATACTACAGCAACAGAGAATGAGATAACTAAATAGAAATACAAATCCTCATCAGGAAGTGGAATACAAAAACACCTTTTAAAATGTGTTGAAATGAAGCTTCAGGATATCAATGAGACTGCAGATAAGAGAGGAGAGGGGAGCTGGAATAATGATCATAATATATAACAGACTCCAAATATCCTTTGAGCTTCAGGTCCTATCCTTTGAGCTTCAGGTCCTATCCTTTGAGCTTCAGGTCCTATCCTTTGAGCTTCAGGTCCTATCCTATGAGCTTCAGGTCCTATCCTATGAGCTTCAGGTCCTATCCTTTGAGCTTCAGGTCCTATCCTTTGAGCTTCAGGTCCTATCCTTTGAGTTCCAGGTCCTCTCCTTTGAGTTCCAGGTCCTATCCTTTGAGTTCCAGGTCCTATCCTTTGAGTTCCAGGTCCTATCCTTTGAGCTTCAGGTCCTATCCTTTGAGCTTCAGGGCCTATCCTTTGAGTTCCAGGTCCTATCCTTTGAGTTCCAGGTCCTATCCTTTGAGTTTCAGGTCCTATCCTTCGAGTTTCAGGTCATATCCTTTGAGTTCCAGGTCCTATCCTTTGAGCTTCAGGTCCTATCCTTTGAGCTTCAGGTCCTATCCTTTGAGTTCCAGGTCCTCTCCTTTGAGTTCCAGGTCCTATCCTTTGAGTTCCAGGTCCTATCCTTTGAGTTCCAGGTCCTATCCTTTGAGCTTCAGGTCCTATCCTTTGAGCTTCAGGTCCTATCCTTTGAGCTTCAGGTCCTATCCTATGAGCTTCAGGTCCTATCCTATGAGCTTCAGGTCCTATCCTTTGAGCTTCAGGTCCTATCCTTTGAGCTTCAGGTCCTATCCTTTGAGTTCCAGGTCCTCTCCTTTGAGTTCCAGGTCCTATCCTTTGAGTTCCAGGTCCTATCCTTTGAGCTTCAGGTCCTATCCTTTGAGCTTCAGGGCCTATCCTTTGAGTTCCAGGTCCTATCCTTTGAGTTCCAGGTCCTATCCTTTGAGTTTCAGGTCCTATCCTTCGAGTTTCAGGTCATATCCTTTGAGTTCCAGGTCCTATCCTTTGAGCTTCA
Organism: Pogonophryne albipinna; assembly: GCA_028583405.1. Lineage (NCBI taxonomy): Eukaryota > Metazoa > Chordata > Actinopteri > Perciformes > Artedidraconidae > Pogonophryne > Pogonophryne albipinna. Next base: position 42,931,254 of record CM053248.1, read on the forward strand.
GGTCCTATCCTTTGAGCTTCAGGTCCTATCCTTTGAGTTCCAGGTCCTCTCCTTTGAGTTCCAGGTCCTATCCTTTGAGTTCCAGGTCCTATCCTTTGAGTTCCAGGTCCTATCCTTTGAGCTTCAGGTCCTATCCTTTGAGCTTCAGGGCCTATCCTTTGAGTTCCAGGTCCTATCCTTTGAGTTCCAGGTCCTATCCTTTGAGTTTCAGGTCCTATCCTTTGAGTTTCAGGTCATATCCTTTGAGTTCCAGGTCCTATCCTTTGAGCTTCAGGTCCTATCCTTTGAGCTTCAGGTCCTATCCTTTGAGTTCCAGGTCCTATCCTTTGAGTTCCAGGTCCTATCCTTTGAGTTTCAGGTCCTATCCTTTGAGTTTCAGGTCATATCCTTTGAGTTCCAGGTCCTATCCTTTGAGCTTCAGGTCCTATCCTTTGAGCTTCAGGTCCTATCCTTTGAGCTTCAGGTCCTATCCTTTGAGTTCCAGGTCCTCTCCTTTGAGTTTCAGGTCCTATCCTTTGAGTTTCAGGTCCTATCCTTTGAGTTCCAGGTCCTATCCTTTGAGTTCCAGGTCCTCTCCTTTGAGTTTCAGGTCCTATCATTTGAGTTTCAGGTCCTATCCTTTGAGTTCCAGGTCCTATCCTTTGAGTTTCAGGTCATATCCTTCGAGTTTCAGGTCCTATCATTTGAGTTTCAGGTCCTATCCTTTGAGTTTCAGGTCATATCCTTCGAGTTTCAGGTCCTATCCTTTGAGCTTCAGGTCCTATCCTTTGAGCTTCAGGTCCTATCCTTTGAGTTCCAGGTCCTATCCTTTGAGTTCCAGGTCCTATCCTTTGAGTTTCAGGTCCTATCCTTTGAGTTTCAGGTTATATCCTTTGAGTTCCAGGTCCTATCCTTTGAGCTTCAGGTCCTATCCTTTGAGCTTCAGGTCCTATCCTTTGAGCTTCAGGTCCTATCCTTTGAGTTTCAGGTCCTATCCTTTGAGTTCCAGGTCCTATCCTTTGAGTTCCAGGTCCTCTCCTTTGAGTTTCAGGTCCTATCATTTGAGTTTCAGGTCCTATCCTTTGAGTTCCAGGTCCTATCCTTTGAGTTTCAGGTCATATCCTTCGAGTTTCAGGTCCTATCATTTGAGTTTCAGGTCCTATCCTTTGAGTTTCAGGTCCTATCCTTTGAGTTTCAGGTCATATCCTTCGAGTTTCAGGTCCTATCATTTGAGTTTCAGGTTCTATCCTTTGAGTTTCAGGTCCTATCCTTCGAGTTTCAGGTCCTATCATTTGAGTTTCAGGTTCTATCCTTTGAGTTTCAGGTCCTATCCTTTGAGTTTCAGGTCCTATCATTTGAGTTTCAGGTTCTATCCTTTGAGTTTCAGGTCCTATCATTTGAGTTTCAGGTTCTATCCTTTGAGTTTCAGGTCATATCCTTCGAGTTTCAGGTCCTATCATTTGAGTTTCAGGTTCTATCCTTTGAGTTTCAGGTCCTATCATTTGAGTTTCAGGTTCTATCCTTTGAGTTTCAGGTCATATCCTTCGAGTTTCAGGTCCTATCATTTGAGTTTCAGGTTCTATCCTTTGAGTTTCAGGTCCTATCCTTTGAGTTTCAGGTCCTATCCTTTGAGTTCCAGGTCCTATCCTTTGAGTTTCAGGTCATATCCTTCGAGTTTCAGGTCCTATCATTTGAGTTTCAGGTCCTATCCTTTGAGTTTCAGGTCCTATCCTTTGAGTTTCAGGTCATATCCTTCGAGTTTCAGGTCCTATCATTTGAGTTTCAGGTTCTATCCTTTGAGTTTCAGGTTCTATCCTTTGAGTTCCAGGTCCTATCCTTTGAGTTTCAGGTCCTATCATTTGAGTTTCAGGTCATATCCTTCGAGTTTCAGGTCCTATCCTTTGAGTTTCAGGTCCTATCATTTGAGTTCCAGGTCCTCTCCTTTGAGTTTCAGGTCCTATCATTTGAGTTTCAGGTCCTATCATTTGAGTTCCAGGTCCTCTCCTTTGAGTTTCAGGTCCTATCCTTTGAGTTTCAGGTCATATCCTTCGAGTTTCAGGTCCTATCATTTGAGTTTCAGGTCCTATCCTTTGAGTTTCAGGTCCTATCCTTTGAGTTTCAGGTCATATCCTTCGAGTTTCAGGTCCTATCATTTGAGTTTCAGGTTCTATCCTTTGAGTTTCAGGTCCTATCCTTTGAGTTTCAGGTCCTATCCTTTGAGTTTCAGGTCCTATCATTTGAGTTTCAGGTCCTATCCTTTGAGTTTCAGGTCCTATCCTTTGAGTTTCAGGTCCTATCATTTGAGTTCCAGGTCCTCTCCTTTGAGTTTCAGGTCCTATCATTTGAGTTTCAGGTCCTATCCTTTGAGTTCCAGGTCCTATCCTTTGAGTTTCAGGTCATATCCTTCGAGTTTCAGGTCCTATCATTTGAGTTTCAGGTCCTATCCTTTGAGTTTCAGGTCCTATCCTTTGAGTTTCAGGTCATATCCTTCGAGTTTCAGGTCCTATCATTTGAGTTTCAGGTTCTATCCTTTGAGTTTCAGGTCCTATCCTTTGAGTTTCAGGTCCTATCCTTTGAGTTTCAGGTCCTATCATTTGAGTTTCAGGTCATATCCTTCGAGTTTCAGGTCCTATCCTTTGAGCTTCAGGTCCTATCCTTTGAGCTTCAGGTCCTATCCTTTGAGCTTCAGGTCCTATCCTTTGAGCTTCAGGTCCTATCCTTCGAGTTTCAAACTCCCAGTTGACCTGCCCAGGGACTGCAGATGAGCAAACTGCTTTAATCTGGTACACAGCATCTCATCTCTTTGAGAGTTATGTTCTTTGTGTACATGGTTCCTGACCACTGAACCAATAAAGTAAACAAGTCGTTTTGCATCTCGCTCTGTCGTTTATAAACTTTCTGTTATCCTTCACTATTAACGGACTCCTCTGAATCTGCACGGTCAGTAAAGCTGTCTCAAACACAGTGGAGCAGAAAGTACGAACTGTTCCTCTGAATGATAGTTCTATATAAATACAAAATAAAACGCTGCAGGAAATATAAATATCTAGGTAGTACTTCAAATACTCGAGTAAATGTAGTTACTCTCCACCCCGACATGATGTCCATCCAGAGTATTTTTCTGCTCTTCTATTAAGTTATCAGAGAGAGAGACACACACACACACACACACACACACACACACACACACACACACACACACACACACACACACACACACACACACACACACACACACACACACACACACACACACACACACACACACACACACACACACACTCAGGTGCTCTTTGAGGGTCTTCGGGGGGTCTGACTGCTGACAGGAAAATCAATGAGAGAAAGAGGAGTACTGGTTGCTCTCTGCAGGGGCTGTGTGTTGATATTAAAACAACATGCGTTTTAAAAAATGCTAAAATGTTGATGCATAGTGATTAACATGCTGTTCTGCACTATTTAAAGACAACATAGAAATACAATACAGGAGAAGCATTGACGGCATGTGCAGAACATCAACATTTGAAACAGGAAATGTGTACACCAGCCGGTTAAAGGTACAAAACATCAAGAGTTTCGTGTCATTCAGGAAATCAAAGCAGAAACGCCGGATCGTTCAGGAGAACGATTTAAAGAGAAGGTGAGGTTTTCACAGGGAGTCATGTATCTTAATCAACCTCCATCTCTCAGCACCTGGAGCAACAGACACACACACATGCAGACACGCATGCACATACACACACGCATACACATACACACACACACACGCATACACTACACACACACACACACACACACAGATACACACACACACGCATACACATACACACACGCATACACACAAACATGCAGACACGCATACACATACACACACGCATACACACACACACACACACGCATACACTACACACACACACACACACACACGGATACACACATACACGCATACACATACACACACACACGCATGCAGACACGCATACACATACACACACACGGATACACACACACATGGATACACACACACATACACACACACACACACACACACAGATACATACACACACACACACACACGGACACACACACACACACACACATACACACACACACACACACACACACACGCATACACACACACATGGATACACACACACGGATACACACACACGGACACACACACACATACACACATACATACACACACGGATACACACACACACAGAGACACGCATACACATACACACACACACGGATACGCACACGGATACACATACACACACACACACACGGATACACATACGCATACACACACACATACACACACACACACACACACGGATACACGCACGCATACACATACACACACACACACACACACACACGGATACACATATGCATACACACACACATACACACACACACACACACACGGATACAAGCACGCATACACATACACACACACACACACACACGGATACACACACACGGACACACACACACATACACACATACATACACACACGGATACACACACACACACAGACACGCATACACACACACACACACGGATACGCACACGGATACACATACACACACACACACACACACGGATACACATATGCATACACACACACATACACACACACACACACACACACACACACACACATACACATACACACACGGATACACATACACACACACACACACACACACGGATACACGCACGCATACACATACACACACGCACACACATGCATACACATACACACACACACACATACACACATTCCCATTTAAATAAATAGTGTTTCAGCTGCAGAGAAACCGTCTGAATGTCACGCCGCTCCTCGCTGATGAATCCTGATTTCATGATGACCTTCCTCTGCGTCACGGTGACACACACACTTACACACACTCTCTCACACACACACACTTACACACTCTCTCACACACACACACACACACACTTACACACACTCTCACACACACACACACACACACACTTACACACTCTCTCACACACACACTCTCACACTCACTCTTGGCGAGTTTTTCTTAGACATACTGAGCTCTGACCCAGCAGACACCGCACTGACAGAAATTCTCTCTGACAAAAGAAATGACTTTTGTGTCAGTGGGTTGATCCGCCCTGAAGGAGAGTGCATCTCTAGCTGCTCATTCTGCTTCTATCACACAACCAGAGCTCAACTAACTCAACATCCAAACATATATTCTCAGGGTCTTTGGCATGTTTTATATTTTGTAATCGCCAAAAAAACTGAAAAGTATAGCCAGAAACTGTAAAAAAAAAAAAAGGTCTTAAAAAAATAATGTTTGATGAATTTTAGGAAATGAAACAGGAAAATAACCAGATTGAAGCTTTAAATAGTCTGAACTGTTGCCAAAAATACATCCAGATCCTGTAAATAGCTTTAGTTATGCTTCCTCTGCACGACTGTGCTACAATGTGACTCAGCTGAGACGAAGAGGAGGGTCTTCAGTCAATGACATATCTTAAAGTGTAATGTATTGGTGATAAAAAGAAATGTGTCGCTCGTTCTGAGACTTTCCTCAACATCCGTCCAACTCCTCTGGACTGTCCTTGTGATGACCAGAACACACACACACACACACATGCTCACATGCACGCACACACACACGCACACACACACACACACACATCCACACGCACACACACACACACACCCACACACACACACACACACACACACACACACACACACACACACACACACACACACACACACACACACACACACACACACACACACACACACACACACACACACACTGGGTACAGCCAGAGGTGTTGAGCTGAATGACAAATGTTTACTGTGTTGATAACACTGAGGGCAGAGAGAGTGTGTGTGTGTGTGTGTGTGTGTGTGTGTGACCTAGCATTACTATACTTGTGGGGACCTAAATCTGTTTACTTAGTCACGTGTGGGGACTCGCCTCCCGTATGGGGACAAATTGGAAGTCCCCATGAGGAGAATCATTAACTTTAGGGTGAAGACTTGGTTAGGTTTAGGATTAGGGTTAAGGGTAAGGTTAAGGGTAGGTAGGGTTAGGCATGTGTTGGTTATGGTTAAGGTTAGGATAAGTGATTTCAGACCAGACGGAAACACAAAGATTTTCTTCTGCACGGCATTTGAAATCAAACAGAGGAAGAGGTTTCTTTATTTAGTCTTATTTTATTTAACGAGTTGCTTTCTTCATTTGTTCGTCTGCAGCCGATCGTTCCCTCTCCTTTTCTGCAGATTTTTAAAGAAATGATTTTGCATTTCCGAAGACAAACAGAGACGAAATACAAAAGTGCAAAAGACATAAATGAATGCATAGAAATAAATAAAATATTGCAAGAAAATAAACGACTTAATAAAATTGTTCAAAAAGAAATGAAACATAACAAAAATGAATAAAATAATGTTGTAAGAAATAATTTAGTGCCACATAAATAAAATTGTGGAAGAAGAAATGAAAAAAATTGCAAGAATATTTAAAATAATGAATAAAATATTGCAAGACAAAAGAAAAACAGTGAGAAAATCCAATTTATTGCAAGAAATGTATTGAACTTATGAACACAAATATACCATCTCTGCATTAAAAAGGACAATGAGTCTTTATGGGATTTTCTCGTAGACTTCTATACAATCTGATTTGTATTTGTGTTTCCTGGCCGTTTAAGGATACTATTCTGATTTAAATGTTTTAGCTATAATGCATTTATTTCTTATAAATTCATTTATAATCCAATCGAGTGCTTAATAGCGTCTTTGGTCATTATGGTTTATTTTGAGTCACTCCCACACACACCTACTGCTGCTACAGATAGTCAGTAAAACAACATATGAGGGCTAATCCGCAGCTGAAATTTCTTAAAGAAACACATTTCTTGATTTATTTGTACTCACTCCCACACACACTTCACTGCTGCAACAGATAGTCAGTGAAGGACCAAATAGAGATGAATCCGCCACTGAAAATAGAGCCAAACAGTCACTCTTTCTTCCTGCTTGTTTGGTAAAAAGTACAGAGAGCAGCGGTGAAAGGAAACTACTGAGACATCTGTAAAGCAAAATACACAAAAGGCTAATACATCTTAGTGTAGATGAGACTATGTGCACTTTGTATCACCTCAGAGCTTCTGTCATGGAGCTAGAGGAGTATAAGGAGAGACATGTTACTCAAAACATGCCTGTAAAACTGGACGAGGACAACAAGCAACTAAAAGAGACACATGTTGCTTTTTGAGATGTAACATATCTCCACAGCACTGCAGGGTAAATGCATTGAGTTACTTTCCACCAATGAGAGGCTGATGCATGAAGACCAGCAGCTCCATTAGAGGTGAGAAAAGTGCATTAGGGAAGAAGCTCAGGAGTCTATAAGGGATCGAGAGGAGCTGGACACGTGTTCCTTTTGTTCATGTTGCTGTAACAGAAAGGTACAGAAACTCAACGGAGCAAACACAGAACATCTCCATTTGGTGGCCTCCAAAGAGCACTCATGGATTAATTGTGTGTCTGTGTGTGTGTGTGTGTGTGTGTGTGTGTGTGTGTGTGTGTGTGTGTGTGTGTGTGTGTGTGTGTGTGTGTGTGTGTGTGTGTGTGTGTGTGTGTGTGTGTGTGCGTGTGTGTGTGTGTGTGTCCCAGATAGCAAAAGATGTTAAATCAACGTTGAATTATGGTCAAAAATGTTGATTTTTGGTTAAGGTTGAAGATTGATGGTGGATCAACCTTAAATGTTGAAAAGATGTCATTGAATCAACGTTGTATTGTGGTCGAATTTAATGATTGAAATGCCAACATTGAATCAATGTTGAATCTATGCTGTTTGCCTTTTCTTTTTTTCTTGATGGGGGAGGGAGGGGGGTACTCTGTAGGGGGGGGGGGTGTAGTCTGTGTGTGGGGGTGGGGGGTGTGGGGGGGGAGAAATATCCCACATAAATCCGAAAAAGTGTTGAGGCCAAAATTGACCACCCAACAAACAGTTAGGAGCACGTTTCAGGCAATTTGGATTCGATTGGTAGTACTTTGTAGTGACACTATGTTGGGTCCCTAACATTCATTGAGCTAGGGACCTTTTTTTTCCTTTTCTTTCATGCCTCCCCCCCACTAATTGGATGACGCTGAGTCGAATGGTAGGTGACATCAATGGTCTACAACTTTTCAATAAGAAGTTACAGATTTTTGAAATAGTTGCAGATTTTGCTTTTTTTTTATTTATTAAAAAACACTTTTTCAGACTCAGAAAAGGACGTTGAATCGAATGGGCTAGGTCTCGGACTCTAATGTTGTTGTTTTTTTGTGTCTTTTATCAAAATATATCTATTCCGACTTACTTTTTGACGCTGAATCCAACGGTGCCAGTCTCGAAGCTGTACGACCGCTAGTGGCCAAGATAATCATAAATAACTGTCTCAAAGGCTTGGAAAAATATTTTTTTCAAAATCAAACACCAGATTCTGGGTCAGCGCGCTGCCCCGAACGTGCCCATATAACTTTCGTCACACACGGCCTTACGGTTCTCTTTAATTGGCTGGGGTCAAGGGGCTTTCTATTTTGCGTTATATCTCGATAACTATAAGGGTTTGGAATCGGCCTTTCGGATATGTCGTACAGCTCATCAAGGCGCACGCGTGGATGCCTTTGGTGTCCCCGTCCGACATTCCTACGAGAAGTTTGTTTTTCAAAGTTTTCATTCAGTATGGCCTAAAGGTCTTACGGCCCGTCCACACTACAGCTTCAAAAAAAGCTTGGAGCTGGGCGCGTCTGAAGCTCGACCAACAACCAATCACATGAATCTCCCGCCCCTGACACACAAGCAGCGGTTTGATTAGCTAGAGCTTGTACTGGCATATGATTTGATTGGCTAGAGCTTGTATTGGCATATGATTTGATTGGCTGGCTACTCCGGCGTCTCCGGAGACGGACCGCTATGCTACCCACAATTCAGTTCGGCGAAAAGCGAGGCAACGTGATGTCACCCCATTCAAAGTGAATGGGCAGACGCGTTGGAAACCGTTTTTGAAGCTGTCGAAGCTGTAGTGTGGACGGGCCGTTACCCTCTGTGAGGCTCCCTGAAAGTGCAGGACTCTGGGTGGGAGTGTCGTACGAGAAAGGCGAAGACATTCACGCGTGCGTCTTGGAGAGCTGTACAACATATCCGAAAGGCGGATTCTAAAATCCTATCGTTGTGGAGTTAGAACGATTTATTGCACTGTAAGACCGAACAGTCCAAGCTTCTTGAAGAATATGGGTTGTTTTAACCCAAACATTTATAAAAGTTAATTCACCGCTAATTTTCTGATGACTATGAACTGATTTGTAATATTGTGTATACAGTATTCATCCACTTTGGGTCATATTGGGTATTGTACTCAAATGTTTTTACTGAATCTGTCTGACGTCATCACGTATGTGCTCCGCCCCCGACGTGCCTCACTGCTCTCATCCATGCGTTCATTTGAGTCCGCCATGATAGCTCCTCTCGGATGAAATCACTAAAACTTTCAGAAGTATACTTTGCCCACCGTGCTCTCGAGTCTCACTGCCGGAATTTGACCGCGCTACTCTGGTAAGTTACGTCTTGCCTTTGCACAGTATTTAAATGATGTTTTATTAATTTCTGCATCTAATGCACTTTGTGTCGCATGGTGTTTGATTTGAGCTCTTGTTAGCTAGCCTAGATTTAATATCTGCCTCACTTGAAAAATGATTTAAATGTGTAAGACAGTATTTTATATTGCTTTAAGTTATATCTCAAAGTGGAACGTTTGTGTTGCAGTTTTTTTTCTTCTTTTTTGTTACTGCATGCATGTCTGAGCATATTTTATTAACTTAGAGGCATAGAGGATTTACGTTCAATTTATCCATGTTTGTAAAAGCAAGCTAACTTGAAATACTAGACCAGGGGTGCCCAACCTTTTTTGAACCGAGAGCTACTTTTAAAGTTGCCAGTCTGCCGAGATCTACCAGTCCAAATAGAGAGGCGTAGCCATTACTGACAGCCTACTACCAGGTAAATACACACTTCTACTTGTATAAAACTGACCTTTGTACGATGAATACTTCATAAAATACTGCAGATCCTTTATCTTACCTCTTTCTAATCTACACACATACAGGTATTTAACTGAAGTTACACAACAGTGTTGTTAATACAGAGTTGGAGTTTATTCACACGTCACTACAGTGGGTCATGTTTTCAAGAAGCATTGAACAGTGCTGCCACATGTGACAGGAAAAAATAAAAGACACTGAACCCTTTCTTTGCCATTATATAAAAATAGTGTTGATACAAAAGTATAAATGAGGCTTACTAATAAGACAACTCAGATCTGAAGCTAAACAGGAATCTGCTGCCTAAGTGCAATAAAAAAGACAAAATAGAATCAAACCCTTTTTTTGTTGCATTTTAGTAGAGTATACAAAGAAATGCCTTTAAAATAGGATGCAAGCAACACTCGCTTCTTAACCTGAATTGATAATAGACTATAATCAATTTAAGTTTGCATTCTTATACCATTTTGTACAATAATTATAATGAATAAGTTCAAACAAACTAAAACTTACAGCTGATTAATAACGGTATCTAACTTGAGTTTTTATTATATCAAAAACCTGTTGAAATGCTTCTGTTATTTTTACTGTGCCCCAAAAGCGCATCGGCAGCCTCCAGGAATGCTTCTTTCACAACTTCGCCGTCTTTGAAAGACTTCATGTGTTTCGCAAGAACGTGACTGACACGATAAGATGCTCTGGCAGCAGCCTTGCTCTTGTTGTTGGGCCTGGTGAAAATGGACTGCTGTGCATTTAGCTGTCCTTTCAGGCCCCTCACCTTTTGGGAGCGAAGGGCAGATTTAGGAGGGAATTCCGTCTCGTAGCGTTTGTGCACTGTTTTGAAAAGCCGCTCCTAAATTACCCTTCTTCGATAAAGCCACGCTCGCATTGCAGATGAGAGACAGATGAGAGACAGATGAGAGACAGATGGACTTTGAATTGGAATAGATACAAAAATAATCATCCTCCCACTCGGAGTGAAAATTATATATGTTTTGCTTCTGCCATAATTGCGGTCTTGTTTGTGTGCGGACTGTCACTCCTGTTGTTGACACGGACAACGTTAGCGAATTAGTGCACTGCCCACTAGCCACGCCCCGACACATGGGGTCACGCCGGCCAATCACAAAGCTTTGATGCGTTCAAGTGCATTATTCTGGCACAGGAAGATTATGTTATAGGACATTAACGATAAAACAGAATATTGTTGTTCTATTTTTAGACACATCTCGCGATCGACTGGGAATCTCCCCGCGATCGACCGGTCGATCGCGATCGACTGGTTGGGCACCCCTGTACTAGACTATTCATTTTACAATGGGTTTCAAGTTAGCTTGCTTTTACAAAACATGCAGAACGCACGGTTGTGGCACAACGTTAGTGGATACAATTAACGTAAATCCTCTATGCCTCTAAAAGTTAATAAAACCTGCCCAGACATCCATGCGGTAACAAAAGAAGAAAGCGCGCCGCCTGCCGCCATTTTATGCTCGAAAATAGTGTTTCTCTGATCATTTTGTGAAAACTTTGCAACCCAGCTAACCTTCAATGTTTTTTCTCTTTAGGCTGAAACTGAAGCAACTGGCAGATAAAGGGCTTCTTCAACCTGGTAAGCCTTGCAGTGGAGAAACTAACGCGCTTGGGGGGGGGTGTGTGCTAGTGGAGCCTGTGGAGCCTCGCAGCAGCGAAACTGTGGTGCGCTTACACTGTAGGTGCGCCGCGTTTGGGGGGGGGGGGGGGGGGGGGGGGGGGTTGGGGGGGGGGGGGTGCTAGTGTGTGTTAAGATGAGAGATAAAAACCATCCCTTGATTGCAAAGTTAATGCAGACTACCTTTGCCCTGCGGCGCAATGAGATCATCAATGATGAGCTATTTGTTGGAGAGAGCCTGGAACGCTGGCCTGCCTTGACAATGGAGTCACAGGTGAAAATATTTTAGATATTACAACTATATAATAATTTTGTGTGCCTTTGTCACTGATGACTTTGGCATGTTTACTCAGATTTAGCATGTAATGTTTCTGTTTGTCTCTGCTGCCTTCAGTCCACATATACATTGTACTCTGAATTAAATAGTCATTTTATATTTGTGCAGAGTTTCACAGGATAACGAACCTCAGCCTGAAGAACCACTTTTACGCGGAGTTGGATCGGCATGCTGTTGAGCTTGTTCAGGAAGAAGGCACCACGCAAAGGCGAAGTGTCTGAAGTTCAGCTCTTCACCGCCTATGACCTCCAGGTGAGTCGGTAAAGCCTCTTGGTGTTTTATTATCATACTAGAGTGGATTTTCTGTGTGTGTTGGGGGGCGGGGGGTCAGCCTGATAGATTTAGATTTATTATTAATATACTTGTGTTTGGGGAGGGTACAGCAGTGTTAATGTTATTGCACCTTGTTGTTGTGCTAATGAGATACAGGTGGGATTGCAGACGCCTCAATTGCTTCAAAATGGTAATCTCTTCAGTCATGGAAGAGCACTTGTGATATAAATTGTTGTGTGGCTATGCTGTTTAGCATCCAAAGTAAAACAAAGATATGTTTTCGCACTCAAGGATCAAGGTGACGTCCATAGCCGACTGTGCTGCTCTCCTCCCCTTTCTGCATGAGGATGACTCCAGGTTTCTGAGGCTGTGGCATGTAAGTCAGCATAATAACTGTTTACAATGTATGTGACAGATCATCCAAAAATATAGTTTATCTTATAAATACACATGCACACACATGCACACACAGACACACACAGACACACACATAACCACAAACACACACACACACACACACACATGAACAGACACACATACAAACAGACACACATACATACAAACAGACACACATACATACAAACAGACACACACACATAGACAGACACACACACACACACACACACACATAGATACACATACACACACACAGGCACACACACACACACACACATGCACACACATAGATACACATACACACACACACAGGCACACAGGCACACACACACACACACACACACACACACACACACACACACACACACACACACACACACACACACACACACACACACACACACACACACACACACACACAAACTTACACACATACACACACATAGACACATTTCCTTACATGGGAGGTTACAATAGTGTCATATGCTAATTACTTTATTTCCTACTGTGTGTTTCAGCTGGGATGTCAGGATTTGGTGCTGCCCATTACCACCAGCTCCAGGCCCCACAGCTACAGGCCCCACAGCTCCAGGCCCCACAGCTCCAGGCCCCACAGCGAGCAAGTACAAGTACTGGTATGATGCCCTACTCTTTCACGACACTAACGTTTTGAGAGACGGGCACACAGAACTCAATGAATACTATTTGACATATTGATGACTTACAATTCAGATGTTGTGTTCAGACATCCTGTGGTAGTTGACAACAATATGCTGGAACATCAGGTTATGTTGCTACTCCCAAAGTATAGTGAAATATAACTAATGATTTTGTTTCTACAGGGATATCGGGAATGGGATACGGCTCGGTGCAGTACACCCCCCTTGGACCCCCACAACGTGCACAAAATGGTATGCCATTGTATTCCTCACTAATGAACCCAATTTACTACTAAAATGTAAAGTAATATCTTTGTAGACAAATCAAATCACACTAGTCGTGTTTTTTGTGTAAATGTTACAGCATTTGTTTTTCCCTCCTCTAGACGTCTTTAGAGGAAACTGCCACCAGTTTGATCCCATGCAGTCAGTGCCTGATCATGGTTGCTATGGTAAATGAACAAGACGATCATCTAACATTTGTAGACATTTTCTGATCTGAGTGTGTGTGTGTGTGTGTGTGTGTGTGTGTGTGTGTGTGTGTGTGTGTGTGTGTGTGTGTGTGTGTGTGTGTGTGTGTGTGTGTGTGTGTGTGTGTGTGTGTGTGTGTGTGTGTGTGTGTGTGTGTGTGTGTGTGTGTGTGTGTGAAAAGGTTACATCTTGATATTCTGATGATGATCATTGCTCTCTTCTTTGTTCATCTGCCCTCTTTGATTGAATACTTTATCAACAGTTTGAAAAAAGTACAGGGTCACAGTTATACAATAATGCTAAAAGCCAAGGATAACAAAAAGCCCTGAGGGCTTGTTTCCATTGTGGTCCTGTGTATTCAATTAATCTGTATGAGTTCTCTCTCCTGAGAGGAAACTGAAAATGCCTTTTCTGTTTCCTAAAGAGCTGTAGGGAAGGGGAGACCCCTGTTACTGACTAAACACTTGATCACAATATATTCACACACACACACACACACACACACACACACACACACACACACACACACACACACACACACACACACACACACACACACACACACACACACACACACACACACACACACACACACACACACACACACACACACACACACACACACACACACACACACACACACACACACACACACACACACACAATAACCTTTCAAAATGTGTGCAGTGATTAAGTCTCATGAATGTTTGCGTTTTACAGATGGAACCACACAGATGCACGGCGATGACACCAGGCTGCGTTTGAAAGGCAAGTCTATTAGACTTAGTGTAATTCCTCATGAGTCATTTGCAGGTTATTTTCAATTCTCACTTTACACTTTTCAATTATATTTTTCTTAAGACATTGCCATCCAGAAGATTTCTTCAATGCTCGCTGAGATACTTGTGGTGGTAAAGGACCTGTCCAGAGATGTGCAGTTCATCAAGAATGAGTTGGCAGAGGGCAACATGACCACGGCTGGTAGTCAGGGACCAGGGTCAGCCACAACCCATATGTTCCCCATCCAGCTGCCAATCGCCAATGAAGACGACTTCAATGAGGCTGAATCATTGCTGAAGAATGAATCAGTCCGACAAAAGATGGTAATTTGACAGACTGAACTGCATTCATTTATGAAATGTGGATAATATCAGTGCGGTCAAAATGTGCTTAGTTATTGCCCTTTAGCTACTCAACCACAAATAATTCTAGTCTTAGCTACTCAACCACATACAATTGTAGTAACATTTATATCTAACATTTATATTGACATGACCAAAATTGGGACACCAGGGTTAAAGTGGTTAAACATAACGACTGGCATGAACTTGACTGAATACCATGGGCTGGAATATCAGTGTATCAAGTGTATAAAAAACCAAGTTGGTCTCTGTGTATGAAATAAGAGTGCTGTTGTGCTGTTTCTAACGTATGTCCCACAGAACGTAGCTCAATACAACAGTTAAACCAGTGGCCTATTTGTTTCTCTCGTCTGATTTAGATTGCTCGCCTGGCTCTGGTCGGAGGCACCAATTCAGAGAACCTGATCAGACGGATGCTGGCAACTGCTCTGACTAACGCCTTAGCCTTAGGCTGGAAAGAAAGACAAGCGTTGCAGCAGCAAGAAGCCATTCAAGGAACAGGCAATACAAGACTGTTTGGTGAGTTTCCTCCCCTGCAAACGACTTATTAGCTTAAGTTTAGGGAGTGAGGTGTGAATGATGGTGATTCAGAACATAATTATGCTCTTTGTGAGCCATATAATACCAACTACTGAGTTTGAATCCAAGATTAAGAGATTAAGATGGACTTTTATTAATCCCTGTGGGGAAATTGTTTCTCTGCATTTGACCCATCCTAGTGTTAGGAGCAGTGTGCTGCCATTTTGAACGGCGCCCGGGGAGCAGTGTGGGGAACGGTGCCTTGCTCAGGGACAACTCCTATAATGTATTTTATGTCTCTTCTCTGCCCTTGTTTCATATCTCTCTGTAATCCCCTGTTGAAGAATAAAGCATGAACTTAATCTAACAAAAAAGGTTAGGTTGGAATCAGGTGATGGTGAAGCTATAAGAAATAAACCAAAAAAAGACAACCTAATTGGTGAGCTTTAGAGGTGCTCGGATGCAAATGTTATTACCTGGATAGAGCCAGGCTAGCCGTTTGCTCCTCTTTCCAGTCCAGTCTTTTAGCAAACTGGCTGCTGACTGTAACTTGTGTTACTGTACAGAATGAGAGTGATTTTCTTATTATAACAGAAGTTGTATGGGATACACACACTCTCTCTTCCTCACGCTTATTTTTGTAATCTTGTCTTTCAGCTGCTGCTCGGCAGTTCGACCGCAAGCTGACCCACAATGGCTTCAGTGAAACTGTGAAGAAGTGGCTTTGTTATGCTCCAGAGCGCGAGGGAGGCATCCCAAGGAACACAAGTGAAACGAACACAAGTGAAACGAACGCAAGTCCAACTTAGGGTACCCCACCACACTCTAATGTGTTTTCCTTGTGCATACAGTACAAAGGTTACCGCCTCATAGACAATACTGTTCTTTCATGGACAATAGACTGTTGTTCTTACAGTCAAACATAAGTCAAATGTTTACAGCTTCGCCTTCATGGAAGACTTGAAGCTTCAGGCTGTTCTTGTTTGGAGTTGCACCAATGGTTCTTACACACCCTCTTTTTTATGGGGGTATCTTGTGTCACTGTATATTTGAACATACGATGTGTCCTCTGCATTTATTCCACAGCGTTTGGGGAGCAATAACGGGTTAAGAGTCTTGCTCAGGGACGCATTGCTGCCTGTTTTCTAAAATACATTTGAATATTAAAATCATGTTTTCTGTCATTTTTAGTTTGATTTCATACATTTTGGGAATTATGGTAATTCAAGGTAATTTTGAACAAGCTAATAACAACCGTCTGCCAACAATACATGGTGTAGTGTGTGTTTACAAGTTTGGACCACTTCATTCAGTACAGTATTGATGTTGCACTTGTTAATGGTCTGTTAAGATGTAGACCTATACGCAGAAAAGTCATTGGTGAAAAACATTCACTTTTTTAATGTTACAGTATGCTTAGAAAAGTTGAATATTTTAATGTAAGTTTTACATTTAGATTCCCATTTAGATGATGGTTGAATCAATATTGATTCCTAACACTGATTCAATATAAAATCAACTAAAATGTATATTTAGATTCCCATTTGGATGATGGCTGAATCAATGTCGATTCCTAACATTGATTCAATGTAAAATCAACCAAAAATGTGCATGTAGATTCCTATTTAGATGATGGTTGAATCAACATTGATAGTGTCAGTTATGGTTGAAAGTCCAACGTTTATTCAACATTAAAACAATTTGCGCTTTCTGTTTAATTTCAATGTCCGGGTTTCAACATGGATTCAATATTTCTGCCGAACCATATTTCAACATTGATTCACTCATATTTTGTTATCTGGGGTGTTATAAGTTGTATTAGAGGCTGTCCTCTCGTCACTTCATCAGTTCTCTGCAGCTCAGAATCAACACAACAACAACACAGGATTTCAATTTCAGACGAGGGCAGTTTCTTATTCCTTAAATTACCATCAGGAGCGTGCTCTGTGGTTGTGAACGCACCCCGCTGCAGTGTTTGATGCAGGGTGGCGTGTTCTTGCCTCGAACCGAGGCCTGACAGCCGCCTGCAGTCTGAAGCTAGCAGACATGTTTCCATACATGCATGACTTTCTGTTTCCTCCTCGATCTGACCTTGCCTCTTCCTCTTCCTCTTCTTCCTCTGAGTTTATGAATCTCTGATGTCTTTTCTACATCACCATGTGTCCCCGGCATGTCCCCGGTGTGTCCCCGGCGTGTCCCAGCGTGTCCCCGGCGTGTCACCTTTGTCCCCGGTGTCCCCCCGGTGTGTCCCCGACGTGTGTCCGGTGTGTCCCCGGCGTGTGTGTCCGGCGTGTGTGTCCGGTGTGTCAGGAGACTCACAAAGTGTCAGGAAATAAACCCTCTCTCTTTTCCTCCGTACCCACATCTCTAAAAACGGGGAACAACGGAGCTGATCCAGATTTGCTGCGTCATGACCACATTACTAAAATGTGGGCAGGCTTTACCCCCACGGGCCAATCAGAAACGTTGCTGTCAGAAACAATGAGACGTGTTCTGGAAGTAATATGGTCTGTGTTCACATTAACACTCAGAGCTAACCTGTGCTGGAGAGAGTGTGTGTGAAGAAGCAGGAAATCAAAAGGAAGTCACCTTGTGGTAAACCTGAGAGAGAGAAAGAGTTTGAGCTCCATCCTGTTTCAGAGAGGATCCTTGATGTGGTTTGGAACATGATGTGGACTTTCATCACGGCAGCGTTTAGCTTTTCAATTTTTCAACATGGCTAGATGGGTGATCTGTTTGGTATTTGGAGCAAAACTCTTCATAGACATGGTTTTTATATATATCTGAGACCTGTAATATATGCATACAAATAGCATGATAGGAGACCTTTAAAACAGAAAGCATTTACATTACCTCTCTGACTCCTTCGGGGGCTTTCTGTAATCCTACTTTTTGCAAAATGAGTGAGTCGTGTTTCGATCAGCGTGCACAGAGAGTCTGATGAGTTTAGCTAAAGGCCGACACGTTAATATTCTGCAGAGACCATCAGGGAGGGATCTTACTTTACACGATTATAGTTCACTGCGTTTACCATTTTATTGCACATTTGTATTTCCATCATGATTAACCTCTTAAGCCCGAGGGTCCCCCCAGTGGACCCCCCCCACAGTTTTTTTACGAGACTATGTCTCAGGGCTTCTTAACATTTATGAAACTATTAATGTTCCATACCCTTTTAACGCTAAGAAACTCCGCTAACTGACAATGTGAACCATTTTTAGCTAAAAGAAACACAAGAGTAATACCAAGCCTTTGAATTAGCATGGAGCGAAAAAATGCTAACTAATGCTAACGGATTTTGCACAGCACTCACGGTAGAAATGCCCTTATTACTTATCGTAACTGCACAAACAAGATATACGATTTAAAGCTGAGACTCCACAGATTCCAGACATATAATATCATCACTGTACGCCCCCGAATTGCGGAGCTATCAGCCAGAAAAGAGAAAGTAAACAACATCCGGTTTAAAAAATATTACAATAATTTCGTTTTACCTTTTTTGATTTGTGATCAAAAGTTGTGTTCACCGGAATAAAAACGCCGCTCAAGGTTAATCCAATGTCTTTGTGTCACGTAGAAATTTTGACTGATAATCCGTCATCATATTTATGGCAATATACTGGGTATAAAATGTTGCCGTCCAGGCGTGCACTTTCAGATATGCTTTGTTCGCTTCTCTATTACGTCCGCTATGGTAATGTTTACGTTGATTTGGGAACTGCCCATCGATTCTATTGGTTCTGATGGTTAAGAAAAAGGTGTAAATCACACGAATCGACCAATGGGTTCCAGAGATATGGTCCTGCGTAAAGTATAAAGAATGCCAGCCAGTTTAAGTACTTTACGCAGGCGGCTTCATTTATTGTTTACTACGTAACAGCAGGCATTACAGCAGAACCCAGAGCACACGGAGGACAGAGCGGACAGCAGATAACGGAATTGCAGTTTTATTGCTTATAGATTATCAGAACATTTCAAAGGGGACACAGCCACATTGGATATTAACCTATGGATTAACTACATCATCGTTTTTATCGTTTTAATGCCATTGAAGACCAGTTTAGACCAGGCAAAGAGGAAGGTAAGCCATTAGCCTAGCGCATGCTAGTACCTAGCGCCACTTGTTTTGATGTACGTTTTTGTTGATAACGTCGCAAGTTTGTATCTTTCAGTGTTGAGGTGGGCACCGTTAGATTCTGTGTCTTTACGATCAAAAACGATGTGTTGGATGTGCAGCTAGGATAAGTAATAAGGGAGCTAGGAGTGATTTTCGGTGCAGTAATAGGTTAGCATTTTTCGCTCGGGGCTAATTCAGATGCTCACTGTTAGCATTGTGGTTTTTTTGAAAAAATAAATGAAAAAGATCAGTTAAATGAGTTTTTTCCCATTATATGGATATAAAATATTCATAGTTTATTAAATAGTAAGGTTCCTTAGACGTTGTTTCCTGCAAATGACGCGATTTCGGTCCGTGGGGCCTATAAGTGCTATATAAATAAACTTGCCTTGCCTAAGAGGATAACAGAGTATGTTCTTATATATTTTTTATTTTTTTCACAACAGTTGTATTTGGATGGAATGAATACCTATAGTGAAAATTCAAAGTAATAAAATGATTTTTACAGTGAAAAAGTTCAAATGGAACCGATGGTTCCCAAATTACCCAGAGGTGAGTCCGCCTGGACTTTATTTTTCTAAACCTCTCTAAAAAGGTCAAATTTCACTTGTTTTGCATCAATCTTGATACAGGGTACTTATTATATGTTATAGTTTGGATTCCTAAAGCTTTTAGTCTACTAACCCATCATTCAAGGGTGGTTTTTACTATAAGTAATGGGTTCTTTTTAGGCGGACATTAGAATTTACATGTTTTTACTATGTTCCATCTGAATTTACTTTAAAATAAAAACATCTATATTGATTCTGACACATCCAACTCACAGGTTTATCATTACTCACAGATGTAACCTTGCTTTGAGAGAAAAGATTATTAATTTACCCCTTTTAGAAGTGAAGATATAGTCTTTGTTGTGTTAGTGGCA
Source organism: Pogonophryne albipinna (assembly GCA_028583405.1). Lineage (NCBI taxonomy): Eukaryota > Metazoa > Chordata > Actinopteri > Perciformes > Artedidraconidae > Pogonophryne > Pogonophryne albipinna. The sequence continues at coordinate 42,951,814 of CM053248.1, forward strand.
TTTTCGAGCCTGAAACCTGAAAAACAGGCTAAGGGCTTAAGAGGTTAAGTATATTGTTGGAAGAGCCTGGGACGTCAGGTTGCATGTATGAGACAGAAAAGCGTTACATTCAGTTGAGAAAACCTGTGAAAGCAAAGAAAATCTGATGAGACTTCATTACTTTCGCAGAGGAAGTTCCCACACATCTTCCTCCTGTAGCAGTATTAGTTTGTGAGAATACAGGTTGGATGAGTCAGGAACTAACCGTGTGCAATTCTGTTTCTTTTGTATGTCTTTCGTGTCTCATGTGTTGCATTGGTGGAGGAGCCAGGGACTAGTTTTCATTTCAAACATCTTTACCGCAGCGTCAACAGACGACGCTGAAGTTGGCTTCCGATTCAGAGCATCCGATTCGGCAGTTAAGGGGAAAGTTAAGGGACATTTAATTTACAGCGCTGAGCGAACAATCCTCCGTGTTTGAACCTCTTAAATGGCTGAATAGCAATACAATAAGGCTCGCCCAGCTGGGAGGTTCACTCTCTGATTCTGATCCTGGCCTGCTGCAGCAACCTCAGCCTTCCACCTGTGTTTGTATTTTCACAAATTGAATAAAGGTTTCACAAATCTCTGAAACTGTGTTATAAAGAATCTTTAGACTCTCTGGGATAATCCAGTCCAGATAAATCGGCTATGCAGCGATTTAAGAGGTTCAAACACGGAGGATTGTTCGCTCAGCGCTGTAAATTAAATGTCCCTTAACTTTCCCCTTAACTGCCGAATCGGATGCTCTGAATCGGAAGCTAACTTCAGCGTCGTCGTCAACAGAGCCTTTGAATCTTGAATTTGATCAGAACAATGTTTTACACCAAGTTGCAGGATTACATTAGGTTGTGAAGACGTTTGAAACTTAGGAAAATCAGATGACATGTGAAGCTTGATCTGGAGAGGAAGTTCAATAACGTCTCCCTCCTGAGTGTTAGAATCACTGTCAAGGATTCGTGGGAAAAGGTAGGACCCAAATGCAGACTACAAAAAGGTAAAGGTTATAAACAAAAGTGAGCTTTATTTAAAAGCTGAAAAACAAAAGACATGGCGTGAATCAAAAACATTGATAGTACAAGGTAGCAAGAATACACAAAACTGACCGTGACCAACATGGAGGGAGACAGGAGAGACAAACAATGGGCCGACATGGAACACAGGGGAAGACTAAATACACAGAAGGGTAATCACAGGACAAGACACAGCTGGGCAGGGGAGGGAGAAACACAAGGGCAACAGGTGAACACAATGAGACAATCAAACACACCAGGGAAACTAACGGCAGGGAGGAGGACCAGACAAAACACAAGGAGGAAGACAAAACACCGAATGAACAGACTTACAAAACCCATAACCAGACAGACAACACTAACACCGTGACATAAACCTGGGAGTGTGACACTGAGATGCATTGTTATCTGTGAGTGGAGGTTGAGTGATTCAGGAAAGGACCCGTGATGAGTGCATTTTGTTTTCCCTGCACGCTCTAAGAAAAGAGACGAACTGAAGGAGAAATGGGATTCTGATGTTTAACGTTAAGTTGCTTTAATATCAAATCAAATCTGATGCTTTTCAGAGTTATATCTGGAGAGGAAGTACAAAAACATCTTTATCTGGAGACGCATTATTATTACTCAGTGAAAAGTAATTCAGAAAGAGACCTCTTAAGTGTTCGTGTTGTTTTTCCTTTTTGTGCACGCTCTGAAAGTACAGACAATCTGTGCTTTTCTAAACTACCTGAAGACGCTTTAGGAGCACATATAATAATACTGATTATTGATATAGTGCTTTTTCCTGGTGCTCAAAGCCATTCACAAGCAAAAGAACAACAACAGGTGAAAGTTTGAAGCTCGGTGGATTAATACAAAAAAGAATACATTCAATTCACAAAGCACCTTTCCAAGTGCTCAAAGAAACCTTCATATTAAAAAAACTACTTCATATAAAAAAATATGATTTGTTTTCAAAATAAACACACTTTCCAAACGGCTGCACACTCGAGGAAGATGCGTGATTAACTCTGAGAAGCTGAGAACATATCTTTAAATGAGTTCATATTTCCTCCCTGCCGTTAACACTCGTTTTAACTCCAGTAGAGTTAACATGAGGAGTAATTGGACGATGCTAACACGCTAAGCTACTTCACCTCCAGCTTCACGCTCCGCTGCCTCTAATCGCTGGAAAATAAAAACTCTGGAGACGAGACGAGAGGCTGGGGAAAGATTTAAATACTGAGTGTGTGAGGGTTTGAATACAGAGAGTGTGTGTGCAGATTCTCAGGCATCCCCACGTCTCATTGAGGTTCAGAAAGATGGATGGAAATAATAAAACGCATGCAGGAGAAAGAGAGGAGGCGGAACTTTAATTACATTTCAACGAGTTACTTCTGTTTAGTGACGAGAAGGCTGAAAAATGCCGTCTTACTTAATTGATTTAATGTTTATTATTAAAGTTTATTTCTAAGAAAAAATTAAATAATGAGAAAAAAAGTCAAATTATGAGGAAAAGTAAACATTTTGAGAAAAAGTCCAATATTGAGAAAAAAGTAAAATCACACATTTTTTTATGAGAACAAGACAAATTGTTTTAAAAATGTCAAATTATAACAAATAATCTAATTATGGGAAAAAATGTAATTCTGATAAAAAAAAGTCAAATATTGAAAAAAGTCAAATATTGAGGAAAGAAAAGTCACTTTATCAGAAGAAAGTCGAATTATGGGAAAAATTGTAATTCTGAGAAAAAAGTCAAGTATCGAATTTTGATAAAAGTGGAACTGAGAAAAAAGTCAAATTATTGGAAAATAATAAATTCTGATAAAAAAGTTGAATATGGAAAAATAAGTCAAATTATAAGAAAAAAATCGAAAAAATGTAATTCTGATCAAAAAAAGTCAAATATTGAGAAAAAAGTGAAATTATGAGAAAAAAGTAATATTTATAAAAATCAAATACTGTATTGAAAAAAAAGCTTATTAAAAGAAAAATGTCAAATATCAAAAAAAGTCAAACAACGAAAAATAAAGTCAAATTCTGCGAAAAAAGTGAAAATTGAGGATGAAGTCAAATATTATCAAGAAAGTCTGAGAAAAATGTCAAATTCTTCGATCCTTAAAAACATTATTAAACAGCAAAAAATAATCACATTTAGTTTTTGGTTATTTTATTTTAAAAACCAATGATTATCCAACTAAAGCATTATTTTGTCTAAAGTTTCTAATGGAGTTACTGAAGTAGTTCTGTAACGACGCAGCAGCTCGTTAGCAGTTCATTAGTTCGTCACTCATCAGAGACGATATCTTTATTTACCCATCAGCCACCTGCCGCTGCACAAACACTCGCATCACACGCAATAACACACTCTGTCACAAGCTGTGTTCCTTTAGTATCTCTAAACCTGCAGGAGGAGCTTCAGGTCAAGGTCGCCCAGATACACACAATCCAATCACATTTCTTCATTCATTATTGGACCGGTTTTTGATGCCAAGTCTGTAACAGCAGAAGAAGACAGACAGGAAGTAAACACTAAAGGGAACAGAAGAAGAAGACAGACAGGAAGTAAACACTAAAGGGAACAGCAGAAGAAGACAGACAGGAAGTAAACACTAAAGGGAACAGCAGAAGAAGACAGACAGGAAGTAAACACTAAAGGGAACAGAAGAAGAAGACAGACAGGAAGTAAACACTAAAGGGAACAGAAGAAGAAGACAGGAAGTAAACACTAAAGGGAACAGCAGAAGAAGACAGACAGGAAGTAACCACTAATGGGAACAGCAGAAGAAGACAGGAAGTAAACACTAAAGGGAACAGCAGAAGAAGACAGACAGGAAGTAACCACTAAAGGGAACAGCAGAAGAAGACTGACAGGAAGTAAACACTAAAGGGAACAGCAGAAGAAGACTGACAGGAAGTAAACACTAAAGGGAACAGCAGAAGAAGACTGACAGGAAGTAAACACTAAAGGGAACAGAAGAAGAAGACTGACAGGAAGTAAACACTAAAGGGAACAGAAGAAGAAGACTGACAGGAAGTAAACACTAAAGGGAACAGCAGAAAAAGACAGACAGGAAGTAAACACTAAAGGGAACAGCAGAAGAAGACTGACAGGAAGTAAACACTAAAGGGAACAGAAGAAGAAGACTGACAGGAAGTAAACACTAAAGGGAACAGCAGAAGAAGACAGACATGAAGTAAACACTAAAGGGAACATCAGAAAAAGACAGACAGGAAGTAAACACTAAAGGGAACAGCAGAAGAAGACTGACAGGAAGTAAACACTAAAGGGAACAGAAGAAGAAGACAGAAAGGAAGTAAACACTAAAGGGAACAGCAGAAGAAGACAGACATGAAGTAAACACTAAAGGGAACATCAGAAAAAGACAGACAGGAAGTAAACACTAAAGGGAACAGCAGAAGAAGACAGAAAGGAAGTAAACACTAAAGGGAACAGAAGAAGAAGACAGAAAGGAAGTAAACACTAAAGGGAACAGCAGAAGAAGACAGACATGAAGTAAACACTAAAGGGAACAGCAGAAGAAGACAGAAAGGAAGTAAACACTAAAGGGAACAGCAGAAGAAGACAGAAAGGAAGTAAACACTAAAGGGAACAGCAGAAGAAGACAGGAAGTAACCACTAAAGGGAACAGCAGAAGAAGACAGACAGGAAGTAACCACTAAAGGGAACAGCAGAAGAAGACAGGAAGTAACCACTAAAGGGAACAGCAGAAGAAGACAGACAGGAAGTAACCACTGTCACTACCCGATCTGCAGTGCGATGGTCCGCCATTTTGGACAACTCCGGACGGCAACCCAAGATGGACACTTGACACAGTGGCTTTTAGCAAAGCTCAAAAAGAAAACGAGAGAGAGACGAGTTCTTGTTATTACAACGTGACTTCACTATTATTTAACTCTTTTTATTGGGTTCTTTTATTTGGGGTTCAGTACTTTGTCAGAATAAGTGAGAAATGAATTTAACTTCTGTTGGACAGCTATATGCCGTACATGTTTGCACACATTCACAGTAAATATGTATTCAGTATTTGATGGCTTGATGTATTATGGGATGTATCTCTGGAATTATGAAAGTTATGAATGAGGAAAGTAATAGCCATCGATTCCCGACCGAGCTGAACGTTTTGATGTTTCAACGGAGTTTCTGCGATGTTCAATGCGGGAGGAGAAGAGGGCGGAATAATAATAATAATAAAATGTTTGTCCGTAGAATAACAGTTAATAACTAACTAAGAGAACAGAAACCTGGACACACACACACACACACACACACACACACACACACACACACACACACACACACACACACACACACACACACACACACACACACACACACACACACACACACACACACTCTCACACACACACACACACACACACACACACACACACACACACACACACACACACACACACACACACACACACACACACAGATGACCTTCTGTGATAGAGGGGGCGTTGAGTTCTGCAGCTTTGTATCCGCCGGATGTTGACTGAGAAAGGAGTTCACGGTGGGCTTTTAAAAACTGAAGCTCCGCTCAGCTTCAGAGCTCCATCCTGTGTGACTGAAGCGTCGAAGGTTCCCGGCCGGAAAATTAGGCTGGAAAACATGTTTTTCACGTTTTGATGAAAACAGAACATGGCCGCGTGTAAAAATAAATCCATGCCAAGAATAAAGGATGAACTTTAACTCAGGAGGAGGAGAGAAAGGCTTCAGAGCTATTCAAGAGAGGTCATAGCACATGTGCCTGATGGCACAGCATGGGGCTCCATATTACAAACACAAAGGAAATAAAAGAACTGCAGAAATAAGACCGTTTTTAAAGTGATCATTTTGCCGTATAATTATTTAAAATATATAAACATGTTTTTCACATTAATATCAAAATAAATACAATTAACTATTGTGTCTGATTAAATAAAGGTTTCCCGCTGGTAATAATAATAATTACATAAATAATATTAACAATATTAATAATAATAAATAATACGGTGGCCCTGAAGTGCAAAACACCACAGCATTTCATATTGGACGGAAAGGGTATTCCTTTAGGGAGAACACTTCTTGTTTGTGATTGGACAGAGACAGCCAGAGAAGCACTGCTGTGATTGGTTGTTTTTGCTGCCAGTCAAGAAATGACGCTTCGTGATTGGCCCAACACATCAGCCTTTAGCTGTTAGCACACTCAGAGCTCACAGCTCCTCATATCTGTTCAGAAACTGGACAAAAGTTAAACATATACAAAACACAGACTGCCTGTGTCATGGAGAATACAGTCGCTGCTTTGTTTATGTCTGTATGACGTTGTTGTGAGTGTGGACGGAGCAGCTACAGGTTAATTAGCCTGATCGATCCGATTACGATAGGATTTACATGGAGATACGGCCCGCCCCCTCTCCAGCGTCTTGTTTGAATGACAGGAGTAAACACAGAATTAATGCTTTATTAATTCATGTTTTTTAAGGGGCTTATCTCCATGTAAATACTATGGGAGACCACCCAATATTCACATCGCTCTAATCACTCGAGTTTCACCGCGGCTGTCAGCTGTGTTTGCTCCTGTCATTCAAACAAGAGGCGCTGGAGAGGGGGCGGGGCGTATCTCCATGTAAATCCTATGGGAGATACCAACTACAACAAAATGAACATATTTGACCGTAATTTAATTGTAATACACGTTTCAAAGTGATGCCGAAGTAACTACTGATACCGGTTAGTAAAAACCATGAATTGACGCTTTAACAAGTCTGCAGACAGACGGCAGGCGAAAAACCCTTTTAAAATGCGTGTTTTCTGAATGGAATCGGACCCATCAGGCTAAACTAACCTGTAGCTGCTCCGTCCACACTCACAACGTCATACAGACAGAAATAAAGCAGCGACTGTATTCTCCATGACACAGACAGTCTGTGGTTTATACTTGTTTAACTTGTGTCCAGTTTCTGAACAGATATGAGGAGCTGTGAGCTCTGAGTGTGTGCTAACAGCTGATGTGTTGGGACATATTTCGCTGTCGGGTGTTGACCAATCACGAAGCGTCATTTCTTGACTGGCAGCAAAAACAACCAATCACAGCAGTGCTTCTCTGTCCAATCACAAACAAGAAGTGTTCTCCCTAAAGGGATACCCTTTCCGTCCAATGTGAAATGCTGTGGCGTTTTGCACTTCAGGGCCACCGTAAAATAAAGCCAATAAATAAAATAATAATCAATAACAAATGTTTTTTTAATTACAAAAATTTTAAGAAATTAATTGAATAAATACAATTCAAAGTAGAGTCTGACAACACAACAACATGCTCTCTGGTTCATTAAGCTTTAACAAATAATAAAGTAATAATAGACTGAAAGCAGGATCACTTTGAAAGTGTTGTTATAGTGTTGGTATGGGAAAAACTGTGTGTGTGTGTGTGCACGTGCATGTGTGTGTGTGTGTGTGTGTGTTCATACTACAATAAGTGCTGCTCTTTTGGAGGACAGTGCAGATCATGGCACCCGTCCCTGATTAATCGCCGCAGTAATAAAGTGTTGGAACGCCCCCCGCAGCAGATGCTCAATGAGCCGGCGTCAGAGCGGTTTTATCACCTGGAAATGATAAGTATCCGAGACGTTAGCATGACTCTGGCGCGCAGGAGTGTGAGCTGAAATCACCGGGACGTTCTGCTGACGAACCTCCTCCTCCCGCCGTGCATAAATCAAGCGCGTAACATGCGTTTGATTAGGATCGCTCGCTGCGAGGAGCCTCAAGGTGAGACTCTACGAGGCTCTTTTGCTGCACAGCAGTGTGAAGAAACTGCAGATCCACACGTGCATGTAAAGGCTTTCTTACACCGTGCACTGGGAAGGCCTCTCAGTGAAGGAAAAGCGAAGCAGGGCTGGATAGAGGTGTTATTCACCTGATGCCTCGCCGGCTCTACGCACTTCCACATTACTGCATTGTGTGTTGATGCTCGCGGTTACTTTGCATAGCGTCACTTGCTTTATCAACTGTTACTCGCCACGGAAACTGTTGTTAAGCTTTAAAATGAACTGTTATTAAGTTATCAACAAGTTCAGGCGATAAACTATGTTAATGTGATTACCTGTTACGTCCCAACTAGGGGAAGAGGAATGCAACACACACCAGTATGTATTGGTAATAATTATAAGTAGTTTTATTACAGAACAGGATGAAACAAAATGGAAGACATGCAGCCTGAACAAACAAAAGGGCCAAAAGGACACAGGTTGATAACCAAACAAAAGGAGGACTGTAAAAAAGGAGTCTAATGGCATACAGGGAAAATAAATACTAATATAAAGAACGAAACAAAACCTCACTTTAAAAGTGGTCCAACTAACCAAAGAATCTATACAAAACACAGCTAAACTAAAGGCAACAATCACAGCATCCAAAACTACTCTAACCACTAACTAATCACACGAGGTTAACCACAGTTCAACATAATTCACTAAGGAGCAAGGAGCGAGAGGCGTCTGTTCACTCAACAGTCTCCAAGCTTTGTATTCATCTCCAGCAGGTGCGCGCCGGCTGTGCGCTGCGACGGCCCGGCGTGCTCCAATCACAATCCTTAGGGCGGACCAGGAGATGGCAGCCAATGACATGAGGGCAACCGCACAGCTCATTTACATAGAACACACACAGCTGAAAACACTCCGACAGATTAAGGAGCAGGGAGAAAGCAGGATCCGTAACATTACAACTATATTAGAGAATCTACATCGATGTTTGGAGCTGCTGCTGTACGTCAACAAACGTTTCTATTTCTATCATTATATAAATGTCTGTAAATCATGCTTGCTAACATAAGCTAGCTTTGAAGATGGCTAGCTAAGGTAACCATCCAGCCTCCACACTCCATGTGGTTTATTGTGTGCAGAAAATCAAACATCAATGTTGACTTTTACTAGAAACACGAAAGCAATGTGGTTTTTGGAAGAATCCATTTAGTTGTGTTTCAATCCAAACCGTTACCCAAGTGTTTCAAACTTAGTGGAGGATGCAGCTCAATTGTGTTGGAACATCACTTTGTAGAAGACAACAAATCAGAAATGTCTGATTTGAACATCATCAGCTTCATATTGATCTGTGTCCCGTAAACTCTGAAACACAGACCCTCATTGTCTGGATATCTAGGGAGACCGATCGGGAACGCTCGCTGGGTTCACAGATAGGGTGAATCACAATGTGGACTAGACCTTCCTCTCAATCACAGTAAAGTAAGTCAAATATTCAGACACACACACACACACACACACACACACTCACCTGTAAGCTATGACTCACAGCATGGTGTGTGTGTGTGTGTGTGTTGTCTGAGATATACTTAGCGTTTTAAATATTGGTTAAACTCTTGATGGAGTGATTGACGTCCTCCCTACACACACACACACACACACACACACAATTGATGTATGAACACACACACACCCACACACACACACACATATTGTCTAAATCACACACACACACACACACATAATGTCTAAATCACACACACGCACACACACTCACTGGCAGGTACACACTAATTGATGTATGAACACACACACACATACTGTCTAAATTGCACACACACACACACACTTGATGTATGAACACACACACACACATACTGTCTAAATCTCTCACACACGCACACACACACGCACATACTGTCTAAATCACACACACACACGTACACACACACACACATAATGTCTAAATCACACACACGCACACACACACACACATAATGGCTAAATCACACACACACACACACGTACACACACACACACACTGGCAGGTACACACTAATTGATATATGAACACACACATACTGTATAAATCTCACACACACACACACACATACTGTATAAATCTCACACACACACACACACACACACACAGATATACTGTCTAAATCTCACACACACACACACACACACACACACACACTTTGCCCCATGCCAAACAGGTAATAGCGTCATTTCTCACCGCGGAGGCTCTGCACCTCCTCATTAATCTCCCTAACGGAGGAGAAGCTTTAATCACGTTTCCTCTCTCAGCTTCTTCTCCTCGTCTCCGTGGATTCAAACAAAGTTATCCGATCGGCACGCCGGTCAATATCCGAAAAGAAAGAGGGTCGAAGTGTCCGGATTCAAGTGTGCAACGTATTCAAAGTGATATTGTAAGCAGCTGTTAAGATGAATGTAGTCTTATAAACCAGAACCAGAAGGTTTTCAGATTTAAAGGCTGTGTTTTCGGTGCTAACGTTGCTCTTGCCTTAATGCTTCAAACCTGTTCACAGGCTGTCAAATGTTAGGTTTGAGGGGTTACGTATTGCATTTGCACCACCAATTATTGAGCAGTATATAGTTGTAATACAATGAAAAAGCTCTGGTAGGGAGAGGGATATTCCCCCAAAGTCTATCGTTGTTCATTCATCTAAAGTTTTAAAGGAACACACATGGAGTGTAGGGTGTAGATTCTCACCAGTGAGCCTGCTTCAGTACTTTAGCAGAAGTCAGGCACCGGGTGGATGTTTTCTTTGTCAATGTTGACTTTTACTAGAAACACGCGTATTGTTTTTGAGATGAATCCAATTAGTTTGATCAGTGTTTCAAACTGAGTGAAGGATGCATGCAATTGTACTGGAACATCACTTTGTAGAGGACAGTTATATCTCGTTGTTTCAAGTGATTCTTACTTCAATATTTTGCAAATACAGAAATTAGAAAGGCTCGAAAAACGTGTTTGATTTGAACATAGCTTCATATTCATCTGTATTCTGGCGTGTAGACACTCAAACACAGAGACCCCCATTGACTGTTTTATTCTGCCCCTCTTTATCCTCATTATCTCACACACTCACACACACACACACACTCACACACTCTCACACACACTCAGATGGCGTCCAGTTGCAGCGGAGCGGCCATTTTGGCTCTGCCGGGGGAATCAATGGCCCATTCTGCCTCTGGACATATTGTGCCAGAGAGCTAATCAGCCACACAGGCCCCTTAATGGAGGCCACACACACACACACACACACACACACACACACACACACACACACACACACACACACACACACACACACACACACACACACACAGTATCCCAGGGAGATGCCCGCCTCAGGGAAAGGAGTAAAAAGAAAGCGAGGCTGAATTTCTCCACTGGAACATGGCGTTGAATACAAATGTGCACGGAGGAGTCCCTGCAGTTGCATCACAGGTTTCCTAGCAACAACGTGCAGCTTTTAACACACCGGAGGACGGTCCGTGCACGAAACGTCTCTTTTTCTCTGCAAAGCCTCTCATTCACAGCCGGTAGCGAAACGTCCAATTTACAGGAGAGACACAGATAGAGGGTTTAAAGAGAATAAAGGGAAAAGGCAGTGGGAGGCAGATCTGAGCCGGGAACGTTTCAGTGTCCTACTTAACGCTACAGGTGTGTGTTTGTATGCAGATCACATGGAGAGGGAAGCACAGTGCGTGTGTGTGTGTGTGTCATGTATTGCATCCTGCCTCAGGCGTTTGAATGCAATGTGAATGCAAACGGCACACAGCCTCGTGGGGACTGTGAGTGATTGACATCTTAGGTTTTGACGTATGTTCAGGTGCAATAGGACGAGTAAAGCTCAGGCTCAGCTCAGAGGTCCTTCAGGTGAAATGCAGTATCACTTAGTATGGATGTGTTTATGTATTTACGGTAAACTAAAGTGGTTTAAAAAAAGTGAACACACAGATGTAGAATGAGTGTGTTAGTGAGGGCGCATTTCCACATGTCGTGCAAACAGTCACCTGTAACTACACTGAACAAAAATATAAACGCAACACTTTTGTTTTTGCTCCCATTTCTCATGAGATGAACTCAAAGATCTAAAACATTTTCTATAAACACAAAATAACCATTTCTCTCAAATATTGTTCACAAATCTGAAAGAATCTGTGATAGTGAGCACTTCTCCTTTGCCGAGATAATCCATCCCACCTCACAGGTGTGGCATATCAAGATGCTGATTAGACAGCATGATTATTGCACAGGTGTGCCTTAGGCTGGCCACAATAAAAGGCCACTCTGAAACGTGCACTTTTATCACAAAGCACAATGCCACAGATGTCGCAAGTTTTGAGGGAGCGTGCAATTGGCCTGCTGACAGCAGGAATGTCCACCAGAGCTGTTGCCCGTGAATTGAATGTTCATTTCTCTACCATAAGCCGTCTCCAAAGGCGTTTCAGAGAATTTGGCAGTACATCCAACCGGCCTCACAACCGCAGACCACGTGTAACCACACCAGCCCAGGACCTCCACATCCAGCATGCTCACCTCCAAGATCGTCTGAGACCAGCCACTCGGACAGCTGCTGCAACAATCGCTTTGCATAACCAAAGAATTTCTGCTGTCAGAAACCGTCTCAGGGAAGCTCATCTGCATGCTCGTCGTCCTCATCGGGGTCTCCACCTGACTCCGGTTCGTCGTCGTAACCGACTTGAGTGGGCAAATGCTCAGATTCGATGGCGTCTGGCACGTTGGAGAGGTGTTCTCTTCACGGATGAATCCCGGTTCTCACTGTTCAGGGCAGATGGCAGACAGCGTGTGTGGCGTCGTGTGGGTGAGCGGTTTTCTGATGTTGTGAATCGAGTGGCTCATGGTGGTGGTGGGGTTATGGTATGGGCAGGCGTATGTTATGGACGACGAACACAGGTGCATTTTATTGATGGCATTGTGAATGCACAGAGATACCGTGACGAGATCCTGAGGCCCATTGTTGTGCCATTCATCCACGACCATCACCTCATGTTGCAGCATGATAATGCACGGCCCCATGTTGCAAGGATCTGTACACAATTCCTGGAGGCTGAAAACATCCCAGTTCTTGCATGGCCAGCATACTCACCGGACATGTCACCCATAGAGCATGTTTGGGATGCTCTGGACCGGCGTATACGACAGCGTGTTCCAGTTCCTGCCAATATCCAGCAACTTGGCACAGCCATTGAAGAGGAGTGGACCAACATTCCACAGGCCACAATCAACAACCTGATCAACTCTATGCCAAGGAGATGTGTTGCACTGCGTGAGGCAAATGGTGGTCACACCAGATACTGACTGGTTTTCGGACCCCCCCAGACCCCCCCAATAAAGCAAAACTGCACGTTTCAGAGTGGCCTTTTATTGTGGCCAGCCTAAGGCACACCTGTGCAATAATCATGCTGTCTAATCAGCATCTTGATATGCCACACCTGTGAGGTGGGATGGATTATCTGGGCAAAGGAGAAGTGCTCACTATCACACATTCTTTCAGATTTGTGAACAATATTTGAGAGAAATGGTTATTTTGTGTTTATAGAAAATGTTTTAGATCTTTGAGTTCATCTCATGAGAAATGGGAGCAGAAACAAAAATGTTGCATTTATATTTTTGTTCAGTGTAATAATGTGTGTAGTGTAACTACCTGTAGCTTCATAATAATAAGTTGTGTATGTTTGCTGAACGTCGTCAGTCAGTGTGTTAAAGTAACAGACTTTTTGATATGAGAGTTTCATTCATGCTTTATATTGGAAGGTTTTTAAGTAAAATAATAGATTTAAATGAATTGACTGAAACTTATCCATTCAACTAAAGCACTGATAGACTTAACATGTATTTAACACATGTTTGAGAGTGCCCAAAATACACTATTGAGCACTTGATTGGATTATTTATTCATTTATAATGCATAATAGCTCGAAAAAAATAAGAATGGTATCCTTAAGCGGCCAGGACAAACTAATCAAACCGGTATTGAAAAGCAAAAAGAGGTCAGATTGTATAGAAGTCTTCGAGAAAATCCCTACTTCTCGATTGGTTAATTATCTTTTTGAACATGTTGATGAGTTTCTGGTCTTAATATCTAGTTTAAAGTCTGAATCATTTTCCTTTTGAATGCATCAACAACAAATCTGAGGCCATGGTTCTCAGCAGGAAACCGATGGACTGTCCACTCCAAGTAGGGAATGAGTCCTTACCCCAAGTGAAGGAGTTCAAGTATCTCTGGGTCTTGTTCTCGAGTGAGGGAACAATGGAGCGTGAGATGGGCCGGAGAATCGGAGCAGCGGGAGCGGTACTGCAGTCGCTTTACCGCACCGTTGTGACGAAAAGGGAGCTGAGCCAGAAGGCAAAGCTCTCTGTCTACCGGGCCGTTCCTACCCTCACCTATGGTCATGAAGGATGGGTCATGACCCAAAGAACCAGATCGCGGATACAAGCGGCCGAGATGGGTTTTCTCCGCAGGGTGGCTGGTGTCTCCCTTAGGGATAAGGTGAGAAGTTCAGTCATCAGGGAGGGACTCGGAGTTGAGCCGCTCCTCCTTCGCGTCGAAAGGAGCCAGTTGAGGTGGTTCGGGCACCTAGTTAGGATGCCACCTGGGCGCCTCCCTAGGGAGGTGTTCCAGGCACGTCCAGCTGGGAAGAGACCGAGGGGTAGACCTAGGACCAGGTGGAGGGATTATATCTCTTCGCTGGCCTGGGAGCGCCTTGGGATCCCCCAGTCAGAGCTGGTTGATGAGGGGAAAGGAACGTTTGGGGCTCTCTGCTGGAACGAGACCCCCGAGACCCGACCACGGATAAGGGGAGAAGATGGATGGATGGATGGATGCATCAACAAGTTTTTTATTCAGAGGAGCACAAAAATAGAATTTGACCACAAGGGCAACCAATCCAAAAAACCTTGTCTTATAGAAATCAGAACACTATTAAAATGTATATTTCCACAATAAAACGCAGAAAAACTACTTATATTCCTTATTTTTCAACATAACATTACTTTATATTATAGTTTACACCCACTTAAGTGTCTCTACTTTCCAAAAATCACTCACACTGTCCTCATAGTTCAATAACGTCCCCACATTTAATGTATACATTGGTCCATATAGCAATGTTCACACACTGTCCATCAGCACACACACAACCTCACAGCGTCATATATTTCGAAAGCATGAAGGCTGTGATGTGAGCAGTGTGTGGGCATGTTTCCCATCAGGCCTTGGGAATAAGTGGCTTTGCAGTACAGAACACACACACACACACACACACACACACAACACACAGACACACAATGAATCCATGAGTGCTCTTTGGAGGCCACCAAATGGAGATGTTCTGTGTTTGCTCCGTTGAGTTTCTGTACCTTTCTGTTACAGCAACATGAACAAAAGGAACACGTGTCCAGCTCCTCTCGATCCCTTATAGACTCCTGAGCTTCTTCCCTAATGCACTTTTCTCACCTCTAATGGAGCTGCTGGTCTTCATGCATCAGCCTCTCATTGGTGGAAAGTAACCCAATGCATTTACCCTGCAGTGCTGTGGAGATATGTTACATCTCAAAAAGCAACATGTGTCTCTTTTAGTTGCTTGTTGTCCTCGTCCAGTTTTACAGGCATGTTTTGAGTAACATCTCTCTCCTTATACTCCTCTAGCTCCATGACAGAAGCTCTGAGGTGATACAAAGTGCACATAGTCTCATCTACACTAAGATGTATTAGCCTTTTGTGTATTTTGCTTTACAGATGTCTCAGTAGTTTCCTTTCACCGCTGCTCTCTGTACTTTTTACCAAACAAGCAGGAAGAAAGAGTGACTGTTTGGGTCTATTTTCAGTGGCGGATTCATCTCTATTTGGTCCTTCACTGACTAACCAATCAGGCTTTCATACACACACAACACTTTATAGGAAGTCAGATGGCATAAAACTCTCCAAAACGTTTTTGGTTTATAGTTTGCTAATCACATATAATTTGAGTCTTTAAATAATCGGCCGGTTTTATTTTGTATTTTACATATTTTACCAAACAAACAGAAAGAAATGTTGCTGTTTTTGGGACTATTTTCAGCGGCGGATTAGCCCTCATATGTTGTTTTACTGACCATCTGTAGCAGCAGTAGGTGTGTGTGGGAGTGACTCAAAATAAACCCAAACATGGTGTGTCTCTCGGAAAGAAAAAGTAGATAAATCAGGCTTTCGTACACACACAACACTTTTTGGGAAGTCGGATGGCATTTAAGTCTACGAAATGTTTTTAGTTTATAGTTTGCTTATCACATATAATTTGAGTCTTTAAATAGTCGGCCGGCTTTATTATGTGTTGCCGTATTTTATCAAACAAACTGAAAGAAATGTGGCTTTTTTTGGGACTATTTTCAGTCCACATTTGTTGTTTTACAGACTATTTGTTGCAGCTGTAAGTGTGTGTGGGAGTGACTCAAAATAAACCTGAATGTGTGTGTGGGATTGATTAAAACAAAACATGGTGTTTCTTTAGGAAAGAAGAAGTCATTATCTTATCACATATCATTATCTTTAAATAGTCGGCTGGTTTTATTATGAATTTGATAAAATAATCAAATACTAATAACTAATGTCCTTTCTTTAAGAAGCTTCTCTCTGTATATTTTACCAAGCAAACAGAAGGAAATGTGGCTTTTTTTGGGACTATTTTCAGCGGCGGATTAGCCCACATATGTTGTTTTACTGACTATCTGTAGCAGCAGTAGGTGTGTGTGGGAGTGACTCAAAATAAACCATAATGACCAAAGACGCTATTAAGCACTCGATTGGATTATAAATGAATTTATAAGAAATAAATGCATTATAGCTAAAACATTTAAATCAGAATAGTATCCTTAAACGGCCAGGAAACACAAATACAAATCAGATTGTATAGAAGTCTACGAGAAAATCCCATAAATATCTAGTTTAAAGTCTGACGCATTGTCCTTTTTAATGCATCAACACTTTTTCATCATTTCAGTCTGTAAACAGTCGGCCGGCGTTATTATGTATCGACGTATTTTAACAGAAGGAAATTTTGCTTTTTTTGGGACTATTTTCAGCTGCGGATTAGCACATATGTTGTTTTACTGAGTATCTGTTGCAGCACTAAGTCTGTGTGGGATTAGTACAAATAAACCCAAACATGGTGTGTCTTTAGGAAAGAAGAAGTCATTATCTTATCACATATCATTATCTTTAAATAGTCGGCTGTTTTTATTATGAATTGACAAAATAATCAAATACTAATAACTAATGTCCTTTCTTTAAGAAGCTTCTCTCTGTATATTTTACCAAACAAACGGATGGAAATAATGCTTTTCCGGGACTATTTTCAGTCCACATTTGTTGTTTTCCTGACTATCTGTTGCAGCACTAAGTGTGTGTGGGATTGACTCAAACCTAACCATAATATGTGTGTGTCTTTTGCCCAGAAGTCCGCCTGTCTTCGTCCGTTTGGTCCCATCTGGATGTTATAATTGAGATGGCGAGCCTCCTCTGTCAGTTCCAGTCTGTGTGTGTTTTCTCGTGGTCATTATGCAGCACCTCACTCTGTATGCAAACGAGATGAGACTCCTGCAGACGGATCAATAACTCCAACGATCCCCGCCATGTCTGTCTGAGATGTTTGAGATGTTTGGTAATGACCCTCGCTATGAATAAACCCGGCTGATGAATGCAGAAGTGGCTTCAGGGGGTTTGTGATTGGCCTCAGAGGAGTTTGGGATTCAAGCGGGGAATTTATTGCAGTCCCACTGGTTCATTTTTAATTCAGCAACAAGTTACTTTACTTTGAGAGAAAAACAAATCGGAAACAAGAAGTATATCAAAGTGCAAAAAGAAGTCGGATTGTATAGAAGTCTACGAGAAAATGACCCTACATTTTGATTATTTGGAAATCATTTTGCATTTGTCCATTTGAATGCAGGAACCACATTATTTTATTGTGTGTTGTTGGTTATTTGGTTGCTTATAGGTTGGTGTAAAGTTCTGCAGAATCTTAAATGCAACATTTTCCATTAACGTTTGTTGAAATAATAATCTATAAGAGATAGTTGTGTGCAATTCCCAATAGGCCGTTTGAGATTCTTTGATGTACAAAAAAGTGTCACTACACTCTACTATAGCTCAGAAAACAATACAACATAGTATCCTTAAAAAGGAGGGTAAAAAAATCCCAAACAAAAGTACATTAAAGTGCAAAACAATTGTGTAGAGGTCTACGAGAAAATCACCCCGCGTGTTGATTAGTTAGTGATTGTTTTGAGTCCAACTTGTTCATTTGAATGCAGGAACCAGTTTATTATCTTTTCTTGTGTGTTTCTGGTTTATTGGTTGCTTTTCACAGATCATTAACGTGTAGGAGTTGAGTTATTTTATATTATATAGAAGTCTATGAGGAAATGACACAACTTCTCACTTGGGTAATTAACTAATTGAACATTTCCCTGATGAGCTAGCGGTCTCAATCTCTCGTGCTTTGTCGTATTTTGAGTCCAAATGGTCCCTTTATTGCAGAAAGAAGTAACTTTATCTATGTTTCTTGTTTGTTTTGGGTTATCTAGCCATTCATGCAGAGGTGGAGAGCTTTTTTTGGTGACGTTTGTTGAAATGATGATAAATGATTACCTCATTTCCCATCCTCTATTTAGGCCAGGTGCCGGATAGCACATGATAAATGAAAACAGTCTTCACACACTGCTGCAGGGATTATTCCATTTAGCACAAGAGCAGTGATGATGGTTGGCGATCAGGTCTTCCACACCAAACTAACAAAACCCTTTTTTTTAAACACTTGCAAAAGTAGTTTTATTGCAAGGCTTTATAGAACACGGAAAAAGTATAAAGACGTGCAAAAAGACGTCCTTTTGTATAGAAGTCTATGAGAAATCATACTTCTAACTTGATTTATTACCTCAGTAAGCGTTTCCTGATGAGTTGATGGTCTTTAAGTCTTCTTCAATACAGCATGAAGGTAATTAAGATAAGATAAGAAGTACTTTATTGATCCCAATTTGGGAAATGTTTGAGTTGCAGCATCAAAGACAAGGCGTTGAACAATTCAAATGAAAAGACAAGAAATAAACAAGAAAGTAGAAAATATACATCTTGAATTTACAAATGAACAATAACAAGATATAAAGCAAGGTATTATATTTACAAGTATGTGACAGATGGAATATTAATTATTAAACTGAATATATAAATGTAAGATGTGTGATTTTACTCCAAGAGAAACTATGGAGCAAAGTAATTAAGTAAAGTATGGTTTCATTCAGATTAAAATAGACATAATATGTGAGTGAATGTCATCCTGTGACCTCCACTGAGAACCTGATGTTTCCCTTTGTTTTCTGGACGTAGAGATCTTTGTTTTTGTGCATCACCATCTTGATATTTGACTGTCTCTATCTTGATGTTTACAGTGTGTCTCCACCCCAGTCTAAGGACGTCTTACTTGTGGGCAATAGCCATCTTTGTTTTGGTCGTTGCCCTCTTTGTATTTAACCGTCAACATCTAACTATTAGACCATTTTGATCGTTTTTCTTTTTGTCATCATTCATGTTTTTTACTTGTTTGTTTTGGTGTTGTGATCTTGATTGTTGGACTTCACCATGCTTGTTTCTGGACGTCATTATCCTTGTTTTAGGATGTCCCTATCTAGGTTTTTAGAGGTTGCAAATCCTTGTTTATGGACATAGACATGTTGGTTTCATAGGTTTCGTGAATTTCATCCTGAGAAGCTCATGTTTCTAGTTTGGTTTGATGGTATATTTGGTTGTTTACCTCAATAAACGTTTGCCTGAAGAGTTGGTCTTTAAGTCTTCTTCAATACAGCATGATATTAATTAAGTAAAGTATGGTTTAATTCAGATTAAAATAGGTATAATATCTAGTGAATGTCGTCCTTGTACCTCCACTGAGATGCTTATCTTTCCAGTTTGGTTGTTTAGTTGTTTATCAGCAGGATTACAGGAAAACTCCTGTCCCAATCGTCATGAAACTTAGTAGAAAGGTGAAGCATAGACTAAGGAAGACTCCATTAGAAGTGGATCTGAAATAATTAACCTGTAACAAACATTATTTTCCTTTGCGAGAGAGGTAATTTGGTGATCGCTACGCTCTTACGTTCCCTTCTAGTTCGGTGTCCAGCTTCTGTCACAATAATGTAGACAAACCCAGTTGTTAATCACCTTCTCTAACAGCTTTACACAAAGTCAAAGGAGAAATGTCCTTCCCTGTAATTCACCATGGACATTCTGCCAGGAAGCCACGAGTGTTCATCCATCACTCAGAGCATCACAATTAACCACAGGTCGGAGGTGAAGTGGGAGAAAACGTGTGAAGGGCGGAAAAGATGAGTTTTCTTTGTCTTGTTTTCCTACAGTCCTGTTTCTGTCTATTCCTAGGATCGTACGTCACTATGTCCCCAAAAGAAAAGGTACAAATCTGATTTAGTTTAAGATGAGATAAACCTTTAATTATCCCAACAGGTGTCAAAGTATCAACAGCAGTAACAAGAACACAAATGTCAGTAACAGCATAAATACAAATAACAACAGGAGCGATTTGGTAAAACACTGAATATCAGCCTTTGTTTATTTCTAGGGAGCTTCTGAGCAAAGAGGCAATTTTGAGACAATCTGTTGAAAGCAATGCATGCTGGGACACAGCAAAAACAAATTGAAGATGCATGAGTCAGAGTCCCTTTGTATAATTAGACTGCAGCTTAATTGGGAAAATGTAATCGTTTGTAGTTGAAATGATAACGATCGTGTGGAAAGACGGCACCTCATTTTACGGACATCTAGAAAATCCAAAAGGCTCCTTCACCATCGCTCTCAGTCCATCTCTCACACACACACACACACACACACACACGCACACACACACACACACACACACACACATACACACACACACACACACATACACACACACACACACACACACACACACACACACGCACAGACACACACGCACAGACACACACACACACACACACGCGCACAGACACACACACACACACACACACACACACACACACACACACACACACACACACACACACACACACGCACACACACACACACACACACACACGCACAGACACACACACACACACACACACACACACACATGCACAGACACACACGCACAGACACGCACACACGCACAGACACACACGCACAGACACACACGCACACGCACAGACGCACACACACACACACACACACGCGCACAGACACACACACACACACACACACACACACACACACACACACACACACACACACACTTCCTCAGATGTAATGAACTGCCAGGCCCCTCTCCAGTCCTTATTATCATGCAGCCAGACACCTTCACCTGCTCTTTCAAATGGACACTTCAGTACCTCTTCAATCTCTATCTCCATTCTCTGACGCCCTCGCTGCCAGACGCTGTAATGGAAGAAGGGACGAGTGGTTTTGGCGGAAAATAAAGAAGTAAAAGTAGGAGATGGAGGGGAGAGATCTGAGGCAACTCTTGTCAGGAAGTGAGAGCGATGAGACGCGAGAGATGGAAAGTCATTGATGGTGCAGAAAAGCAAACGGACCATCAAATAAATAATAAGAAAAGCATGTTGAGAAAAGCTGTAATTATCCTCGGGGAATGTATTGCACACATATCCTTTTTCAGCCCTGATGTATTTTAGAGAGAGAGCGGCAACATCTCAGTCCCCGTTCATAAAATCCATATCAGGAAGAGAGTCCGAGCAGGAGAGGGAAAGGCAATTTTCTCAGTGACTTATCACATGAATCAATGTCAGCGGGTGTGAAGTAACACAAGCTTGACTGACGCTCGCAGTAACAGGTGGTTCCAGAACAATCAATACTGAGACTAAGAGCTGGACTTAGTCAGCGTGGCGTCTCTGGTCGCTCTGCTGACGGCAGATCTCTGACTTCCTCATCTCTATCTTGGTTTTTCTACCGTATGTCACCATCTTTGTTTGTAGCCGTCATCATCTGGGTGTCGTTGTCTTTGTACAGTTTGGCTTTGGCCATTTTAGTTTGGACGAAGCGATCTTTGTATTTGGTCATCGACATGTTGGTTTTATGCATCACCATCTTGATATTTGGCGGTCTGGTTTTTGTACAATATGTCACCATCTTTGTTTCTAGCCGTCATCATCCTTGTGTTCTTGCTTTTGACCAGTGGCGAACCGTCAGGGCCTTCAAGGTGTTCAGAGAACACCCTGGAACACTCAGATAAAACAAACAAAACATTGATTTAATTATATAAATAAAATGAATAAATGAGAATGGTATCCGTGTTGTTGATCTGTAATATCACAGTGTTACGTTGATTTGTTTGTCCTTCTCGGACCATGCTCTACGCATTTCAGTGGGTTTGAGTTAGAAAAGAAAGCAACCAATCAGATCTTGTTCTGGGTCTCTGGGTAGAATATCCTTCAACAAGGTATTCTACATCCTTGATCGAATGCCCTGGCCGTTGCACTGAATGAGAGCGTACCTTTGGACTGACAGTTTGATCAACCAATCATATTGATTTGTAGCCAATGGGCGTATTCTTTCAGAGTTCTCCTCGGTTCCAGGTGCTCTAGCAGGCCCGCTAGTTAACTGGAGAGAGACAGAGGATCTAGATGAATGCGACGAAGCAATTCATGCCGTTTTATTGTTTTTAACGTTGAAATGACAAGAGCAACAGGTGGAGATGAAGTTGTTGTGAGTACCCTTTTCAAGACGACAATTCAGTGAAAAGACGGACGTTATAACGCCGCGGAGGGGGGGGGGAGGGGGAGGGAGGGGGGTGTGTGTGTCGACAGAAGATCCAGATGAGATAGACACGGTTCGCCACTGCTTTTGACCACCTTGGCTTTGGCCATTTTAGTTTGGACGAAGCGATCTTTGTATTTGGTCATCGCCATGTTGGTTTTATGCATCACCATCTTGATATTTGGTGGTCTGGTTTTTGTACAATATGTCACCATCTTTGTTTCTAGCCGTCATCATCCGTGTGTTGTTGTCTTTGACCGGCTTGGCTATTGCCCTTTTAGTTTTGAACTAACTTTGTACGTGGCAATCTTTATATTCAGCCGTCCACATCTTCGTATTACGGCCATCACCATCTTGATATTTGGCTGTCTCTCTCTTGGTTTTAAACAGTGTGTCTCCATCCTAGTTTAAGGACGTCTTAGTTTTGGGCCAGCCATGTGAGTTGCCCTCTTTGTATTTAGCAGTCAACATCTTGCTATTAGACCATTTTGTCGTCCTCATTGATGTTTTTTTGATGTTGTCTACTTGTTTTTTGGACTTTACACCATCCTTGTTTCTCGAAGTCCTTATCCAGGTTTTTCTTTGTCTCTATCTACGTTTTTGGAGGTTACAATCCTTGTTTATGGACATAGACATGTTGGTTTAATTAATTCCCCATCTTGGCTTTTGTTTGTTAGTATTTCTCTGTGAGAAGTAAGGACATTTTTCATCGACCTCTATACAATCAAATGTATTTTTGCATCCAGTTTCCACTTTGAGACATGATACAGAATTTGAGTTCCCCTCTAAAGAAAGATATAATCAGTTTTAAAACACCACTTTTGTTCCCGTATCACAACAATGAGTGTGACATTTATCTCCTGGAACAAAAGCCTTCTGTTTTTAGGAAGCAAACTTTCTCGACAGGAGATATATTATAAAAAGACGAGATGATTACAGCCCTGAAATAAAGACGACGTGTGTGAAGACAATTAGAGTGTGTGGAGGCAGAAGTGTTTACAGTGTGTGTGTGTGTGTGTGTGTGTGTGTGTGTGTGTGTGTGTGTGTGTGTGTGTGTGTGTGTGTGTGTGTGTGTGTGTGTGTGTGTGTGTGTGTGTGTGTGTGTGTGTGTGTGTGTGTGTGTGTGTGTGTGTGTGTGTGTGTGTGTGTGTGTGTGTGAGCCATTACATGCCTGTGTGCACATGTAGTTTGTCTGCCTGTCAGCCCAAACATAGCGCCTTGGTTTGGTGTGATTACGTCGCCTCCTCTCCTGTTAAAGGTCACTGTCATAAAGAAGCATACGGCGGCCATGTTGCTCGCATTTACGCCCTGAAATGTCAAAACGTTGTGACATTCGGGAAAGTTTTCAGAGGGAAAAGTTTGATCTGAGAGCTTTTAAGCCCCGACCTCCAGCCTCCCCGGTTGATATTCTGGGCTCCCTCAAAAATAATATCCTCCCCTCTGTCACGAACCTTGGAGTGACCTTCAACAGCACCTTTACATTTGATAAGCAGGTCAGCACTGTAGTCAAGACCTGCTTTTTCAAAATACGACTATTGGCCAAGACCAAGTGGTTTTGATCTTTTAAAGACCTAGAAAGGGTTATTAACGCCTTTGTTACCTCGAGACTGGATTACTGCAATGCTCTGTATGTGGGTATGGACCAGGCCTCAATTAGACGCCTGCAGCTAGTTCAGAATACAGCTGCACGTCTTCTCACTGGCCACAAAAAGCGTGACCACATCACCCCAATTCTGGCTTCACTGCACTGGCTTCCAGTTCGGTTCAGAATAGATTTTAAACTCCTTTTATTTGTTTTTAAAGCCCTAAATGGGCTGGCTCCGGCCTATATAGCCAAACTCCTCCATCGCTACACCCCAGGCAGAGCCTTAAGGTCGGCTGATCAGCTGCTGCAAGACAAAACCCGAGGGCATCAAGCTTTTGCAGCAGCTGGCCCCAGGCTCTGGAACACTCTGCCCCTCCATGTGAGGTCGGCCCAGACCCTGGGGGTTTTTAAATCTACGCTTAAAACACACTTCTTCTCCCTGGCCTTTTAGTCAGAGCGGAGCACGACTCCTGACTTTTCCCTGTGTTTTCTATATATCTGTTGTAATTTATTGTCTTTTATTGTGAATGTAGTAATGTGTTTTTAAGTGATTGTAGTATTTATTACATGTACAGCACTTTGGCCCGACCAACAATTGCTTTTAAATGTGCTTTATTGATAAACTTTGATTTGATTTAAAGATCAGCTTCAGTTAACGGATTTTATTTTATTTTAAAAAAGAATGATGTTAAAGTTGCTAAGTTTAGGGTCGGCTAATTTTAACGTTTAACAAGTTATTCGATTTGTGATTAAAGGCGTCATGACTCATAGGATCGCCGTGAGCACATTGTTAGAGGAAAGTGGATTTTATAATCAGAGTGGAAACCGTGTGGGAGGAATATCTGATTTAATCATGTTAGAAAGGTTTTTAAAATACTTACTAAATAAAGTAGTTTTCCTCACAAAGCCGTGAGTCTATTCTGAAGCAATTAAGAACACACACACACACACACACACACACACACACACACACACACACACACACACACACACACACACACACACACACACACACACACACACACACACACACACACACACACTCTTTTCTGCATACATCTGATCCGTAAACCAGTTTTCTGCTCGTCTCAGTTTCTCGACACGTTTCCAGCCGACAGAAACCGAGGAGCGTTGCCATGCCGACAAACCAGCGGCTAACAGGGTCTCCCGGGGAGTTCTGCAGGGGCCGTATGCACAAACAAAACACAATGAATTATCCTGAATTGGCTGCAGAACTTAAAAATCCTGCGTCGGAAAAAGGCATCTTATTTTAGTTTATTGTCAAGTTTAAACACTTAAAAAACACAAAGCAACATTTCTAGTATGTCTATGATCCCAGAAACAGTTTGTATGTATTAAATAATAGGAACAAATGTTTAATAAACTTCCCAAAACCCCTGGGATCTTTGGGGTTACTTCCAGTGAGAGACAGCATGATAAATATTAACCCTTAGATGCATAAGTGGGTCTTTTTGGGCCCGGTGAGGTGGTTTTCTTAGAGTATATTTGTAATTACATTTTTTCAACATCATTTCATATTCCAGCTATTCCTCAAAAAACATGTTTTGGATATCATGCCATTCAAATTTTAAATGTACTTTTTAAGAAATTGTAGTTTTTGTATTTCTACCCCAAGCTTCCACAAGTGGGTCAAAAATGACCCGCATGCATTTCCTATGGAATTTCGTTTTCTTTTCAAAATGTAAAAAAATGTATAAAATTATAAATAGTGAAAAATTAAATATAACATAATTCTAGTGTGAAACAAAATATAATACTACATATTATACAAGTGATTTTTCTTAACCAAAATGACAACAATTGCATTAAAACACATTCTGATACGGGTGTAGGGTCCAGTCATCTAAGGGTTAACACAGATGTTCATGCAGCGTTTTCTTCTTCTTCTTTTATTCTCTGCAACTTCATTCAAAGCTGCACGCTCTCTCTCTCTCTCTCTCTCTCTCTCTCTCTCTCTCTTCTCTCTCTCTCTCTCTCTCTCTCTGCTTCTTACATTCAGTTTACTGCCTTTTTACAAAATGCACAGATGAAATGAAAGAGAGAAATGTCCTGCAGGATGTTTATGTTCAGATGTTCCCGAGAGGAGTCGCCCACACACTCTCACATCTGAGACGGTCTTTATCAGTTACATTAAGGACGGATCTCGCTGTGCCGAGTCTGTGAAATGTGAACAAACTGCATATCAGCTAAAAACACCTTTTTTACTTCAGGTCAAATGCATCTCCTTCTCTTTGTATTTTCTCTTCATTTATTGACTTCATTTGTCTATAAATGAGTGTTTTTAGACACCAAATGAAAAATACAATTAGAAACATGCCTTCAAGTATGTACAAATAATCCAAATGGAAGTATAATTAAAAAAACAATATGCATATTTAGGCCTGTCGCGATAAGCAATGAATTGACTTATCGTACGATAACTAAAAAGGAACTGATAACTTTTCTGACCTCGATAAATTGCCGTGTACATGTGTGTTTGTTTACATAATAATAATAATAATAATAATTCATTTATTTTATATAGGCGCCTTTCAAGGCTCTCAAGGTCGCCGTACAAACACATAAAAAACCAGATACACAATACATAACACCAGCATAAGAGACATAAACAAGACAATGCAGTTTATAAATCAATCAAATAACCAAATCAATAAAAACAGAGGATGTGTGATGGATAATGATCAGGGTGGATATGTGAGTGTGAAGAGATATGTTTTGAGGCGTGATTTGAAAATGGGGAGAGAGTCAGTGTTGCGGATGTTAGGTGGGAGGGAGTTCCAGAGGCGGGGTGCAGAGCGGCTGAAGGCTGTAGACCCCATGGTGGTTAAACGGAAGGGGGGTGCATTGAGGCTGAGGGAAGCAGAAGATCTGAGTGTGCGGATGGGTGTGTTGATGTGCAGGACACATAAGGATGTGACCAGCATTGTGCCGGCCACTCTACCGGCCCGGGGCGCTGTGGCTGCCGGTAGAGTGGCCGGCAGACCCAGCGCGCCGGGCCGGCAGACACAGCGCCCCGGGCCGGCAGACACAGCGCGCCGGGCCGGCAGAGACAGAAATTAGTCTGTTAGCTAAGCTTAGCCCATTGTAAATAATAATTGTAATGTTTTGCTGACATTAAAGGTGGGGTAGGTAAGTTTGAGAAACCGGCTTGAGATACACTTGTTGTTATATTGCATGGAATGCTCTTAACGTCCCGATAGCAATGAATATCTGAAGTGCTTTGACAATAAATACATCAAGAAATATCATCAGTGGAAGCCGTGGCGCTGTTAAAAGCACGACCAATTATTTTAGCCGGCCCGGCTAAAATAACTGGATGGCCTACCTGCCTGTCAGCCTTCCATCTGTGCACAAACTTATCTCTTGCCCTCATTGGTCTTTAGAATGCATCTAACGTTCCGCTGCTCATTATAATAAAAAAACAGAGCATTAAACAAACCATCATGCTCTTACTTTGAAATCATGCAGGCCATCACGTGGTTTCCGAAAATCACAGAGTGACACGAGTAGATTTGAGCCGAGATCGGCGGAAAATATGTCTCAGATTTTCTCCGGTTGTGTATTTTCAAATTTTAGCGCACTCGAGCTGGTTTCTCCAAAATGACCTACCCACCATTAAGTACTGTTAATATCTTCACAGAACATTCAGAGGTTTTTCATTTCACTCCTCTTTTAGCTGAGATTTAATAAATGCAGGTACATTTTTAGCAGCTATTCACTAAATCAGTTGTCCCTCCCCCTGGTGCCAGGACCAACAGATCCATCTCTAGGCTCAGCAGCCCTGTCCCCCCATAAGGCTTTGCAGTCTTGCCATGCTGTCCATTGAAAGCCAGTTGGCTAGAAAGCTGGACTTCAAGGACTTGATCAGTGACTTAGCCTGTAAGAAGGCTAGGCGCTGGGCTCTTGGTGAGTAAGGCTGAGCCAGGGCTCGTAATAACTGTTAAAGGGCGAGGCTATGGTAACGGTATTGGATCACTACACACAAGATGCATGATGAGAAAAAGACTGAGAACAGGTAGGCTCTGATTTAGCGCCACCATCAGGCCTTTTCACTTCACTTCCGTTTTGTTGTCCGTTTACACTTTAATACCCGCTTATTTTCTAGTTGGTATATTTAATTTAAAAATCTGCTGCTTATGTTATTTTTTTTGTTATAGCATTTTATAAATGATAATATTGGTGTTAATGTTCACTTTATTTTAATTTAAGAAGTCATGTATATTTAAGTTATATTTATTTTGAACGTTCCATTAAAAAATGTTATTAAAAAAGCATGACTCCATAAAAGATGACTATTGAGGTCTATTGTCAGGAATGTTAGTGTTATATCAAAGAGTGAATTCTACTGCAGCAGAATGTTGCACGTCTGCACAGTGTTATATGTTCACTGCTCAGTGTCAGTAAATACTGTGCAGTTAGTATTGGACTACAAGACAGATGCAAGCCTGTACAGGTAGAGTTATTTAAAGCATGAATGAGTGGGTTGGGTTCTGGAGGTGTGGTTACAGCAGTGTGCTTGGTTGGCGTGGCCTGGGCCCGGTGGTGGGGCCCAATGTGATATCTTTTCATGGGGCCCAAAATCCCTTGCGGCGCCCCTGAATGTATCCTATCCATGTGAACATGATTTAAGTGGGGGGGACCTCACCTCCTCTAGGGGGGACCTCACCTCCTCTAGGGGGGACCTCACCTCCTCTAGGGGGTCCGGGTGCATGCTCCACTGGGAAGATTTTTTTTTTAAATATTGAAGTTAAAGCATCAATCTGGTGCACTTTGAGAGCAACATGAGGAGATCTATGGAAACATCTCTCAACACCCATTTGAAACAGAACTGTAAGCAGATTCTTCTTTTTGGATATTTTACAAATCACTCCCCTTTTAAACTCTATTCTTGTTATTTTTAACAACTTTTTTGTGACTGTCATATAGTATTTTATACCTGTTTTTCATTTAGTCTCTAATGTCTCATTAATAACTATAATGATCATATCAAGGTGTGCCTTAAAGGTGGGGTAGGTAAGTTTCAGAAACCGGCTCGAGTGCACTAAAATGTGAAAGTACACAGCCGAAAAGAATCTGCCCCTTCCTTCAGACTTCCTTACAGAGCATCTCCTCCAACACACAATGACGGCACGCCCAATGGATGGAAGGCTGACAGACAGGGCGGCAATCCAATCCGTTTA
The DNA here is from genome assembly GCA_028583405.1 of Pogonophryne albipinna. Taxonomy (NCBI): domain Eukaryota; kingdom Metazoa; phylum Chordata; class Actinopteri; order Perciformes; family Artedidraconidae; genus Pogonophryne; species Pogonophryne albipinna. Next base: position 42,981,215 of record CM053248.1, read on the forward strand.
GCGGCCCGGCTAAACGGATTGGTTGTACTTTTTACAGCGCCACGGCTTCCACAGATGACATTTTTTTATGAATTTTTTGTCAAAGCACTTCAGATATTCATTGCTATCGGGATGTTAAGAGCATTCCATGGAATATAACAACAAGTGTATCTCAAGCCGGTTTCTGAAACTTACCTACCCCACCTTTAACCCCACTGAGCTGAGGTTATTTGAGCCTCTCAGAGAGAGCTCTCTTCCACCTGGTTGTAGAAAAGCTCTTTAAATTCGTTAGCATAGCTAGCTAACCAGATGCTAACAACAACAGATCGCCACTGTGCTTACAACTAAAGACACAGCCACGCAAACACTGCGGCATGTGTACGGCTCCTTATGGGTACTGCAATATTTGAAGAGCTGGAGCGGCGTTCCGGTGCTCTCCTTTCAGACAAGACATAACCACGTGAAGACAAGTTACGCTCGTGTTGTGTTCAAGGAACCTGTCCTTGGCCAGGAAAAACAGGCACTCGCTTGTTTACTTATTTTGCGGTCGAGATTTCTTCTTTTTTGAAGTGAGAAGTTGTCCGTCAGTCGGACTGACGTACTGACGGACGTACTGACGGACGGACTGACGGACCCCCCCCCCCCCACCAAAAAAAACGAAAACTCTTCGGTTCTCCACGAATTACACAAGTCACCCAAATCAGCGTTAAAAAAGCGGGAGGCGCCGAAAAGCGACTAATTTGCATCACTGATTTAATACAATTTTTATAATTTAATTTATTTGTTTTATTTATTATATATAATTTATATATTTAAATATTATTTCACATTTCATTTGTAATGTTGAATGTTCAATAAAAAAGGATGTACTTGAATTATTATTATATATTATCATTATGTCAGTGGTCTAAAATGGTCTTACAAAGGTGCCGACAATATTATCGTTTATCGCAATCATTGCCGGGAAAATGTATCCAACAAAATTAATTATCGTGACAGGCCTCTGCATATGAATCTAAAAGCTGTAGATCAACTCAAAACATTTGTTGTTATTTGCGTTAGTTCTTTAAATGTGTATTTGTTGGTGTGTAAACAGTGACTGGATGCATGAGGTCATCTGTGGAGCTTTTTTAAAGATTTCCAGTAAAGAAACTTGTTGTTTACGAGCTCCATCGTGCATGCCTTTATCCAGATATCGGTCAGGGAGATATTGATTATTCTATTGATTGGTTTATCGTGGCCTGCAGCCTCCCAGCATGCAGTGGGTGTTGGTGTTGTTTAATTTAACACATAAGAGAGGATTCAACATCGATCCAAGAAACAGTTGAATAGCAGCAATAATTACACAGAGATCAATGAGGTGTTCACTCTCTCACTTTGATTTGATATGTGTGTGTTCACTCTCTCCGTAGCACTTTGATTTGATATGTGTGTGTTCACTCTCTCCGTAGCACTTTGATTTGATATGAGTGTGTTCACACTCTCACTTTGATTTGATATGTGTGTGTTCACACTCTCACTTTGATTTGATATGTGTGTGTTCACTCTCTCAGTAACACTTTGATTTGATATGTGTGTGTTCACTCTCCGCGCTGCTGTCACGCTGATCAGAGAGGCATTACTCTCAGACACACTGAAGCAGGAAGAGGGTGAAGGGAAACTCACTTCTGTATTTGGTGTAATAATATATATTGATTACCAAGAATCCTTGGTGTCCTGGTTGCACAGAATTAGCAGAAATGTGGTTTAAAAGACAAAATGTTATTTTAGTTAAGTTAGACTTGTTGTGATTAGCAATAGTAGTTTCAATCTCACATTTTTGACCATCAAAACGTAAATAAAGTAGTTTTCCTCTGGAATACACGAGTCTAGAGTCTCATGAAGTATTAAGGATATTTATATCGGCAAAAAGATCTCTCAGAAACATTGATGTAGGAAAACTCACTATATTTCCATCAGGACAGACTTGGTTTTATGTAACAATATGTCAAGAATACACAGATTAATTAAATGGTGTTTGAAATTCAAACTAGTTGTTTTTGTGGAAACTGGATTGTCTTAAAAATCTTTAAAATGTATTTTATCACTTTTTCAGACGTATGTTGGTTTTTAACCCAAGCTCCTTTCTGACTTGCTGTGATATGAATATCATTTTCAATCGTGTTGTGACAATAAAGCCATTTAGAAATGTGGGAAATGCAAGAAACTTCAGATACTTCAGACTTTTCGGTTTGGAAAACTTAGATTGAAACGTTTGACGATGAGCTGTGATTGGTTTGTGGGAATAGAAGGTGATTGCTGATTGGAGGGGTGAGCGTAGTAAGAAGGTCATATGTGAACGACAGATTTAAAGATGGTCTTCCTGACAAGATTCAGAAGTTTACTGCAAGAAAACCATATCTGATCAAACACGAGCACAATAAAGCAACTTCATCTGGAAGATCTGGTATTTCTCTTTGTGTTTTAGCATCGCTGAAGTTACACACTGCACCTGCATCTAAATATAGATGTGCATGTGTTACGATTACTTTGATCAAAACCTAGTTAGCATGCTGATGGAGCAAGTGCAGCAAGACACTTAGCTTTCTGGTCGTTAGGAAACTGCAGATCTCTGTGAATTAAAGACACCATGAGGGAAACCAGTCACACATTTTCTCCATCTTATGATCCTGTTTTCTCATAATCATTGACATTGTTTGTGTCTTGGAGACGTGAAGCCTGACACACTGCCTTCATTATATCGTACCTGCTAACCAAAGCTACATAGATACAAGCTTCAAAAGGTTACACTACAAAAACTCTGTGTCTAACATCTAGTCAGAATGTGTCTCTCCTCCTGATGTAAGACATACTAACTGTCTTGTTTTTAGACAATGCATCATCTTGTTCAGTCAAAGAATCTTATTTTCCGTCGTATCTCAGATTAAACACATATTTATTAGAAAATCACAAACTAACATCAGGAAACAGAAAACTTCTGAGCAATTGCGGCACAGCATCTCCTGATTCTGGTCAAATATAGTTTAAAATTGAGTCATTTGCAGGAAACAACGTCTAAGGAACCTTAATATTTAATAAACTATGAATATTTTATATCCATATAACGGGAAAAAACTCATTTAACTGATCTTTTTCATTTATTTTCCCAAAAAAAACACACAATGCTAACAGTGAGCATCTGAATTAGCCCCGAGCGAAAAATGCTAACCTATTACTGCACCGAAAATCTGCACATCCAACACATCGTTTATGATCGCAAGGAGACACAGAATCTAACGGTGCCCACCTCAACACTGAAAGATACATACTCGCGACGTTATCAACAAAAACGTACATCAAAACAAGTGGCGCTAGGTAGCCTACAACGCTAACTTGGCTTACCTTCGTCTTTGTCTGGTCTAAACTGGTCTTCAATGGCATTACAACGATAAAAACGATGCTGTAGTTAATCCATAGGTTAATATCCAATGTCTCTGCGTCCCCTTTGAAATGTTCTGATAATCCAAAAGCAATAAAACTGCAATTCCGTTAAAATATCAGAGCAGGGATATTCCTACACTCTGCAACAAGATTGAATGCGAGAAGATGCAACCTTTTTTTTAACATGAGTGTGTGCGGGACGATTTCCCTTCGATTCTATTGGCTCTGACGGTCAGGAAGAGATGTCACATGTCAAAATCCAGCAAGGGGGGCCAGAGATATGGAAAATCCACCCAAATGGCCCCAGAAGAGGTTTATTTTGCTAAATCTGTCTAAAAAGGTCAAATATCACTTGTTTTGCATCAATCTTGATACAGGGTAATTATTATCTGTTGTACTTTGGATTCCTAAAGCTTTTAGTCTACTAGCCCATCATCCAAGGTTAGTTTTCACTATAAGTACAACATGTTTTTTGGACGGACACAATAATTTACAGTTTTTTTACTGTGTTCAATCTGAATTTACTTTAAAATAAAAAACATCTATATTGATTCTGACTTTTCTACATCCAACTCACAGGTTTATCATTACTTTGAGAACAAAGATTATTAATTTAACCCTTTTAGAAGATATGGTCATTTGTTCTGGGAATGTCATTTTGGAGCCTGAGATCTGAAAAACAGGCTCAGGGCTGAACAGGTTAACTTGTTTTTGGAGCAGCATTTTTTTCCGGAGTAGTTGCATGATGTCGCTTTAAGAAGCTGTTTTAAAAAGCTTTAATCCGTCCTCTCGTCTTCTGTCCTCTCGTCTTCTGTCCTCTCGTCTTCTGTCTTCTAGTGAATATCAGCTCTTTATCTCCACTCATTTCTTTCTCATCATCTGAGTCCAGATTTTGCAGATTTTGCAGATTTTGCAGACGCATCTCTCTTCAGATCCTTGCTCCAGCTCTTCCCGAGGCGTTTTCGGGGAAATATATTCCCGTCAACGTGTTCTCGGATGGCCTCGGGTCCTTTCAGATGGAAATGACCTGGATATTTCCACAGGGAGAAACCAGGAGACATCGATATCAGAAACACTTCTTTATGACAGGAAGAAATCTAGCTTTCAGAAGATGCACTTTAGTTCTCCTCATGCCACTTTGATTTGATTTGATTTATTTCAAATGTGTAAAACAATAATACAAAAATGTAACATGAGAATGATTATCATACAACATTAAGCAGTGTCAAATTGATAAACTCAAATATTACTAAACGATATATAAACACATGATCTACCTCATTACACATCTTAGAAGAGATGTGAAGAAGTTTACACATGTCATCTCAAAAACTACATTATTAACATTTATGTATATTTTATTCCTTTTTTTTAATAAATACATTTTTGTTATTGAAAAACAAACAAACAAAACATAAAACTATAAATAAACAAACAAATACATAACAGAGGTAAATGATAAAATTGTACTTCTGTTTTTATTCTAGTCGCGTTTCCTCTTCAAAGTTTGCAGAGAATCAGAAGCTTCAGCTGCACTTTCTCTTTATGTGAAGTGTTCTGTTCAAAAGCTGCTTCTTCCAGAGGGAATCTGCAGTGAGGGTTTGAAGCCTAGGAAGTGTGTCTCTACCTTTCAGCCCGATGAGAGCTGGTTCTGAGGTATACGTCTGTTATTCGGAAAGTCAGGAAGTCGAATCGGGCCACATTCCTCTAACCCTGACTCTACGATAACCACTAGCTTTTAACTCACGGCCACACGGCAGCGTCGCGTGCTTCAACGGAGACGCTTTCACTTTGAATGGGGTGACGTCACGCTTTGCCGAACTGCATTGTGGGTCCGTTGCTCGCTTCGAAAATGTTCAACTTTACAAGCGTCAACGGAAGCACCAGCCAATCAAATCAAATGTCAGTACAAGCTCTAGCCAATCAAATCATATGCCAGTACAAGCACTAGCCAATCAAATCATATGTCAGTACAAGCTCTAGCCAATCAAATCAAATGTCAGTACAAGCTCTAGCCAATCAAATCATATGCCAGTATAAGCTCTAGCCAATCAAATCATATGTCAGTACAAGCTCTAGCCAATCAAATCATATGTCAGTACAAGCTCTAGCCAATCAAATCATATGTCAGTACAAGCTCTAGCCAATCAAATCATATGCCAGTACAAGCACTAGCCAATCAAATCATATGCCAGTACAAGCACTAGCCAATCAAATCAAATGTCAGTACAAGCACTAGCCAATCAAATCAAATGTCAGTACAAGCATCAGCCAATCAAATCATATGCCAGTACAAGCACTAGCCAATCAAATCAAATGTCAGTACAAGCTCTAGCCAATCAAATCAAATGTCAGTACAAGCTCTAGCCAATCAAATCATATGCCAGTACAAGCTCTAGCCAATCAAATCAAATGTTAGTACAAGCTCTAGCCAATCAAATCATATGCCAGTACAAGCACCAGCCAATCAAATCATATGCCAGTACAAGCACCAGCCAATCAAATCATATGCCAGTACAAGCTCTAGCCAATCAAATCAAATGTCAGTACAAGCTCTAGCCAATCAAATCATATGCCAGTATAAGCTCTAGCCAATCAAATCATATGCCAGTACAAGCTCTAGCCAATCAAATCATATGCCAGTACAAGCTCTAGCCAATCAAATCATATGCCAGTACAAGCTCTAGCCAATCAAATCAAATGTCAGTACAAGCTCTAGCCAATCAAATCATATGTCAGTACAAGCTCTAGCCAATCAAATCATATGCCAGTACAAGCTCTAGCCAATCAAATCATATGCCAGTACAAGCTCTAGCCAATCAAATCAAATGTCAGTACAAGCTCTAGCCAATCAAATCATATGCCAGTACAAGCACTAGCCAATCAAATCATATGTCAGTACAAGCTCTAGCCAATCAAATCATATGTCAGTACAAGCTCTAGCCAATCAAATCAAATGTCAGTACAAGCTCTAGCCAATCAAATCATATGCCAGTACAAGCTCTAGCCAATCAAATCAAATGTCAGTACAAGCTCTAGCCAATCAAATCATATGTCAGTACAAGCACCAGCCAATCAAATCATATGTCAGTACAAGCTCTAGCCAATCAAATCATATGTCAGTACAAGCTCTAGCCAATCAAATCATATGCCAGTACAAGCACCAGCCAAT
>CM053248.1:42992785-43065285 GCA_028583405.1 Pogonophryne albipinna
CAAACTAAATAAACAGCAGCATCAGGTCCCCGAAACTGGCGCAGAGAAATTGCCCAGAGGAGTGAGAGAGACGTATCTGGCTGGGCTCCTCCTATAACCTTTTCCCCAGGTGTAGCTCATCAGGCAGGTCTCCTCCCCGACAGGTGCGGCTCATCACCCCCGGAACCTGTGAACACCCACAAAGCACACACAAATAGACGGCACCCCACGTAGTGTGGAGGGGTCGTCACACTCCCCCCCATAAGAATGGAGTTCTCCTAAGAACACCGTTAACCATCTAAATAGCTAGGATCTCGTCTCCGATATTTTTCCGTGGACAGAAGACCACTCTGGTCGGTCCCTTGACCCAGCACCTGGAAGAACCCGGAATGTCCTTCCATAAACCGCAAACTCCCTTGGCAAACACCCTGACCCCCAGGTCGCTGCCGAATTGGCCTACCTGTCTGACATGATTTAACGTGCCGAGACACATCTCTCTTCAGACCCGGCCAAAAGACATACCGCAACATGTAACCACATGTTTTACGCACACTCCGATGTCCCGACTGTCCATGCACTTTCCTGAGTACCTCCTCCCGAAATCTGACAGGAACCACAATCTGATACACTGCCTCACCCATGAAGCCTTTCCCACGTGACCACCACTTTCTGACCAGCAATCCCCCTTGCAGCTGATAACCCCTGGTGACACCATTACCATCCTCGGTGGAGAGAACCGCCTCAAAAAACGGACTGAGGGAGACATCCGCTTTCTGCTCCATCACCAACTCACTGCGGGATACAGACAACAACCAGTCAGGAATAACCACAGAATCTATCTCACTGGCCTCTTCCCCCTGCCCAGACTCCCCCTGTGCACGACTCACAGCCCGGGTCACCGAGCACGCCACAAACACTGCAGGAGAGCACTTGGCATTCTCCTCTGCCTTAACAATCACAGTAGGTGAAGGTGACTTCATGGTAGGTGGTGGACCCTCAGCCCACACACGGCTGCCAGCCAGGCCGTTACCCAGGATAACATCCACACCACCAATTGGCATTACAGGACGGACCCCCATGGCGACCTCACCCTGCACCAGACCTGAGTAAAGCACAACAGAATGCAGAGGAACGGGCACAACATGCATTCCCATACCTCGCATCCGGACAAAATCCCCAGTTCCAGATTTGTCAGAAACTGTAACACAGAGCTCAGAATATATGAGTCATACGATGCAGTGTCTCTCAAAATCTTTACCGGCACGCTGATATCACTTCCCACCAATGACACGTATCCGGTTGACACAAATGCAGAAAACGGTGGGTCCTTCCACCCGCATGGCTCATCAATCTGCTGACCAGGAGAGATGACAGGTAACGGCACCACAGACACAGCACAAGCAGCAGAGTTGAACTGGCCTACACAGTTCCCCCTGCTAGCCTTAGCTTTTGGACAGTCAGCCTTCCAGTGTCCTCTCCCCCTGCAGAAATGACATATATCTGAATCACCCTGTGCCTGGCCTCGCATCACACGTTCTGGTCTAACCCAGTTTGACCTAGTTTTCTCCTCCCATCTACCTCCTTCATCCTGGACCTTGAAGTCGCGACCGCCCCTGTGCGTTAACACATAGTCATCTGCCAGAGCAGCAGCCTCTGCAGCAGTTTTTACCTTACGCTCGCTGATGTAAACAGCAATGTGGCTGGGCACAGAATTTTTAAATTGCTCCAACACCATTAAATCACCTAATGCGACATACGTATCCACACTCAACGAGTTACACCACCTCCCGAAAGAGGTAACTAGATCCCTGGCAAACTCAACATGTGTCTGTCTCCCAGACTTCTGCCAGGACCGAAACCTCTGTCGATAGGCCTCCGGAACCAACTCGTAAGCCTTCAACACAGCAGTTTTAACGGTCAAATACACTTTGCTCTCCGCCACCGTTAGCGCAGAATAAGCTTCCTGGGCCCTACCTGTTAGCACACACTGCAGCAATAAGGTGCTATTAGCATCCGACCAGTCTCTACCCTCAGCCACACGCTCAAAAAGGGAGAAAAAGGTATCCGGATCTCGTTCGTTAAACGGAGGCATAACCCGCAGATTACCGCCAACGTCAAACGGGGTTGCTCTAAGAGGGAGATTAGAAGCCTGGCTTGCATCACCAACAGGTAAACCCAACCTCCGGACCTCTAATTCAAGCCTTCTAATTTCTACCTCCCCCCTCGTTTTTTCCACTGCCAGCTTCTCCATTTCTGTTTGCAACAGCAACAGTCCTCTCTCTCTGCTCAAACGTCAGGCCTGCATCATGGCCGCCAGACATATCGACCCTGTCTTTACCATGACCAACAGTCGACAACGCCTCCTTTAAAACCCCTTCCTCAAACAGATTTGCCCTAATAATCTCCCTCATGTTCTCCTTCATTCTCTTATCCCCAACATCCAACCGGAAATGCTCCGCAACATAGACCAGCTGCTCACGCGAGAAATCCTCCAGCTGCTTCTCTGAAGGCGCTCTCAAAAAATCCTCCACACTCCCCATGTTGACAACACTGTATGGCAGGTTCACGCTACCTGCACCGCACACGCTACCGCGGCCTGTCCCTCTAACTGCCTCACAGGAACTAGCTAAACTCCCCAACTAGTCTTCAGGTGCTAGTTATGGCGGGTACTTACACACTTTATACCGTAAGCTCAGCGAAGCGACCAGAAAACCGGCAACTCCACCTGTAGCCTCGGCGTGCTCCCGAGCTAATAGCTCTAACCACTTTCACACCACACTAACAGCCCCCCTACGACCTCCAAGGAAGACCGTACTAAACCCTAACAGGGACAGAAACCACGGTAACTAACATGCCTGTGCTTATACTCTCTGCCACACAGACTCCTGTACATTCCAACTGCAATAACTCACCCCCGTAACGCTACTCCCCCAACAATTAGCTGCCTTCCGCGACAACAACTGCGCGAAATCCGTCCCATCAACGGACATCAGGTTTGCAACGTTTTCCAGATCCAAAGCGACGAGCCCCCATATGTTACAACCCGGCTCGTGGGCTGTAACATAAAGCAGGGAGGCGAGACGAGAGGTAAGAATAATATACGTTTATTGTTAAAACACAACAAACTAAATAAACAGCAGCATCAGGTCCCCGAAACTGGCGCAGAGAAATTGCCCAGAGGAGTGAGAGAGACGTATCTGGCTGGGCTCCTCCTATAACCTTTTCCCCAGGTGTAGCTCATCAGGCAGGTCTCCTCCCCGACAGGTGCGGCTCATCACCCCCGGAACCTGTGAACACCCACAAAGCACACACAAATAGACGGCACCCCACGTAGTGTGGAGGGGTCGTCACACCACCTCAACACTGAAAGATACAAACTTGCGACGTTATCAACAAAAACGTACATCAAAACAAGTGGAGCTAGGTACTAGCATGCGCTAGGCTAATGGCTTACCTTCCTCTTTGTCTGGTCTAAACTGGTCTTCAATGGCATTAAAACGATAAAAACGATGATGTAGTTAATCCATAGGTTAATATCCAATGTGGCTGTGTCCCCTTTGAAATGTTCTGATAATCTATAAGCAATAAAACTGCAATTCCGTTATCTGCTGTCCGCTCTGTGCTCCGTGTGCTCTGGGTTCTGCTGTAATGCGTGCTGTTACGTAGTAAACAATAAATGAAGCCGCCTGCGTAAAGTACTTAAACTGGCTGGCATTCTTTATACTTTACGCAGGACCATATCTCTGGAACCCATTGGTCGATTCGTGTGATTTACACCTTTTTCAGAACCAATAGAATCGATGGGCAGTTCCCAAATCAACGTAAAAATTACCATAGCGGACGTAATAGAGAAGCGAACAAAGCATATCTGAAAGTGCACGCCTGGACGGCAAAATTGTATACCCAGTATATTGCCATAAATATGATGAAGGATTATCAGTCCAAATTTCTACGTGACACAAAGACATTGGATTAACCTTGAGCGGCGTTTTTATTCCGGTGAACACAACTTCAATCAATCAATCAATCAATGTTTATTTATATAGCCCAATATCACAAATGTTACATTTGTCTCAGTGGACTTCACAGTTTGTACAAAATATCAGTATGACAATACGACACCCTCTGTCCTTAGACCCTCTGTCCTTAGACCCTCACATCGTACAAGGAAAAACTTCCGAAGAAAACCCACAGTTTAAAGGGAACATGGGAGAAACCTCAGGGAGAGCAACAGAGGAGGGATCCCTCTCCCAGGACGGACAGACGTGCAATAGATGCCGTGTGTAAATTGAAAAGATAATACATTTGCAACATAGGTAGTCCAAATGTTTGGAAATGCATGTGTGTATAATAGGAAGATGAATCCACGAGGATATCCATCCAGGACCTATGATCCATGACCACAGCCACGACTCAAGATCCAGGGCTCGCGATGCAGGACACAGGACCGCAGGATCATCCATGACTCCGGATCCCAGCGTATATAGACACCAAAAAGAAAGAAATTTGGGGAAGCTGGGTTAATCGGAACATGAGAGTACACAGGTATAGACAGAGAGAAGGAAGAAGTAAGATGTCCCCCGACAAACTAAGCCTATATCAGCAAAACTAGGGGCTGAATCTAATCAGCCCTAACTATAAGCTTTATCAAAAAGGAAGGTCTTAAGCGCACTCTTAAAAACGGATAGGGTGTCTGCCGCCCGAACACAAACTGGAAGCTGATTCCACAAATGTGGAGCTTGATAAGAAAAGGCTCTGGCTCCCATTGTACTTTTAGAGACTCGAGGAACAACCAACAACCCTGCATTCTTGGAACGCAATGCCCTAGTAGGACAGTAGGGTATAATGAGTTCTTTAAGGTAAGATGGCGCCTGCCCATTAAGGGCTTTGTCGGCGAGAAGAAGAATTTTAAATTCTATCCTGTGTTCTATAGGGAGCCAGTGTAAGGCAGCCAGAACAGGAGTAATGTGGTCCCTTTTCCTAACTCTGGTTAGTACACGAGCTGCAGCATTTTGAATCAGCTGAAGCGACTTGACTGACTTCTTGGTACACCCTGATAATAAAGAGTTACAATAATCCAGCCTTGAAGTAACAAATGCATGGACTAGTTTCTCTGCATCGTTTTGAGGCAAGATATGCCTGATTTTTGCAATGTTACGTAGATGGAAGTAGGCGGTCCTTGAAATTGATTTTATGTGGGCGTTAAAGGATAAATCCTGATCAAATATAACACCAAGATTCCTTACAGTCTCACTGGAGGCCAAATTAATGCCATCCATAGTTAGTATATCTTTAGATAATTTGTTTTGTAGATTCTTCAGGCCAAGTACAATAACTTCAGTTTTGGTCGTGTTTAACATCAAAAAGTTTAAGGTCATCCACGTTTTTAAGTCCTTGAGGCAGTCTTGAATTTTATTTAGATGATTAATTTCATCAGACTAGATTGATAAATATAGTTGAGTATCATCTGCATAACAATGAAAGTTTACAGAATGATTCCTTATAATATTGCCTAACGGAAGCATATATAATGTGAACAAAATAGGTCCGAGCACTGAGCCCTGTGGCACTCCGTGGCTAACTTTGGTTTGCGTGGAAGATTCATCGTTGACACGTACAAACTGAGAGCGTTCAGATAGATAGGACCTAAACCAGCCTAAAGCAGTTCCCTGTATGCCAACTAAGTGCTCTAGTCTTTGCAATAAGATATCATGATCGATAGTATCAAATGCAGCACTGAGATCGAGCAAAACAAGAATAGAGACAAGTCCCTTGTCGGAGGCTATTAGAATGTCATTTGTGACTTTAACCAGAGCTGTCTCTGTGCTATGATGTGTTCTAAAGCCAGACTGAAAATCTTCAAATAAATCATTGTTTTTTAAGTAATCACACAGCTGTTTTGCGACTGCTTTCTCAAGAATTGTTGAGAGGAACGGAAGATTAGAAATAGGTCTATAATTGGCTAAAACCTCTGAATCGAGGTTGTGCTTTTTAAGAAGCGGTTTTATCACTGCTACTTTGAATGAGTGTGGAACATAGCCTGATAATAAAGACATATTCATAATATTTAATAAAGAAGTGCTAATTAATGGAAAAACTTCCTTCAACAGCTTAGTTGGAATTGGGTCTAACATACACGTTGATGGTTTAGAAGAGAGAATCATTGAATTTAATTGTTCAAGGTTAATGGCTGAAAAGCATTCTAGTTTACTATCTAGTGTAATATTAGAACTTACGTTTCCGGGAGCTGTTGATAACACTATACTGGTCAAAGGCAAGAGGTCATTAATTTTTGTTTCTAAGAGTAACAATTTTATGGTTAAAAAAGCACATAAAATCATTACTACTGAGTGCTATGGGAATAGAAGGCTCAATCGAGCTATGGCTCTCTGTCAGCCTGGCTACAGTGCTGAAAAGAAATCTTTGCATTGTTCTTATTCTCATCTATTAATGAAGAGTAGTAGGCTGCTCTCGCTTTAACGCAGTGCTTTCTTATATTCATTGAGAGTAATATGCCAAATTAAACGAGATTCTTCAAGTTTAGTGGAACGCCATATCCTTTCAAGTTGTCTCGACTTTTGCTTTATTCTGCGGGTTTCGGCATTATGCCATGGAGCTAATCTATGTTGTTTTATTTTCTTCTTTTTCAAAGGAGCAACAGAGTCTAATTTTATTCGCAGCGCATCTGTAGCACTATCAACAACATGATCAATTTGCGGTGGTGTACATTTTGTATAAGTTTCCTCCCCTACATGCAGACATGCTATCGAGTTAAATATTGGTGGAATCTCTTCCTTAAATGTGGCTATAGCACTAACAGATAGGTTTCTGCTGCAGGAGCTTTTGACTAATGCTTTGTAGTCTAGTAACAGTACTTCAAAAGTTACTAAGAAATGGTCGGATAAAGCAGGATTATGCGGTTGGACTAATAGTTGCTCAATTTCAATACCATAAGTCAGAACAAGGTCGAGAGTGTGATTATAGCAGTGGGTTGGTTTATTTACACTCTGACAGAAACCAACAGAATCTAATATAGAGTTAAATGCAACAGTAAGGCTATTTTTATCATCGTCAACATGAATATTAAAGTCACCTACGATAATTACTTTATCTGTTTTAAGAACTAAAGTTGATAAAAACTCAGAGAATTCTGATAAGAATTCTGAATAAGGACCTGGTGCACGGTACACTGTAACAAATAAGATTGGCTGCAAAGTTTTCCAGGTCGGATGCGTAAGACTAAAAACGAGACTTTCAAAGGAGGTATAATTTAATTTTGGTTTAGTATTGATAAGTAAACTTGAGTCAAAGATTGCTGCAACTCCACCTCCTCGGCCCACGCAATATGGGCAATATGAGTATTGATATGGCTGGGTGGAGTGGCCTCATTTATGCTGACATATTCTTCATGTCTCAACCAAGTTTCAGTGAGACAGCATATATCAATATTATAATCTGATATTAAATCATTTACCAATATTGCTTTAGATGCTAGAGATCTTATGTTTAAGAGACCACATTTAATATTCCTGTTTTGTTGCACTGTAGTAGTTGTTACATTTACTTGTATTAGGTTATTATGTATGACACCTCTATTAGGTTTTACCTTAAATTGTCCTTGGGCAGACACACACACCGCTAATATTGGGTATTTTATTGGGTTCGGGATTCCTATGGATGACTGCCTAGGAGAGAGCGCAGAGAAGCGTGTAAGACTGCGACTCCGCCTCCTGGTCTCAACTCCAGTTTTTCATGGATTAAGTCCACAAAGCCCTGAAATGTTGCCGAAATGAGATCTGCACCTTCCAAAGTAGGATGAATGCCGTCTCTCTTAATCAGACCAGGTTTTCCCCAGAAGGCTGTCCAATTATTTACGAAGCCCACATTGTTTGCTGGGCACCACCAAGACAACCAGCGCTGAAATGATGACATGCGGCTATACATGTCATCATTGATCAGTTTGGGGAGGGGACCAGAGAAGATTACGGTGTCCGACATTGTTTTAGCATAACTACACACCGACTCCACATTAAGTTTGGTGCATTCTGATTGGCGTAAACGAACATCATTACCACCGACGTGAATAACAATCCTACTGTATTTACGTTTATTTTTAGCCAGCAGTTTAAGATGCGCCTCAACGTCGCCCCGCTCTGGCCCCCGGAATGCATGTGACTGTGGAGGCTTTGGTCTCTAAATTCACGTATCTCATAATAGAGCTACCAATAACCAGAGTTGGCTTCTCAGCGGGTGTCTCGCTGAGTGGGGAATATCTGTTAGATACGTGAACGGGTTGATGGGGACCTGCGGGTTTCGCGTTATGCCCCTTCTGAACAGTCACCCAGTCTCCCTGCTGCTCGGGAGTTGCCGGGGGACGGCTAATAGGAGCTATCTTTTGCCGGTCCGCACCGGCTAACATGGGCTTTACTGTAGCTGAGTTACTTTCTAAGATGCGGAGCCGGGCTTCTATGGCTATGATTCCCGCCTCCAACCTAACAACAATACTACATTTAACACATGTATCGGTACCAGTAAAGGAGGTAGGGAAGTAACCAAACATGAGACAGGAAGAGCAGGAAATAGCACCCGAGGGTGGGGAAAGAGCCATGGCTAGCTATCAAGCTAAAGTAGCTACCGTTAGCAAACCCGAAAAGAGTGTAGGCAACTGTGGAGTTACAGTCGCTAAGAGAAGGAGAGTTGTGAGTGCTTAAGCTGTAGTAACGTGTGATTACAACGTCAGGCAGTTGCCGTGATCAAGAGTTTTAAAACGATCGATTAAGTTAAGATAATAAGCTATCAGCAACAGAACAGGCACACGGGATACCCGGAGATGACAATGACAACAACAACCGGAAGTTACAACATGCTTACCGCAATAGTGGTCCGTGTAGAAACTGTATCCCCAACTTTTGATCACAAATCAAAAAAGGTAAAACGAAATTATTGTAATATTTTTTAAACCGGATGTTGTTTACGTTCTCTTTTCTGGCTGATAGCTCCAGGAATTGGGGGTCCTACAGTGATGATATTACATGTGTGGAATCTGTGGAGTCTCAGCTTTAAATCGTATATATCTTGTTTGTGCAGTTACGATAAGTAATAAGGGCATTTCTACCGTGAGTGCTGTGCAAAATCCGTTAGCATTAGTTAGCATTTTTTCGCTCCATGCTAATTCAAAGGCTTGGTATTACTCTTGTGTTTCTTTTAGCTAAAAATGGTTCACATTGTCAGTTAGCGGAGTTTCTTAGCGTTAAAAGGGTATGGAACATTAATAGTTTCAGAAATGTTAAGAAGCCCTGAGACATAGTCTCGTAAAAAAACTGTGGGGGGGGTCCACTGGGGGGACCCTCGGGCTTAAGAGGTTAAAAAATGCAATGCTATCAATAAGTAATGGTTAATGTTTTTATATCATGAACATTTAGAACACACTGAGACTGCACTAACGTTGCATTAAATTGCATCTTTTTGATAAGTTGCAATTTCGAATCACATTTGATTTAAAAATGTGTTTTATCTTTTATAGGACATTTAAACGTTTTTGTTTTTTTAAATCGTACTTTTTATGTTCGTATAGAGATTTTGCATCTGATTTTTCAATTTATATTTTCCCCCCAGGATGAATGAGGTTTTTCTGATTGGGAATAATATAGTTGAATGACTCTGAGTGTCCTGATGCTCCCATTAGAAGCAACAAGGCGCCGCACAGTGCTCTCATTGTTCCTCTGAAATGAAAGCAGCACATTTATCGAGAAAAACAAGAAACCCGTTTGATCAGAAAGTCTTTCTGCCAGAAAGCTGAGAACGAGCGACTCGAGGGACTCTGAACAGTTGTTCTAATTCAAACCTCACAGTGTAATTAGTTAAATGATGACTTTGATACAAAGCAGAGGTTTTTTTTAAGGACTGGCTTTAAAACAGGATCTGAATAACAGCGCTTGCTGTCAGTGGCTCTGAAAACACAGATCGGTACTGAAGATGTGTTGAATAGGAAATATGATTTACAAACAACCTTTAAAGGCTCTGAGTGTGCTGTGCAGATGTCAGTGTGTTGGGGATTTATCACAGCAGAGCTTTTTATCTCCCACTCATTTCAGTTTCACCTCCAGCAGAGACGGAGCCTCCGGAGAAGCCTCTCAGCTCGGGTTTTTATCCCAGATAAGAGCCTTTTTCTGGCTTCATTTCAAACATAAACAAACGGAAATGCTCTGGAAGTCATCTGGCTTTTTAACGCGTTGTATTCAAAGTCACTGTGGAGACACTGCTGTGGGCCAGAATCAGCTGAACAAGAAGCAGAAAAGCCTCAGTATGTTTGGTGTCCTGTCGTCTACACATTGCTTCACAGATTTAGTTTGTGTTGCACGATGTCGAGTCCGCAACATAAGCTGTGTTTGATTTAAAGAACATTTGAACTCCAGAATAAAGCCTGAAGGTCGTCCTCTCAGTTTGGTTTAGAAGCATCCATAAAACCACCTGAAACTAAAAGGGTTTTTTCCACAGGACAAACTGCAGGGAGTCCAACAAAACTAAAGTGGACGTTTGATTTCCTGCAGGATGCAAGCTGGGAAAAATGCATCGAGAAATCTTCTTTATACGTTTGGTTAACAAGGTTGGACCCTCATGTGATTTAGTGAATGCACTGGACCATAAATATGTTGAAACATGTCTTCAAAGCCACCAAACTCTGAAAATTAGACTAAATATTGTAGTTTCTCTCCATGCAAAATATCTTATAATTAAGCAATAGCTCACAACAGGCCGTGGTATATGCTCATTATATCACAGCTAAGGGGCGTGGTTCGGCCCGACGCGTTTATAAAACGGTTACCAAGTGTGGCAATATGAAAGAAAAATACACACTCTAATTTAAATAGTTTTTATTAGTAAATAATGATGTTCAAAATAAAATAAGGACCGCCAAGCGCCTCGGTCCTGCCGCAGTACTGTCGTACCAATAATGACGTTCAAGAACGGCCTCAAGTGTATGATTGCGATTCTATTACACAAACTATCATTGTAATCAACAATATCGTAAAATAATTTCATAATGTGGGCTAATTTGCTCCCAAACCTACGCTTTCTGCTTGAGTTAATCTCCGTCAGAAAGTAGTTCCTAGAAAGTAGTTCCCATGGTAACGATAGCCGATCAATCGAACACTCCTAGCTTACAGTTATTGATATAATTATAGTAAATCATATATTATTAACCAATTTATTGAAAACAATTTATTTAAAACAATTCTTGAATTAGGCTATTTAAATATCTGAGTAATCACTGTGTGGGATTAGCGGAGCAAATCAAATCAGGCTGTCCATGGTGCTGAAACATTTTGGGTTCAGAATGAAGGTGGATGTTCATGCTGCCATTAAAAGTGCAATTCTTGAAACAGCTCTCCATGAACTCCATGCCAGAGTTTTTTGCAGGTGGTGCTGTGGTGTTCACGGGTAGGACTACGTTATAGGAAGAGCTTTCCTCCAGTGGCCGTTTCATGGCGTGTCCCGGACCGGCAAAAAGCGCGTTGCTCCCTGGTTGCTCCACATCTTGCTGTTGTCTAGAGATGGAGTACATCAGGTTTCATAGAGCCAAACATTTCAAGTGCTACTCAACTGGCTTTAGATAAGCCAGTCCTTTGTTAGTATATAAGTGCTTTGTTAATAGTTCTATCGCTTGAAGTGGAGTCGAAAGAGATGAGTTTTCAGTCTGGAAGGTGTGTAAGCTTTCTGCTGTCCTGATGTCAATGGGAGCTCATTCCACCATCTTGGAGCCAGGATAGCAAACCCACGTGTTTCTGCTGATGGGAACTTGGGTCCCCTTGGCAGCGAGGGTGCAGCGAGCCGTTTGGCTGATGCAGAGCGGAGTCTCCCTAGAAATTTGATAAAATCAACAATAAAAGCCAAAATGTTTGCATTAATGGTGCTTTCACAGTTTATTAACAACTACTAAACATCATTTTAATTTAAGGAAATATCTCAACGTTCCGCCTCCTGCTTTTAAAACGTCTTTGTTTGTAAGAAAAGATGCGCGGTTTAAATGACTTTTGTTGTTTTTGCTCTGATGAATAAAGAAAACAAGCAATTTAAACCAAAATGAACTTGATGAATTATAATTAGGACCTTTCACTTTTTAAATTGAGCAAATAATCAGCAGAATAACCGCTAATGGGAATCACATGTCTGCAGACTGGGAGCGAAATGAACAAGGAGGGGAAATGAGCCGCGCTGCTCACTGGGTTTTATAAATAAATGACACAACAAATAGCCCGAGCATGACTCTAATAATGCTGATTATACTGCAGGAGTTTGTTAGCAGATGTTTAAGTTTCATAAACGTATCCAGAGTTTGAATTTAGATATTAAAAATAGCATTTATTTAAAGTCAAATATGCACAAACCTCTAATTGTACCTAAAACTGAAACGTAAATTGGGACCAAAAGTGTTTAGTTGTGTTTTTAAGATGCAAAAGGGTTCCAGTGTAATCAATAATAAGGGGCACGAGGATGTTTAAAGAGCATTTTAACCTCACAGAAAAATGATATTATAATTTGAAACACATCTGGTGACACTCTTGTTACTGAGATGTTTTCATTTTGATTAAAAAGATGATGTATTTGTTGATCATAAACGCCCTAAAATCTACAAACCTGTTAAAGAATCAAAGTGGATATATTTGCTAACACCTGCTTGTGCAAAGGTAAAGAACAATATCAGCCATGTATAGCCTGTTTTCCTGCATGTAAAGCATATATAGGCTGTAACCTTGAATATCTCAAAGATGCATTCAAAGACCTATCAGTCAGTTCATCCAAAGTTGGAGTTTTTGATACTTAGAGCTCATATAGTCCTAAAACTTCAGTCTATCAGCGACTTAAAGCCTGTTTTTCCATTGAAACCGCATATAGGCTCCAATTATGGAGGGGAAACACTGTACATTAAATAGCTCAATGATGCATTCAAAGGCCTATCAGACAGTTCATCCAAAGTTGGAGTTTTCCATACTTAGAGCTCGTATAAGTAAGTAAGGAACACTTTATTTATATAGCACCCTTCTCAACACGAATGTACAAAGTGCTTTACAGGACAGGACACAGGACACAGGACACAATTCAAAGAACAACTATAACATGTAGAATAAAAGGCATAAAACAACAGCAGGTAACACATAGGATAAAACACCAATGAAAGACAGCTACTAACTCACCTCCTCTGACGCCCCAAAGGCCTGTCGGAAGAGGTGGGTCTTTAGCTGCCCCTTCAAAATCTCTACTGAGGCAGAGGGTCTCAGTTTCTGGGGGAGTTCGTTCCAAAGCCTTGGGGCCACTGCCTCAAAGGCACGGCCCCCCTTTAGCCTGGTTCGGGGCACCCTTAGGAGGCCTTGCTCAGAGGACCTCAGGGCCCGGGTTGTGCTGAGGGTGGATCAGGTCATTGATGTAGGCGGGGCCATGGCCAGCTCTATATGTGAAGACCAATACCTTGAATTGGGCTCTGAGATGGACAGGGAGCCAGGGCAGGGCGGAAAGGGTCGGGGTGATGTGGCAGGTGTTTTTGGACCGAGTGAGCAATCTGGCTGCTGCATGTTGGACCTGTTGTAACCGGTTCAAGGAAGTCTTGTCCTAAAACTTAAACATCTAAAATAAATATACACATTTTTAAACTTCACTGTGGTATTTGGTAGTTGTACAGAAACCTTATCCGTATATTTTATGTAGTTGGATCATAAATGCCTACAAATCTACAGACTGTGTTAAAGCACCAAAGTAGTGCTAACACCTGCTTGTGCAAACATAAAGGACTCTATCAGCAATTCGTAGCGTATTTTCCACATTGAACACCTGGCTCTGATTATGCACTAAAAAGGCTGTTACGTTAAACACCTCCATGGTGCATTCAAGGACCAGGAAATGACCCCTAGAAACACAAAGGAAATACTCTTTTTTACAACCTTGTCACACATGCTTTTCCAATCAGTGTGTCTTTGTTCGCTCAGACGTCCGTTTGTTCTGCGGTTGTATTTAAAAAAATGTTGTAAATGTAAAACAAAAGATAATCAGTTGGCGTTCGAGATGAAAACGTATCTAACTGTTAACGACACCACTTCCTCTCTTTGAAATGTAAATGAGACGCTTTGAGAACAGAGAGGTATCGACAGGTAAATCCATCAGAGCCTTGTTTCTCCTTATCGCTCAATCAGAGCTAACGCTAACGGCTCGTTAGACTGCAGGTAACGAGAGCCGGGGATTAGAAAGAAAGTAATCACTGATGAACTGATGCCTACACATGGAGTCCAGACTGGGTTCATCTCATGTATTAGAATAAAGAGCAGCATATTGATTAAAGGAAGCCTCAAGCGTCAACAAGGAACCATGGAGTTGTAGTTTCACAATTTGTACTCAAACAAGGTGTGTTTTTGTCTATTTTTGAACTAGTATTTTATTAAGGAATCAGTCGTAATTGAGGTTTAGCATTAGCTGTTATTAGCAAGAGAACAGTTGGCATTGTGGGTAATACAGGCAGCAGGTTTTAGCGATGATAGCTGTATTTATGTTGCATCAATTCTGTTATTTAATTTCGATACGATACGATAATATTTGTATGGTCGGACCAAGTCTGAAATGTATCTTGCATCACAGCAGCTCCATTTGTATCATCAACAAGAACAGATATCAAGACACAATACAAGAAAAAACAATAACCAAACATCACGATCCCTGAGAGAAGAAGAAAATATTACGCTCGGATAAAAGATGAATTCCAACATGCTAACTATTAGCATTTAGCTCAAGTACAGCTTTACAGGCATGACAGTGTAGAACAGAGTCGAACCTAAAGTCATAAATGGCTGCTCAACATAAGATAAACCCAGGACAAACATAGCACTTCATTTGTTGCAACCATCAGAACAACCATTACATTATGGGGTGGCTAAAGATCTGCGAGTTGTGAAGTTGCTCCTCCATCTTTAATCAATCTCGTCCAGCTGCTTTGGCTTCTTGGAAAGACTTGAGCAGCAGATTTGCAGCTCATCATGTCGTGTTTTCTCATATCAGCTGCAGTGAAGTGTCATCCCGTCTTTCCTAACATTACCTCCTCTTGAAAGTGACATTACACTCTGCCGTGTTTCTCAGAAAATAAGAACCTCTTATCCGACTCTCATGATCCTCAGCTGCCTCTGAAGTCTGACTGCAGGTCATTACTGTAACATCACATCCATTCAGATCCTCTGCTGCCTCCAAGTTGTGTTTAAAGGTCCCCTATCATCCTCTTCTTCATAAATATCTCACAGGTCTCAGATATATCCAGAACCGGTCTCTGATTGGCTGAAACACCAAACAGATCATTGCAGCATTACCCATAATCCCCTCTGTTTCAGCCCTGTTTCCAAAGTGCTGATTCTCTGTCTGTTACTTTAGATGATAAGGGGGGGGGGTACGTTGGTTGCTAATTGGCTAATGGTTACACAAGACAAAACATCGTTATGACATCATACAGTGGCCAAAATCTGATCAGCTCATTTTCAGACAGGTTTTTATAGAAATGGATCAAAAAGAGAGAGAATCTTTGTTCCTGAAACTTTCAGAGTCTCTTTCCACAGAGGGGACACATGTTGATGCAGAAGAGACATGAAGAAGAGGGGACACATGTTGATGTAGAAGAGACATGAAGAAGAGGGGACACATGTTGATGTAGAAGACACATGAAGAAGAGGGGACACATGTTGATGTAGAGGAGACATGAAGAAGAGGGGACACATGTTGATGTAGAAGAGACATAAAGAAGAGGGGACACATGTTGATGTAGAAGACACATGAAGAAGAGGGGACACATGTTGATGTAGAAGAGACATGAAGAAGAGGGGACACATGTTGATGTAGAAGAGACATGAAGAAGAGGGGACACATGTTGATGTAGAAGAGACATGAAGAAGAGGGGACACATGTTGATGTAGAAGAGACATGAAGAAGAGGGGACACATGTTGATGTAGAAGAGACATGAAGAAGAGGGGACACATGTTGATGTAGAAGAGACATGAAGAAGAGGGGACACATGTTGATGAAGAAGAGACATGAAGAAGAGGGGACACATGTTGATGTAGAAGAGACATGAAGAAGAGGGGACACATGTTGATGTAGAAGAGACATGGAGAAGAGGGGACACATGTTGATGTAGAAGAGACATGAAGAAGAGGGGACACATGTTGATTTAGAAGAGACATGGAGAAGAGGGGACACATGGTGATGTAGAAGAGACATGAAGAAGAGGGGACACATGTTGATGTAGAAGAGACATGAAGAAGAGGGGACACACGTTGATGTAGAAGAGACATGAAGAAGTGGATTTTGCATGATAGGTGACCTTTAAGCAGCGGCAGAGAGCGAAGGGAATATTGATCGTAACTAATTGAGTCTGAACCCGGGAGGCTGCGCTGAAACAGTCACATAAAAACAAGGAGTCGCCTATTCTGTATGTGATTTGATTCACAAAACCTCAAGGATCACATCGTCTAATACTGAACATCAAGCAGTTTCAATAGATTTAATATCTATTTTGAGGGTAGTTGACTGAATTTACATGACTTCAAGTCACTATACCGCTAAGCTAAAGGAGGCTAATGTTGGGCTATAAAGGAACTACAGCACGGTCACATGACTTCAAGTCACTACCGCAAAGCTAAAGGAGGCTAATGTTGTGCTATAAAGGAACTACAGCACGGTCACATGACTTCACGTCACCACCGCTAAGCTAAAGGTGGCTAATGTTGGGCTATAAAGGAACTACAGCACGGTCACATGACTTCAAGTCACTATACCGCTAAGCTAAAGGTGGCTAATGTTGTGCTATAAAGGAACTACAGCACGGTCACATGACTTCAAGTCACTATACCGCTAAGCTAAAGGTGGCTAATGTCGGGATATAAAAGAACTACAGCACGGTCACATGACTTCAAGTCACTATACCGCTAAGCTAAAGGTGGCTAATGTTGGGCTATAAAGGAACTACAGCACGGTCACATGACTTCAAGTCACTATACCGCTAAGCTAAAGGTGGCTAATGTTGGGCGTGATGACATTCAGTCGTCTCATTTAGATACTTAGCAACCAATGTTTTTAAATTCACCAGTGGGGTATTTATGTCGTAGAACAAAACAATAAAATCTCTTCAGCTTGCATATGAGTCACTGGATTTACTTTTTCAGCTCAGCATTAGCAAGTAGACTCTAGATAGTAGGGATGTGTCTTCAAATGGAAATTAAGACAGAGTGCAGGTCACTTTTCTTTATATATTCTCAATTCAGAAATGAACATTAAACAGTTATTTTTGTTGAAAAGACCTTTAGAAAACCTTTCAAAAAGGAATATCTTTCATGCCAAATATTCCGATGCTCTTCACATTGCTGTGTTTGTTGTGCCTCCGGTGTGTTAGATCTCAGTCCCTGGTCCATTTTTTAAATTCAGAAATATATTATTTAAACCTGTTTTGCACACGACAGTATATGCCTCTCTGGAAGAACGATGTTAGAGGACTGATGCTCACATTTTGAGGAAGGAACTTAAGAAACACGACTCTGCAAACACCGAAGACAGATCGTTAACGTCTTGGCGGTAATTACAGGACCTGGAATCACACTTTGTTTTGACTTTAAACCTTTTAACCTGACGAGCTGCAAATCCTCGTGACTTCTGTTTACCGCTTCTGACTCATTTTTTTTATTGGATAGAGGGACATTAAATACAGGAATCAAACAAAGTGTACTTGTTCTATTATGGTAATGAAAACAAACATTAGACGAGTTCTTGTTTAACTCTAATTATGTTTGGTTGTGTAAAGCACAATGCAGTTAATTTCATCCTCAGATAATTGTAATGCTGCTCGTGTTAGATTCAGGTTATCTATAATTACACCTTGGGAAATAATTGGGTTTCTCAATTCAACATCAATGAAGGAAACTTTGTAATGGCATCTGTTGACATATATTTTCATGTGTCAGAAAACTGCTCTTAATTATTTTTTGCAAAGGATGTAAACATAATTTACTTCATCAGGTGCTGTGTTGATGTCAGGGTGAAATGCACTCTTACACTTAACTTGTGGCACAACTCTTAACAAATCTGGTTTAATCAGGAAGTTGGTATCGTGGAAAACAGAAATCACTCAACCTCTTCTGATTGACGCTTAATAAACGAGGTAATCAGATTCCTTTATTCGTCCCACAGGGGAGTAGTAGTAGTAGAACCTTCATTTAGCCAGGAAAATCAATTAAGAACAAATTCTTATTTTCAATGATGACGTAATGTACGTTCAGTCAGACAACTCACGTGTTTCTTTAACATGTTTATTAGAAGCAGCATATAGTTGAGTTTGGCGACTAGGCTCGGACATCATCTCTCCATAGATATACATAGCACGATGAGTGATGATCAAATAACTAACCCCCGAGCCTACAGGTGGAAGCTGGGGTGGAAGCTGGGGTGGTGGTGGGGCAGCAAGCAGCAGCGACGTAGAGGTAGCTGCGGCAATAGCATAGAGAGAGATCTGGCAGGTTCAATAGAGCGGCATATTAAGGAGACTCTGTTTGGTTGGTTGTAGAGTGGCAAGGGGGCGTTATGTATGAATGCAGCATAAGTGCTCGAGTTGACTGCCTGAACTAGCTCGCAGGCTTCGCCCCATTTGTTACAGGAAAAGTGTCGCAGATGTAGAAAGTGTGGACCCAAAAGGATGCAGACACAGGTTTAAAGCACACAAAGAGTCTTTACTGAAGGATTTGATACAAGATACAAACATACTGTGTTTCCAAAGCAAACAAACAATCACTGGGAAACTGAAATGTGCGACAAACACATGAGGAAGACGGACTATCAAAACAAAACCCCAGAACTAAACTAAAACATGAACGTGAATAAAACTGAAACTTGACAAACATTTAACACAGTTGTCGGCGCACAACAAAAAGTGAAGATTAACTAAATAAGACACTATGAGATAAAGGGCATGCACATATTATAACCGTAAATTAAAAGTTATTCCATTAAGTATAACATGTAGAATGTAATGTGGTAGAAGCTAGATATCAGAGGTAACATTAAATATTGCACAGAGCTACGTTACAGTATTAAAATGTACATTTAATAATATGATAACATTGATGATGTTTTTGTCCCGCCTCCTGCAGGAAATCAGTGACACGGAGATCCTGGAGCTTACCCACAGTGCACTGGGGCGGATGACGGTGATCCGGCAGATCTTCCCGCTGTGGCGCGACAGCAGCACCCGCTGTATGAGGCGCAACCATCGGATATCCTCCCTGCTGTGCGACCCGCAGGAGGGATACATGCAGAACCTGGAGGTACAGCACTTTAAACATTACATTTAACTGATGCTTTTATCCAAAGAGACGAGGAACAAGTTGAGGTCAATGGACGGACGGACGGATGGACTGATTGATGAATGGATGGATGGATTGGTGGGTAATCAATACAAGACCAATCTACTTAGAGATTGAGTTATATGTTACAAATGTTCGGCGGTGTTTGTTTTCTGTGAGATAGTAATGGTCAAGATGAGAGACTTCATTGTATTTTAAAAATGATAAAAGGATATATCAGTCTTGCATACATGCAGAACCTGGAGGTACAGCACCTTAAACATTACCTTTAACTGAAGCTTATATCCAAAGAGACTCGGAACAAGTTGAGGTCAATGGTTGCATCGACGGACTGATTGGTGAACGGATGGATGGATTGGTGGATAATCTATAAAAGACCAATCTACTTAGAGATAGAGTTAAATATGTTAATAATGTTCGGCAGTATTTGTTTTCTGTGGGGTAGTAATGGTCAAGATGAGAGACTTCCTTGTATTTTAAGAATTAGGATATATCAGTCTATGCAGAACCTGGAGGTACGGCATATTAAACATTACCTTTAACTGCATCTTATATCCAAAGTGACTCGGAAAACGTGGAGGTCAATAGTATCTATAAAAGACCAATCTACTTTGGTAGAGATAGAGTTAATGTAGGTTAACTCTAGTAAATTCAACATTAAAGTTGTGTTAAAGTGAGGGAAATGGAGGGAAATGGATGGATAGTTGGTTAGACGGTTGGTTGGTTGGTTAGACGGGTGGTTGGTTGGGTGGTTGGGTGGTTGGGTGGTTGGTTGGTTGGTTGGTTGGTTGGTTGGTTGGTTGGTTGGTTGGTTGGTTGGTTGGTTGGTTGGTTGGTTGGTTGGTTCTAAGGTTGTAAGGTAGGTTGGTTGGTTGGTTGGTTGGTTGGTTGGCTGGTTGGTTGGTTGGTTGGTTGGTTCTAAGGTTGTAAGGTAGGTTGGTTGGTTGGTTGGTTGGTTGGTTGGTTGGCTGGTTGGTTGGTTGGTTGGTTGGTTGGTTGGTTGGTTGGTTGGTTGGTTGGTTGGTTGGTTGGTTGGTTGGTTGGTTGGTTGGTTGGTTGTAAGGTAGGTTGGTTGGTTGCTAACACTAACCCTAAATACCTTAAATATCCTCTGTGGTTTACACAGTTTTGTTCTACGTCATTAAATATGACATTAAATATTCAACTCTTAAATGAGGAAACTTTAACCTATGTTAGATAAGGCGGTTGCTATCATGTGGCTAAACAGGACTAGAGGTTGTAGATCTATAAACTCTGACAATAAAACACTATTGAAGGGCTTTAGGCACAATATAAAGTGCTTATTTACATTAAGTGTCCAGTTCACCAAGTCCACGATGCACACAGCACTCAAATAGAAAACAGCAATAATAAAAAGCACATTTCTTCTACCTGGAAATTGAGTTAGTGAAGTGAACGGAACATTTATGATATATATAATTACCTGCAGGCGGGATTTGTGTTCTCAAACTTCTAATTTGCAGGCTTGGTACAGTATGTTCGCAATTATGTTTGTCCTTGAATTACTAAACCATGCTCTCAAATAAATGTTTCCACTTCAGGCGGTTTTCACCATGAGAGAAAGTCCTTCACGAAATATGAGAAGATCTTCAACAAACATTCACGTCTCTGTTCCAGATAAACGTGCTTCATTATGAGCGTGAAGGCTTCAGGGAATTCATTGAGTATTTTGGAAACCACAATTCAGTCTTTCAAAGAAACATATTTATAATTTGAAGGGACAAATTAAATGATTAGAGTTCAAATGATTAAACTAGAATGAGAGCACAGACCTCTAACCAAGGCCTTTTTTACCTAAGTGGAAAATAATGCCTGTACCCTGTAATTGAAATCCTCTCCGAAATGTAATGGCTTCTTCTTCACCAATGCTTCACCTGTGCACAACATACGACAGAAAAGCAGTTCTTCATTCTTCCCACTGACAAACTGAAAGCATGACCTCCTCTGGCAGAGCTTTTTATAAACGGATCATTTGAGGATAAGTGATTTTAATTTGTGGGGAATATTTCTCCAAGCTTTTCCCTCTCCTCGTGCTTTTTCAATTTCACCTTGGGACTCCATGGTGCAGCGTCCAGAGACCAACAAATCTAGCAGGGACACACACCCGTAAATCCATGAAAACATCCATCAGTTCAGCCGCACACACACTCGGTGCAGAGAGTCAGAGGAGATGTCAGCTGCATTCAAACCAGGACACACAGAGACTCAGAGGCATGCATCGAATCAGGAATCAGGCGCCTTCTTATTTATCAGAATATCTTTAATGTCATCACTCACAGGTATAACGACATTTTACAGCTGCCGACAGGTGCAAATGTCGACCCACGTCTCTTCCATCAGGAGAAAGGTGCTGCAGCTTCAGAAACGATGCAGATATAAAAACCCAAAGGTTCCACATGAGGAAACATCTCCAGCAACTTGACAACACATGCAGCGTTTAGAGAACATCCAGCAACTTGAGGAGACATGGCAGCGTTTACTAAAAGCTGCAGAAACCAAACGCTGAAGAAGCTCAAACACAACGGAGACCAGGGGACACTAAAGAGTGACGCACACAGCTGGAGACCAGGGGACACTAAAGAGTGACGCACACAGCTGGAGACCAGGGGACACTAAAGAGTGACGCACACAGCTGGAGACCAGGGGACACTAAAGAGTGACGCACACAGCTGGAGACCAGGGGACACTAAAGAGTGACGCACACAGCTGGAGACCAGGGGACACTAAAGAGTGACTCACACAGCTGGGAGACCAGGGGACACTAAAGAGTGACGCACACAGCTGGAGACCAGGGGACACTAAAGAGTGACGCACACAGCTGGAAGACCAGGGGACACTAAAGAGTGACGCACACAGCTGAGAGACCAGGGGACACTAAATATTTACGCACACAGCTGGGAGACCAGGGGACACTAAAGAGTGACGCACACAGCTGGGAGACCAGGGGACACTAAAGAGTGACGCACACAGCTGGAGACCAGGGGACACTAAAGAGTGACGCACACAGCTGGGAGACCAGGGGACACTAAAGACTGACGCACACAGCTGGAGACCAGGGGACACTAAAGAGTGACACACACAGCTGGGAGACCAGGGGACAGTAAAGACTGACGCACACAGCTGGGAGACCAGGAGACACTAAAGACTGACGCACACAGCTGGAGACCAGGGGACACTAAAGAGTGACGCACACAGCTGGGAGACCAGGGGACAGTAAAGAGTGACGCACACAGCTGGAGACCAGGGGACACTAAAGAGTGACGCACACAGCTGGGAGACCAGGGGACAGTAAAGAGTGACGCACACAGCTGGAGACCAGGGGACAGTAAAGAGTGACGCACACAGCTGGAGACCAGGGGACACTAAAGAGTGACGCACACAGCTGGGAGACCAGGGGACAGTAAAGACTGACGCACACAGCTATGTAATGTTACCTGTAGATGTGTAGAACAGAAGGTCATGTTATTCCAAAGCTGATGAAATGTGAAATATGTCAGCGATGTGGAGCAGAGCAATTACTGTAATTCACTCACTGCCTCCTTCTGACATGTGTAGAGATGAGTGTAGCTACACACACACACACACACACACACACACACACACACACACACACACACACACACACACACACACACACACACACACACACACACACACACACACACACACACACACACACACACACACACACACACATGTTTGGGCCGATTAGCTTCTGTATTTCTAACTTGAATTTGCAACTACAGCTTTCAGATCACTGTTGATGAAAGTACAATTCTTCCCTTTGGATTACCGTGTTATTGAAAGTATGAGGTAGTAAAAAAAAATAGAAATACTCAAGGACAAGTACCTCCAAAGTGCACTTAAGACCAGTACTCCCAGCACTCCTTCTTCCCCTCGTATATTCCTCTGTTCTGAAATCAGAGGATAAATGACACCCTCCTCCTCCTCCCCCTCCTCCTTCCTCCTCCTCCTCCTCCTCACTCTTCCTGTCGACCTTTGTTCCTCCTCTCTGTCTCACCTGCAGTCTTCAGGGATCAGATGAAGGAGGACATCCGTCTCAATAATTCATGTTAAAGAGACTTTGTTCACCCCCTGACCTCGTCCTGCTGTCAGCAGTTTGTCACAAAGACACATTCACTCTGAGGACAAGCTTCACTGGGAACAAAGCTGCATGTTTCTAGAGCTGCTCTGCTCTGTTGTGATTGGTCAACCGCTTAGAGATGTCCCGCCCCTTTAGCCTATCACTGCAATATAGCCAATATGAGTGAGTGTTTCATAGTGATGTCACCATGTTCAGGAAGTAAACAAAATAGTCCAATGGAGGCGTTTCAGACCATGTACATGACTCAAAGACACACACACACACACACACACACACACACACACACACACACACACACACACACACACACACACACACACACACACACACACACACACACACACACACACACACACACACACACACACACACACACACAGAGATAGAGGACTCATGCTTTTCTCTCTCGTTCTCCTTTGTCATGGAAATCTGAAGAGAACAAATTGAAATGACAAAGCAACGCCTGAGAAGAGAAAGTGAAGCAGTCTGAGAGATATTTTTTAAATCTGTGACCCAAATGTAAAAAACACAATAAGCTGAATGTGCTGTCGCTCCTCAGCTGAGTGACAGGAGTTTAAACACGAGACAAACTGACGTCTACTGTTTGGAAACACAGACGGGCCTGAAATCTGTCTTATGTATCTGTATTGTTGGAGCTCACTGCGGTCATGACAGATAGTGTCTCTACTTTAAAGAGTCCTCTCCTGCTGATGTTCAGGTGTATATCAGTATGTAGTGTCTCTACTTTAAAGAGTCCTCTCCTGCTGATGTTCAGGTGTATATCAGTATGTAGTGTCTCTAATTTAAAGAGTCCTCTCCTGCTGATGTTCAGGTGTATATCAGTATGTAGTGTCTCTACTTTAAAGAGTCCTCTCCTGCTGATGTTCAGGTGTATATCAGTATGTAGTGTCTCTACTTTAAAGAGTCCTCTCCTGCTGATGTTCAGGTGTATATCAGTATGTAGTGTCTCTACTTTAAAGAGTCCTCTCCTGCTGATGTTCAGGTGTATATCAGTATGTAGTGTCTCTACTTTAAAGAGTCCTCTCCTGCTGATGTTCAGGTGTATATCAGTATGTAGTGTCTCTACTTTAAAGAGTCCTCTCCTGCTGATGTTCAGGTGTATATCAGTATGTAGTGTCTCTACTTTAAAGAGTCCTCTCCTGCTGATGTTCAGGTGTATATCAGTATGTAGTGTCTCTACTTTAAAGAGTCCTCTCCTGCTGATGTTCAGGTGTATATCAGTATGTAGTGTCTCTACTTTAAAGAGTCCTCTCCTGCTGATGTTCAGGTGTATATCAGTATGTAGTGTCTCTACTTTAAAGAGTCCTCTCCTGCTGATGTTCAGGTGTATATCAGTATGTAGTGTCTCTACTTTAAAGAGTCCTCTCCATGCTGATGTTCAGGTGTATATCAGTATGTAGTGTCTCTACTTTAAAGAGTCCTCTCCTGCTGATGTTCAGGTGTATATCAGTATGTAGTGTCTCTACTTTAAAGAGTCCTCTCCTGCTGATGTTCAGGTGTATAGTCAGTATGTAGTGTCTCTACTTTAAAGAGTCCTCTCCTGCTGATGTTCAGGTGTATATCAGTATGTAGTGTCTCTACTTTAAAGAGTCCTCTCCATGCTGATGTTCAGGTGTATATCAGTATGTAGTGTCTCTACTTTAAAGAGTCCTCTCCTGCTGATGTTCAGGTGTATATCAGTATGTAGTGTCTCTACTTTAAAGAGTCCTCTCCAGCTGATGTTCAGGTGTATATCAGTATGTAGTGTCTCTACTTTAAAGAGTCCTCTCCTGCTGATGTTCAGGTGTATATCAGTATGTAGTGTCTCTACTTTAAAGAGTCCTCTCCAGCTGATGTTCAGGTGTATATCAGTATGTAGTGTCTCTACTTTAAAGAGTCCTCTCCTGCTGATGTTCAGGTGTATATCAGTATGTAGTGTCTCTACTTTAAAGAGTCCTCTCCAGCTGATGTTCAGGTGTATATCAGTATGTAGTGTCTCTACTTTAAAGAGTCCTCTCCTGCTGATGTTCAGGTGTATATCAGTATGTAGTGTCTCTACTTTAAAGAGTCCTCTCCTGCTGATGTTCAGGTGTATATCAGTATGTAGTGTCTCTACTTTAAAGAGTCCTCTCCTGCTGATGTTCAGGTGTATATCAGTATGTAGTGTCTCTACTTTAAAGAGTCCTCTCCTGCTGATGTTCAGGTGTATATCAGTATGTAGTGTCTCTACTTTAAAGAGTCCTCTCCTGCTGATGTTCAGGTGTATATCAGTATGTAGTGTCTCTACTTTTAAGAGTCCTCTCCTGCTGATGTTCAGGTGTATATCAGTATGTAGTGTCTCTACTTTAAAGAGTCCTCTCCTGCTGGTGTTCAGGTGTATATCAGTGTGTAGTGTCTCTACTTTAAAGAGTCCTCTCCTGCTGATGTTCAGGTGTATATCAGTATGTAGTGTCTCTACTTTAAAGAGTCCTCTCCTGCTGATGTTCAGGTGTATATCAGTATGTAGTGTCTCTACTTTAAAGAGTCCTCTCCTGCTGATGTTCAGGTGTATATCAGTATGTAGTGTCTCTACTTTAAAGAGTCCTCTCCTGCTGATGTTCAGGTGTATATCAGTATGTAGTGTCTCTACTTTAAAGAGTCCTCTCCTGCTGATGTTCAGGTGTATATCAGTATGTAGTGTCTCTACTTTAAAGAGTCCTCTCCAGCTGATGCTCAGGTGTATATCAGTATGTAGTGTCTCTACTTTAAAGAGTCCTCTCCAGCTGATGCTCAGGTGTATATCAGTATGTAGTGTCTCTACTTTAAAGAGTCCTCTCCTGCTGATGTTCAGGTGTATATCAGTATGTAGTGTCTCTACTTTAAAGAGTCCTCTCCTGCTGATGCTCAGGTGTATATCAGTATGTAGTGTCTCTACTTTAAAGAGTCCTCTCCTGCTGATGTTCAGGTGTATATCAGTATGTAGTGTCTCTACTTTAAAGAGTCCTCTCCAGCTGATGCTCAGGTGTATATCAGTATGTAGTGTCTCTACTTTAAAGAGTCCTCTCCTGCTGATGTTCAGGTGTATATCAGTATGTAGTGTCTCTACTTTAAAGAGTCCTCTCCTGCTGATGCTCAGGTGTATATCAGTATGTAGTGTCTCTACTTTAAAGAGTCCTCTCCTGCTGATGTTCAGGTGTATATCAGTATGTAGTGTCTCTACTTTAAAGAGTCCTCTCCATGCTGATGCTCAGGTGTATATCAGTATGTAGTGTCTCTACTTTAAAGAGTCCTCTCCTGCTGATGTTCAGGTGTATATCAGTATGTAGTGTCTCTACTTTAAAGAGTCCTCTCCAGCTGATGCTCAGGTGTATATCAGTATGTAGTGTCTCTACTTTAAAGAGTCCTCTCCAGCTGATGCTCAGGTGTATATCAGTATGTAGTGTCTCTACTTTAAAGAGTCCTCTCCAGCTGATGCTCAGGTGTATATCAGTATGTAGTGTCTCTACTTTAAAGAGTCCTCTCCAGCTGATGCTCAGGTGTATATCAGTACTTAAAGAGATATTTCTCCCCAGGTGTCCAACCTCTACCTGTATGACAGCGTTTTGATGCTCGCCAACGCCTTCTACAGGAAGTTGGAGGACAGGAAGTGGCACAGCATGGCGAGTCTGAACTGCATCAGGAAGTCCACCAAGCCGTGGAACGGAGGCTGGTCCATGCTGGAAACCATCCAGAAGGTAAGGAGCTGGACATAAACAAAGACATGATATTTTAGGCACAAATGTGATGCTATTTGGTTTCCATAACAGAAGCTTATTTTACCAATTTTGTTCATTTGTTTCTATAGTTTTCTCCTAAACTCACCCAAAGTTAGCATTACATAACGCCTCACTTGCACATTTAACCATAACCTCAGAAAGCGTATAATCTAAAATAAAGATTTAAAGATGAAACGATTAATCCAAGAGTCAATCAAGAGAGCATTTATCAGACACTTTTCTTAAACCTTTGAATATTTAAAGCAAAAACATGATATTTGATGCACAATATTGAAGATGTACTTCTATACCATGATGTCTTTCGGACAAATGCAAACATTTAAAATCCACATTTAGGAGTTTATTTCACCAACTGTCTGTTTTTGTCCCTAGATTTCTCCCAAAATCCCCTAAAGTTGCGTTACATAAATCCTCATTAGCGTTTTTAAACATAGCATTTGAGAAAACTTGTAATATATCAGAATATCGGTCTTGATGTTCTGGGTAAGTTTCATGGTGCTATCTGTTAATGTATGAATTTTACAATCCAGATCCTTTAAACCTACTTCCTTTAATTATTACAACTGTTTTCTGACATTATTAAGACTTTAAAACAAATATTAACAACAGTTAACATTTTTTTCCTGAAACATGAAAAAAAAAATCTCGAAAAAAGTCGTAATTTTCATATATTTTCAACCTTCTCATTGAAATGTACAGTTTTTCTCCGAGAGGTTCGACTTCCCTTGAATTCTCGCTGAATTACAATTGTTTTCTTTAAAATGACATTTAACCAGCTTTTTAATGAAATACTTGAATACTGTTATTTACATTTGTACACTATTCACCTGAAGTGTCGTGATGCGTTCAGGGACAGATCACGACTCTGTAGCATTTATAATTTATTTTTTTCAGATGTATCTTTCCTATTTCATGGCCTTGATGAAAACCTACTAATGATTCATTCATGGTTGCACAA
The DNA here is from genome assembly GCA_028583405.1 of Pogonophryne albipinna. Classification (NCBI taxonomy): domain Eukaryota; kingdom Metazoa; phylum Chordata; class Actinopteri; order Perciformes; family Artedidraconidae; genus Pogonophryne; species Pogonophryne albipinna. The sequence goes on from CM053248.1 coordinate 43,020,981, forward strand.
ATATTACATTTGTGTTCAATAAATGATAGTATTTGTACGAAAGATAATATTTCATGGCTTCTGAGCTGAAACCACAGCCTTGATCTTCTCCGTCTGATTCACCATTAAATGGCGCAGTGTGTATGTTTTCTTTCTCAGATGGAATTGACCTTTGAAGATGGATGAGAGCATGTCGAGGCAATCATTAAAGCTTCATTAGATTCATAAGAACTCTAAATAAAAGAAGGTCTTTGTTAACGTGCTGCTCGTGAAAACATGAAACGAGAGAAAAGCCATTCATCCTAAACCCTGACGTGCATCTGAATCCCATCCAGAGACCTGCAGTTGGGTTTTTCTCACGGTCTAATTGGAGAGAGAGGCTTTTTGAGTCCCTCGGAGCCCAAGAGCTTCTGATTCATTTAGAAAAAACCTCTCGTTGTTTCTTTCCCTCGTTAACCGAGAGCTCGTTAGCGGTTTCTCTGCTTTGCTCATGTTATATGTAATCACTGCGGAGAACACGTCTGACAGCATGTTGCAGACCTTTGGTACGTGTTTTAATTATCACCCTATAATCAACATTCATCAGATGTTACAGATCATCTCAAACAATACAATAGTTGTGTTTATGTTGGCGCTATCTAGGCAAGGCAAGTTTATTTATATAGCACTTTTCAACACAAGGCAATTCAAAGTGCTTTACAAAAAATGAAAGACATTAAGAAAATGGCATTTAAAATCAGTCATTAAAAAGAAAAGCAAATAAAATAAACATTAAAAGAAAAAAATACATGAATAAAAGTTACAGTGCAGTCTAAGATGTGAATAGTTCAATTAAAAGCAGCGACAAAAAGCAAAGTCTTCTTGCTGGATTTAAAAGTAGTCAGAGTTGCAGCGGACCTGCAGGTTTCTGGGAGTTTGTTCCAGATATTTGGAGCATAATAACTGAACGCTGCTTCTCCATGTTTAGTTCTGACTCTGGGGACAGAAAGCTGACCAGTCCCTGAAGACCTGAGAGATCTGGATGGTTCATCATTTAGCAGGAGGTCACAAATGTATTTTGGGCCTAAACAATTCAGTGCTTTATAAACCAGCAGCAGTATTTACAAATCTATTCTTTGACACACAGGAAGCCAGTGTAAAGACTTCAGAACAGGAGTGATCCACTTTCTTAGTGTCAGTGAGGAACCAGTGTAAAGACTTCAGAACAGGAGTGATCCACTTTCTTAGTGTTAGTGAGGAACCAGTGTAAAGACTTTAGAACAGGAGTGATCCACTTTCTTAGTGTTAGTGAGGAACCAGTGTAAAGACTTCAGAACAGGAGTGATCCACTTTCTTAGTGTCAGTGAGGACTCGAGCAGCGGCGTTCTGAATCAGCTGCAGCTTTCTAATAGATGTTTTAGAGAGACCTGTGAAGACACCATTACAGTAGTCCAGTCTACTGAAGATAAAAGCATGGACACGTTTTTCCAAATCCTGCTAGCTAGTGTAACATGTCTTCTTTCAGACGAGTGCAAAATCCAAATGTAGGATTTTATTTCACACATTGTGTCTGTCTGTAGATTTCTCCCTAATTCTCCAAAAGTTAGAATCACATAAGGCCTCATTCTAATCTAAAATAAACACGGAAACATGAGGGCGGGGAGGCGCGTGGCGCAGTGGGTTGTGCGTAAGTGTTGGGTTCAGATGGTCACAGGTTCAAACCCCACTGCAGTCAGCATGTCGTTGTGTCCCTGAGACCCTTCACCCCAAAGTGCTCCTGTGGGGATTGTCCTCAGTATTGAGTATGTGAGTGGCTTTGGATAAAAGCGTCTAACAAGTGACATGTAATGAAACTATTAATCCAAGAGTCGATCAAGAGATAGCATTTATCAGAAACTTTTCTTAAACCTAGGAATATTTAAAGCGAAAACATGATATTTTATGCACAATATTGAAGGTATTTTGTTTCTACACCATCATGTCTTTCGAAGAAGTGCATAGAAAACATTTAAACACCACATTTAGGAGTCACCAACGTTGTCCAGTTGTTTCTCATAGTTAGGATCACCTAATGCCTCATTTGCATATCAAAACATAACATGTCAAATATCCACATGTATACATCCACGTCTCATACAATACAGCTTTATTTATAAAGCACTTTAAAACCTCCAGACCAAAGTGCTGTCCAGTCAAACACAGATCACAGCGCTCAGCTCACACACCATGAAACAAGTACAAGTACAAACAATAGACAATTTAAAAGCAATAAAAGCAACACTCTACAAGATGTCAAAACGCTGAGGAGAAGAGGTGGGTTTTCAGAAGCGATTTCAAAGCATCTGCTCATCTGAAAACAAACAGTGGAGGAGATCAGATGTTTAGATTCAGAATCTCAGTGAAGCACCAGGGTGGGAGGCCAGTGGGAGGCCAGTGGGAGGCCAGTGGGAGGCCAGTGGGAGGCCAGTCTGTACGTCTGAACATCCAAAACAAGAACATATCATATAGCTGATTCTCATGATTAACCTAATGTCCATTTCATTTCCTCGTTGTGAAGCTTGCAGCGATTTCCCTTCACTTTGATTTCTGTCTCTGGACGATAGATATTATTCTCAGCGTGATCATTTCTCACCCCGACAGATGAGCGGTGTCGAGAACAAAAGGCAGTTTTTAACAAGTGTGGTGTCACGGTGAAAGACAAGCCATTCCTCACAGAGGGAGAGGATGGATGTTTTATTTAATTTCTCTGTGATTCATATGTTTGCCGGGCGACAGTAGATACTGTCCGTCGCTGATGGATTACTGAGATCCTAAAAGAGAGACTATCAGGAAGAGACACAACATTCCCAACGACACACCATGACCACCAAGACACACCATGACCACCAAGACACACCATGACCACCAAGACACACCATGACCACCAAGACACACCATGACCACCAAGACACACCATGACCACCAAGACACACCATGACCATCAAGACACACCATGACCACCAAGACACACCATGACCATCAAGACACACCATGACCACCAAGACACACCATGACCATCAAGACACACCATGACCACCAAGACACACAAAAGACTACGAGCATCATTTCTATCACAAAGGAATAGATTAGAAATGACCACAAATAGACAGGAAGCAACTATGTTGAGTAAAAGTAGAAGTACTCAGATCTTGTACTTGAGTAAAAGTAGAAGTACTCAGATCTTGTACTTGAGTAAAAGTAGAAGTACTCAGATCTTGTACTTGAGTAAAAGTAGAAGTACTCAGATCTTGTACTTGAGTAAAAGTAGAAGTACTCAGATCTTGTACTTGAGTAAAAGTAGAAGTACTCAGATCTTGTACTTGAGTAAAAGTAGAAGTACTCAGATCTTGTGCTTGAGTAAAAGTAGAAGTACTCAGATCTTGTTCTTGAGTAAAAGTAGAAGTACTCAGATCTTGTACTTGAGTAAAAGTAGAAGTACTCAGATCTTGTTCTTGAGTAAAAGTAGAAGTACTCAGATATTGTACTTGAGTAAAAGTAGAAGTACTCAGATCTTGTACTTGAGTAAAAGTAGAAGTACTCAGATCTTGTTCTTGAGTAAAAGTAGAAGTACTCAGATCTTGTTCTTGAGTAAAAGTAGAAGTACTCAGATCTTGTTCTTGAGTAAAAGGAGAAGTACTCAGATCTTGTACTTGAGTTAAAGTAGAAGTACTCAGATCTTGTTCTTGAGTAAAAGTAGAAGTACTCAGATCTTGTACTTGAGTTAAAGTAGAAGTACTCAGATATTGTACTTGAGTTAAAGTAGAAGTACTCAGATCTTGTTCTTGAGTTAAAGTAGAAGTACTCAGATCTTGTTCTTGAGTTAAAGTAGAAGTACTCAGATCTTGTACTTGAGTTAAAGTAGAAGTACTCAGATCTTGTACTTGAGTTAAAGTAGAAGTACTCAGATCTTGTTCTTGAGTTAAAGTAGAAGTACTCAGATCTTGTTCTTGAGTAAAAGGAGAAGTACTCAGATCTTGTACTTGAGTTAAAGTAGAAGTACTCAGATCTTGTACTTGAGTTAAAGTAGAAGTACTCAGATCTTGTACTTGAGTTAAAGTAGAAGTACTCAGATATTGTACTTGAGTTAAAGAAGAAGTACTCAGATCTTGTACTTGAGTTAGGCCCCGTCCACACGGAGACGAAAACGAACCTTAGTCGATATCAAAAAAGTCTTCCATCCACACGAAAACGCTCGACCCGCTGGAGACGCTGTAGTACATATGCCGGGCCTGTAAGTGGCGCTGTACTTCCGTAAAAAATTCACCAAAACCAGCGAATAAGACCCCCCCGAGCATGGTTGCCATGGTTGCCCTTCTGGTTATTCTCCTTGGTGGATTTAGCAACATGTAGTTCATGTAGTTCTCCATGTCCACTTGTTGCTGATGGCTGACGAGCTGTAGATTTTTACCAACATCTGTAGCATGGTCAGTAGCGCCTGGAGCACGAACGCAACCCTGTGATCCGCCATTGTTGCTGTTGTTGGCGAAACAAATCAGCACTGACACGGAGGTGAGCAGGAGAGGTGGAGAGAGGCGGGGCTATGATCGTTTAGGGCGTACACACGGTGCCACAAGCGTTAGGTTACCAGACCTTCCCACTTTGGGATGCGTTATCGTTTGAGGGTTCCGTTTCCGCGGTTCCGTTTCCGCGGTTCCGTTTCCGCGGTTCCTTTTCCGCGGTTCCGTTTCCGCGTTTCCGTTATGGCCTCGTGTGGACGAACCGTACATACGCTAAAGAACTATAGCGGATAACACCCGTTTCGTCTCCGTGTGGACGGGGCCTTAAAGTAGAAGTACTCAGACCTTGTAGTTGAGTAGAAGTAGAAGTACTCAGATCTTGTAGTTGAGTAGAAGTAGAAGTACTCAGATCTTGTAGTTGAGTAGAAGTAGAAGTACTCAGATGTTGTAGTTAATTAGAAGTAGAAGTACTCAGATCTTGTAGTTGAGTAGAAGTAGAAGTACTCAGATCTTGTAGTTGAGTAGAAGTAGAAGTACTCAGATCTTGTAGTTGAGTAGAAGTAGAAGTACTCAGATCTTGTAGTTGAGTAGAAGTAGAAGTACTCAGATCTTGTAGTTGAGTAGAAGTACTCAGATTTTGTAGTTAATTAGAAGTAGAAGTACTCAGATCTTGTAGTTGAGTAGAAGTAGAAGTACTCAGATCTTGTAGTTGAGTAGAAGTAGAAGTACTCAGATCTTGTAGTTGAGTAGAAGTAGAAGTACTCAGATCTTGTAGTTGAGTAAAAGTAGAAGTACTCAGATCTTGTAGTTGAGTAGAAGTAGAAGTACTCAGATCTTGTAGTTGAGTAGAAGTACTCAGAACTTGTAGTTGAGTAGAAGTACTCAGATCTTGTAGTTGAGTAGAAGTAGAAGTACTCAGATGTTGTAGTAAAAGTAGAAGTACTCAGATCTTGTAGTTGAGTAGAAGTAGAAGTACTCAGATCTTGTAGTTGAGTTGAAGTAGAAGTACTCAGATGTTGTAGTAAAAGTAGAAGTACTCAGATCTTGTAGTTGAGTAGAAGTAGAAGTACTCAGATCTTAAATAGGTAAAAATCTCCATCTGTTTGATACTGTTCGTGGTACAGTCATTTCTTTCTCTAAAGCACTCTGCATTGTATTTTATTACTTAATTCTGTGCCATATATATGACTTGTTTATATCTCTAACACCCACACGGTGACAGCTCTTCATTTCTTCTTTGTCTGAAGACAGATGGAGGAGTTGAAGCTTCACTGAGTTTCTAACAAACTGCTCACAAACCAAAGCAAACATTATCGGACGTTATTTTCCTCCAGGTGACGACAACCCTGACCTTTTGAGGCTGACAGGCAAACATTTCCCTCTCTGAGAGAAGGGAGTCTTCAGTCTTGCTTTACATGGAAGTCATGAAGCGACATTTAATCCATGGCCTTTCAGAGGGAGAGAAATTCAGCTCTGGAACGAGGGATATTTTGTGCGACATGTCATAATTTCACACTGTATATTCACACAGTGGCATCTGATCAACACAGTAGTCAGAAAACTGATATTCAATCAGGAATGGATAAAGTTTTGCCAGAAAAACGACAAATATTGAACTCAAATGGAAGCAAAACAACTACAAACAGTCCGGTTTGGTTACTTAAAGAGTTATTTAATCAATCGGAATACATGTAATAAAGTAAGACATTTGATTAAAGGTGTCATCATTTTGAAACCACACTCTTGAAATTAGTCTTTTCAAACCTCAAATACCTTCAAAGTTTTAACATTAAAGTAATTTCCTGTTTCCCTGAATTAAAGAACATGTCCTCCGTTCTGTTGAGATGGAAAATAACTTTCTGAGAGACAAATGGACGAAGCTCTCGGTCTAATTTCACCATGTTGTTCTGACGACTGATTCATTATTTAAATATCTTTTGGGAGCTTTTCTCTGTCTTTAAATGGCAGTTTCTTTGTGTATTCCTGTGCTTTGTGTCCCTGGCGGTCATCAGTCTGACACCAATATCACAGCTTAGCAGCTCACAAAGCTTCATGAGACGCAGCCTGGTATTAAAGGAGCAGGAAAGGGCGGCAGCAGTACATTTCAAAGGTCACAACGAGACAAAAACTCTCTGCGGTGATGAAGCCCTTTGTCCTCTTTCTTTGGATTTCTTTGGACTTTTGTCTTCGAAAAATCTTCCGCCGTGACGTTGACATAGAAACTCTAAAGTAAAATCTGAATGCTGCCCAGTTTTTTGTTTGGTTTTTGCATGTCTACTTTGTGTTTAAACATCAAAGAGTCTACCACAAGTATATTTCAATCAATAGGAGTAATGCAACATGGAATAAAGTACGACCTTTTTCTAAAATGTACCAACTTTTGGCAACAAATCTCTTGACATGTACTTTTCTCAACCTTAAAAAATGTGCTTTTCAGTACAAACCTAAGAGCTATTGTTTGTCGGCAGAAAAATACATCACAACATCTTTTGTAGGGTGCAACATTTCTCCATGTCATCTTCGAACAACTCAGCCTCTTTCGTGACGTTGTTAATCAAATTATAAAGTACAGTTTTAGTGTTTAAACCTTGCATTTTTGCACTGTAACATATAAACATTAGGCTGATATTATTACTATTTGTAGAATAACATTTGCTTCATGGCATCTTATCGACTCATCCGCCTTATTTAACATCTCCTCCATGTCCTCTGTCTCACTTCCTCTTGTTCTACTTTCTCCTTTGTTACCTCTTATTTAACATCTCCTCCATGTCCTCTGTCTCACTGCCTCCCTCTGTCACTTCATTATTTTTTATCTGCATGAGCATTAAAGTTTACACTACTGGCAAGGCTTCTTTTACGACGGGTACAAGATCAAATATAAAGTAGTCGTTCATTTCGGCATGTTCCCTTCATGCTGCAGTGTGTGAGGCCTTCACACTGAACAACTGTCTTTGAATAACGAGTGTGATATGCTCGATACATACGACCTATGACAGTTTCAAGAAAATCAATGGTTTTCTGAATGTGTTTTTGGTTTTAGGTGTTAAATAACTTAGCGGTGGTGACGTGAAGTCATGTGACCGTGCTGTAGTTCCTTTATAGCCGAACATTAGCCACCTTTAGCTTAGCGGTGGTGACGTGAAGTCATGTGACCGTGCTGTAGTTCCTTTATAGCCGAACATTAGCCACCTTTAGCTTAGCGGTGGTGACGTGAAGTCATGTGACCATGCTGTAGTTCCTTTATAGCCCAACATTAGCCACCTTTAGCTTAGCGGTGGTGACGTGAAGTCATGTGACCGTGCTGTAGTTCCTTTATAACCCAACATTAGCCACCTTTAGCTTAGCGGTGGTGGCGTGAAGTCATGTGACCGTGCTGTAGTTCCTTTATAGCCTAAAGTTAGCCTCCTTTAGCTTAGCGGTGGTGACGTGAAGTCATGTGACCGTGCTGTAGTTCCTTTATAGCCCAACATTAGCCACCTTTAGCTTAGCGGTGGTGACGTGAAGTCATGTGACCGTGCTGTAGTTCCTTTATAGCCCAACATTAGCCACCTTTAGCTTAGCGGTGGTGACGTGAAGTCATGTGACCGTGCTGTAGTTCCTTTATAGCCTAACGTTAGCCTCCTTTAGCTTAGCGGTGGTGACGTGAAGTCATGTGACCGTGCTGTAGTTCCTTTATAACCCAACATTAGCCACCTTTAGCTTAGCGGTGGTGGCGTGAAGTCATGTGACCGTGCTGTAGTTCCTTTATAGCCTAAAGTTAGCCTCCTTTAGCTTAGCGGTGGTGACGTGAAGTCATGTGACCGTGCTGTAGTTCCTTTATAGCCCAACATTAGCCACCTTTAGCTTAGCGGTGGTGACGTGAAGTCATGTGACCGTGCTGTAGTTCCTTTATAGCCCAACATTAGCCACCTTTAGCTTAGCGGTGGTGACGTGAAGTCATGTGACCGTGCTGTAGTTCCTTTATAGCCTAACGTTAGCCTCCTTTAGCTTAGCGGTGGTGACGTGAAGTCATGTGACCGTGCTGTAGTTCCTTTATAGCCCAACATTAGCCTCCTTTAGCTTAGCGGTGGTGACTTGAAGTCATGTGACCGTGCTGTAGTTCCTTTATAGCCCAACATTAGCCTCCTTTAGCTTAGCGGTCGTGTCGTGAAGTCATATGACCGTACTGGAGTTCCTTTATAGCCGAACATTAGCCTCCTTTAGCTTAGCGGTGGTGACATGAAGTCATGTGACCGTGCTGTAGTTCCTTTATAGCTCAACATTAGCCTCCTTTAGCTTAGCGGTCGTGTCGTGAAGTCATGTGACCATGCTGTAGTTCCTTTATAAGAGATGCTACCTTCAGGGTCCAACACAAAAACCACCACCTTTATCCAGAGATGGCAAAAGTACACATCCTTTACTCAAGTAGAAGTACAGACACTCGTGTTTAAAGATACTCTGGTGAAAGTAGAAGTACTGACTAAACTTCTTTATCAAGTCAAAGTAAAGAACTTTGAAGTGTACTTCAGTAAAAAGTACCCATAACTAGCAGCTGTTTTAAAGAGTACCTGACCTCCCTTTATATTAATAGAACAATAATGTCATTGTTAGCTAATGAATGTTTCCATGCTGAACAACGGCAACATGACAACGTTTCCATTGGTCCCTCTTCTTTAGAGAAGACCAGGAAATGATGGATACACGGATCGTGTTCAAATCAATAGGCACGCAATGACTCTAAAGAATAATGATCACGCCACCAAACACACATTCAGACTAAAGGAACCAGCTGTTTGGGAAATGAGAGAAGTAGAAAGTACAGGTATTTGGGTTCAACATGTAAGAAGTAGAAAGTACAGGTATTTGGGTTCAACATGTAAGAAGTAGAAAGTACAGGTATTTGGGTTCAACATGTAAGAAGTAGAAAGTACAGGTATTTGGGTTCAACATGTAAGAAGTAGAAAGTACAGGTATTTGGGTTCAACATGTAAGAAGTAGAAAGTACAGGTCTTTGTGTTCAACATGTGAGAAGTAGAAAGTACAGGTATTTGTGTTCAACATGTAAGAAGTAGAAAGTACAGGTATTTGGGTTCAACATGTAAGAAGTAGAAAGTACAGGTCTTTGTGTTCAACATGTGAGAAGTAGAAAGTACAGGTATTTGGGTTCAACATGTGAGAAGTAGAAAGTACAGGTATTTGTGTTCAACATGTAAGAAGTAGAAATTACAGGTATTTGGGTTCAACATGTAAGAAGTAGAAAGTACAGGTCTTTGTGTTCAACATGTGAGAAGTAGAAAGTACAGGTATTTGGGTTCAACATGTGAGAAGTAGAAAGTACAGGTATTTGAGTTCAACATGTAAGAAGTAGAAAGTACAGGTATTTGGGTTCAACATGTAAGAAGTAGAAAGTACAGGTATTTGAGTTCAACATGTAAGAAGTAGAAAGTACAGGTATTTGGGTTCAACATGTAAGAAGTAGAAAGTACAGGTATTTGAGTTCAACATGTAAGAAGTAGAAAGTACAGGTATTTGAGTTCAACATGTAAGAAGTAGAAAGTACAGGTATTTGAGTTCAACATGTAAGAAGTAGAAAGTACAGGTATTTGAGTTCAACATGTAAGAAGTAGAAAGTACAGGTATTTGAGTTCAACATGTAAGAAGTAGAAAGTACAGGTATTTGGGTTCAACATGTAAGAAGTAGAAAGTACAGGTATTTGTGTTCAACATGTAAGAAGTAGAAAGTACAGGTATTTGGGTTCAACATGATAGAAGTAGAAAGTACAGGTATTTGTGTTCAACATGTAAGAAGTAGAAAGTACAGGTATTTGGGTTCAACATGATAGAAGTAGAAAGTACAGTTATTTGTGTTCAACATGTAAGAAGTAGAAAGTACAGGTATTTGTGTTCAACAAGTAAGAAGTAGAAAGTACAGGTATTTGGGTTCAACATGTAAGAAGTAGAAAGTACAGGTATTTGTGTTCAACATGTAAGAAGTAGAAAGTACAGGTATTTGTGTTCAACATGTAAGAAGTAGAAAGTACAGGTATTTGGGTTCAACATGTAAGAAGTAGAAAGTACAGGTATTTGGGTTCAACATGTAAGAAGTAGAAAGTACAGGTATTTGGGTTCAAAATGTGAGAAGTAGTTTGTACAGGTATTTGGGTTCAACATGTGAGAAGTAGAAAGTACAGGTATTTGTGTTCAACATGTGAGAAGTAGAAAGTACAGGTATTTGGGTTCAACATGTCAGAAGTAGAAAGTACAGGTATTTGGGTTCAACATGAGAGAAGTAGAAAGTACAGGTATTTGGGTTCAACATGAGAGAAGTAGAAAGTACAGGTATTTGGGTTCAACATGTCAGAAGTAGAAAGTACAGGTATTTGGGTTCAACATGAGAGAAGTAGAAAGTACAGGTATTTGGGTTCAACATGAGAGAAGTAGAAAGTACAGGTATTTGGGTTCAACATGAGAGAAGTAGAAAGTACAGATATTTGGGTTCAACATGAGAGAAGTAGAAAGTACAGGTATTTGGGTTCAACATGTCAGAAGTAGAAAGTACAGGTATTTGGGTTCAACATGAAAGAAGTAGAAAGTACAGGTATTTGGGTTCAACATGTCAGAAGTAGAAAGTACAGGTATTTGGGTTCAACATGAGAGAAGTAGAAAGTATAGGTATTTGTGTTCAACATGTCAGAAGTAGAAAGTACAGGTATTTGGGTTCAACATGAGAGAAGTAGAAAGTACAGGTATTTGGGTTCAACATGTCAGAAGTAGAAAGTACAGGTATTTGGGTTCAACATGTAAGAAGTAGAAAGTACAGGTATTTGTGTTCAACATGTAAGAAGTAGAAAGTACAGGTATTTGGGTTCAACATGTCAGAAGTAGAAAGTACAGGTATTTGGGTTCAACATGTAAGAAGTAGAAAGTACAGGTATTTGTGTTCAACATGTAAGAAGTAGAAAGTACAGGTATTTGGGTTCAACATGTCAGAAGTAGAAAGTACAGGTATTTGGGTTCAACATGTAAGAAGTAGAAAGTACAGGTATTTGTGTTCAACATGTAAGAAGTAGAAAGTACAGGTATTTGGGTTCAACATGTAAGAAGTAGAAAGTACAGGTATTTGGGTTCAACATGTAAGAAGTAGAAAGTACAGGTATTTGGGTTCAACATGTCAGAAGTTGAAAGTACAGGTATTTGGGTTCAACATGTAAGAAGTAGAAAGTACAGGTATTTGGGTTCAACATGTAAGAAGTAGAAAGTACAGGTATTTGAGTTCAACATGTAAGAAGTAGAAAGTACAGGTATTTGAGTTCAACATGTAAGAAGTAGAAAGTACAGGTATTTGAGTTCAACATGTAAGAAGTAGAAAGTACAGGTATTTGAGTTCAACATGTAAGAAGTAGAAAGTACAGGTATTTGAGTTCAACATGTAAGAAGTAGAAAGTACAGGTATTTGGGTTCAACATGTAAGAAGTAGAAAGTACAGGTATTTGTGTTCAACATGTAAGAAGTAGAAAGTACAGGTATTTGGGTTCAACATGATAGAAGTAGAAAGTACAGGTATTTGTGTTCAACATGTAAGAAGTAGAAAGTACAGGTATTTGGGTTCAACATGATAGAAGTAGAAAGTACAGTTATTTGTGTTCAACATGTAAGAAGTAGAAAGTACAGGTATTTGTGTTCAACAAGTAAGAAGTAGAAAGTACAGGTATTTGGGTTCAACATGTAAGAAGTAGAAAGTACAGGTATTTGTGTTCAACATGTAAGAAGTAGAAAGTACAGGTATTTGTGTTCAACATGTAAGAAGTAGAAAGTACAGGTATTTGGGTTCAACATGTAAGAAGTAGAAAGTACAGGTATTTGGGTTCAACATGTAAGAAGTAGAAAGTACAGGTATTTGGGTTCAAAATGTGAGAAGTAGTTTGTACAGGTATTTGGGTTCAACATGTGAGAAGTAGAAAGTACAGGTATTTGTGTTCAACATGTGAGAAGTAGAAAGTACAGGTATTTGGGTTCAACATGTCAGAAGTAGAAAGTACAGGTATTTGGGTTCAACATGAGAGAAGTAGAAAGTACAGGTATTTGGGTTCAACATGAGAGAAGTAGAAAGTACAGGTATTTGGGTTCAACATGTCAGAAGTAGAAAGTACAGGTATTTGGGTTCAACATGAGAGAAGTAGAAAGTACAGGTATTTGGGTTCAACATGAGAGAAGTAGAAAGTACAGGTATTTGGGTTCAACATGAGAGAAGTAGAAAGTACAGATATTTGGGTTCAACATGAGAGAAGTAGAAAGTACAGGTATTTGGGTTCAACATGTCAGAAGTAGAAAGTACAGGTATTTGGGTTCAACATGAAAGAAGTAGAAAGTACAGGTATTTGGGTTCAACATGTCAGAAGTAGAAAGTACAGGTATTTGGGTTCAACATGAGAGAAGTAGAAAGTATAGGTATTTGTGTTCAACATGTCAGAAGTAGAAAGTACAGGTATTTGGGTTCAACATGAGAGAAGTAGAAAGTACAGGTATTTGGGTTCAACATGTCAGAAGTAGAAAGTACAGGTATTTGGGTTCAACATGTAAGAAGTAGAAAGTACAGGTATTTGTGTTCAACATGTAAGAAGTAGAAAGTACAGGTATTTGGGTTCAACATGTCAGAAGTAGAAAGTACAGGTATTTGGGTTCAACATGTAAGAAGTAGAAAGTACAGGTATTTGTGTTCAACATGTAAGAAGTAGAAAGTACAGGTATTTGGGTTCAACATGTCAGAAGTAGAAAGTACAGGTATTTGGGTTCAACATGTAAGAAGTAGAAAGTACAGGTATTTGTGTTCAACATGTAAGAAGTAGAAAGTACAGGTATTTGGGTTCAACATGTAAGAAGTAGAAAGTACAGGTATTTGGGTTCAACATGTAAGAAGTAGAAAGTACAGGTATTTGGGTTCAACATGTCAGAAGTTGAAAGTACAGGTATTTGGGTTCAACATGTAAGAAGTAGAAAGTACAGGTATTTGTGTTCAACATGTAAGAAGTAGAAAGTACAGGTATTTGGGTTCAACATGTAAGAAGTAGAAAGTACAGGTATTTGAGTTCAAAATGTAAGAAGTCAAAGTAAAAAGTCTTCAGAAAAATAAGTAGTGGAGTAAAGTACTGATACCAGAAAGATGTACTTAAGTACAGTAACAAAGTATTTGCACTACTTCCACCTCTGCCTTCATCCTATCCTCATATAAAGTCACAAACGTTGTATATTAGAGAAAGTAAATGCATCTCTCTCTTCTCCTGCAGGGTAACATCACAGGTCTGACAGGTATGATGGATTTTAAGGACAGCGGCATCAACTCTCACATCCAGTTTGAGATCCTCGGCTCCAGCTTCAGCGAAACCTTCGGCAAGGACATCAAGAGGGTGAGTTCACAGCGTCTCAAAACCCAACGAACCGTGAAGAGACGGTGCAAGGGCGACATCGCCTACATGTGTCAAAGCGACACATATTCACACTGAAGGGAGGTTTTGTTTTGGTCTGACGTTGGCCTTTTTCTCAGGGAGGTGTGATTTTTCAGTGAGATGACAGTTAATTTTGAGCAAAGGAAAACTTGAAAACGTCAAGATAGTTTCATTAGCTTATAGCAGCTAACGGTGGATAAGCTAAGCTTCACGGATATTTGCACATATTTAAATCAGGTGACATGCTTTTATCTTTCGTGCAAGAAGTCAAAATATATATTTAGTTGAATTTTGAACACATTTTTGGAGTTTTGATCACGTTTTGTTGAGCTTCAAATGTTGAATTTTAAGATATTTAATAATATTATAAGATATGTTGTTGAGTTAGATAAAAGGTTTTTGGTTGGATTTTTTAAGTTGATATTTGTTTGACTTTTAAGACATTTATGTAGTAATGATGTGTTGACACACACACACACACACACACACACACACACACACACACACACACACACACACACACACACACACACACACAGACACACACACACACACACACACACACACACACACACACACACACACACACACACACACACACACACACACACACACAGACACACACACACACACACACACACACACACACACACACACACACACACACACACACACACACACACACACACACACAGACACAGACACAGACACAGACACAGACACACACACACACACACACACACATACACACAGACACACACACACACCCCTCAGTGTTAGCCTGTCAGCGCTGCCTCTCTGTACAGAGGAGCTGCAGGCTGTTGTTGTTGTTGTTGTTGACGTTGAATGCCATGTTGAAGCCGGCAGTGATTGTTTTCAGGGGAAACAGACTTTCAATCAGTATTTCTAAAACCCTGGCAGCTTTTAAATGTTGTTGTTTGTCGCTAACGGGAGAGCGTGGATCCGTTATGGAGGATTTGAAACTGACGGTCTTAACTTGTGTTCAATTGCTGAGATTCTTCTGTTTCGGTGTATATGAAAATGAAAGAGATGAAAGTAAGAGAACTTGCTAATTCACTTTTAGATGTATTTTTGTTGTAAACAAAATTGCTTTCTGGGAAATGTAGGAAGACAGAAGACAACAGTGCCAGGTTAAGTGAAGTATACCTGAAGATAACTACATTTACCTTGGGAGGTTTTACATTTTGAACACTTTTTGTTAAGCTTCAAACTTTTTAGGGGGTTTTAAGATTATTTTTTTGAATTTTAAATAAATGTTGTTGAATTTTAAGAGTTTTAATAATATTATAAGATATTTTGTTAAGTTAGTTAGATAACATATATTTGGTAGAATCTTTTTTGTTGATATTTGGTTCGGTTTTCTTCATGACATTTAGGTTGTCATGGTGATTGTCAATTTTTTACATGTTTTTTTAAGTTGTAAGAAACTGTTGATTCTGAAGATACTTAGTTTATTTGAGTCGGCAGTGATGCAGTTTATTTTACTCTGGCTTTTATTGTGCATCAACATTTCCTTCACAATGACAACTCCCACCATTATTCTGTTGCTGCCCCAGTGCCTCCTGGGAGATGTAGTTCTTAAACATCACGTTCACAGCACTGCGTCTTCCTGAGAAATAAATCATTTAGACAACATCTCTCCTTCATCAATATTTCTAATCATGGCAGAAGTTGTTCATCTTTATTATCAACGCTCATGTTGAGCCTCGTAAACCAATCAGTATTAAACAGGAAGTGGGTGGTTTTAATGAACTCTCCGAAGACTTCCAGTCGTTCCTTGTAAACGCACGTGGGCGCCATCTTAAAGCAGATAGATATGTAGAAGTGGTTATAATAATAACCAGTATTCATGTTCTCACCTCCTCAGCAGGATGTGCTGCAGGTGTGTGTTATATTATAATGATATGATGTATTCTTCATGTTCACGACCTCTGTGACGCACAGCGCTGCCTTCAGCATTATAATAACATGTGTACTGTTTTATATAACATATTGAACACATTAATACAAAGAAATATATAGACATAGATCGGTTAAAAGAAAGATTAGAAATAGGGCCAATATACAAATACATTTATATGTTATGAGATCAATTTCAAGACTTTTTATTTTTACTGTAGATTTTACTTTAAATGCTTGAATAATGATTTTTATTTTATTTGTATTTATTGTCCATCCATCTTCTCCCCTTATCCGTGGTCGGGTCTCGGGGGTATCAGTTCCAGCAGAGAGCCCCAAACGTTCCTTTCCCCTCATCAACCAGCTCTGACTGGGGGTCCCAAGGCGCTCCCAGGCCAGCGAAGAGATATAATCCCTCCACCTGGTCCTAGGTCTACCCCTTGGTCTCCTCCCAGCTGGACGTGCCTGGAACACCTCCCTAGGGAGACGCCCAGGTGGCATCCTAACTAGGTGCCCGAACCACCTCAACTGGCTCCTTTCGACGCGAAGGAGGAGCGGTTCAACTCTGAGTCCCTCCCTGATGACCGAACTTCTCACCTTATCCCTAAGGGAGACACCAGCCACCCTGCGGAGAAAACCCATCTCGGCCGCTTGTATCCGCGATCTGGTTCTTTGGGTCATGACCCATCCTTCATGACCATAGGTGAGGGTAGGAACGGCCCGGTAGACAGAGAGCTTTGCCTTCTGGCTCAGCTCCCTTTTCGTCACAACGGTGCGGTAAAGCGACTGCAGTACCGCTCCCGCTGCTCCGATTCTCCGGCCCATCTCACGCTCCATTGTTCCCTCACTCGAGAACAAGACCCCGAGATACTTGAACTCCTTCACTTGGGGTAAGGACTCATTCCCTACTTGGAGTGGACAGTCCATCGGTTTCCTGCTGAGAACCTATTGTATTTATCTTATTTTATTTATTTATTTTATTTTTTATTTATCTTATTATAATTTTTATTTTATTAGTTTTGTTTTGTCTTTTTTAAATTATTATTATTATTTGTATTTTTAATAAATGGTTTTCAAAGAAGAAAAGTAAAAGTGAGGGAGTTTAAAAGTGAAGATGAAAAAGCACCTGCACAGAAACATAATGCAACATAACGACTTCATGCAAACCTCCCGTTGCTAAAGACACGTTATTATTCATAAACAAAGCGCGAGGGCTCTCTGGCGTACTTCCTCCCACATAGATCTAAATAAATATGAATGCAGGAACACACAATAATAATAACACTAATAATGATCATTCTTAGTGATTAATAACCAGAATCTCTCACATTGTTTTATAATGTAATTAAATACTCTAGTGTGACTATAAACGACATTATGGTGCATTCAGGTGCTCCTTGGACGCTGAGTGAAGGTGTGTTTTAGTTGTGTTTTAACAAATGTCCCTTATTTACTGCTGCAGGGCATTATGGGGGAAAAGCTGCCAAAAGACCCTCAAAATGTTACTTTACTAGACTTGCTATCAGGTGTTACGTTCTCTTAGGGTAAAGTTACGAAATATAAAATAACCGGGCGAAAGGAAGAACGAGGAAACTGATCTGCAAACTTAAAATATATTGTTAAATTAATCAAAAATAACGAGGGCTCACTGGCCAAGCTACGAAACAAACTGAAGGCCGAATAAAACAACTAGCAATAAACACTATAAAAGAAACAATGCAGCACATCTGCAAACTGATGCTGCGTTCACACCGGACGCGATGCGAATATTCGCTTCGCTCTAGTCGCTCCAGTTTTGTATTAAGTATTAATTGCTACGATCTAATTTAAGTCAAATTGTGTTGCAAATGAATTTGTTGGTGTCATGACATCTTGAATGTAATGTAATGTTACCCTCAGTCCTCCTGATAAAAAGAAACTCTGAATAGTTATTCCTCTCCTCTCAGTCACCATGTTGATAATCTCCCTGCAGAGTTCATCTCTGTGCGTTCTGAGCTCAGAGAGGTCCAGCTGAGAGGAAGCAACAGATACCTGGGAGTCACGTTTCAACATTTAGCACAAAGCTTCATTCAGAGTGACTTCTGCAGAGCGAACAGAAGGAAGACGTCACTGTGAACGAAGCTGAGAGACACAAACACTCTGCTGCGTTTACAGCACCTTCTTCTTCTGATTAATGGAGGCTTCAGTCCAAATGAGCAAGGATCAGAGAGAGGGGGGAAGTAGTGGAGTACATATACTCAGTGGTGGCTGGTGGAAAATATTTTTGGTGGGGCTGTTGATATAGTGAGTAAAACTATTGTTTTGGGGAGAAATGACCCCTTAAATGAGGACTTCTGGTGATGTAATGGCACATTTCCAGTGCAGCGCGGAGCTCGCTTTAATGCTGCGTTCAGACCGGACGCGATACGAATATTCGCTTCGCTCTAAACGCTCCTATCGCATCGCTCTCGTCGCTCGAGTTTCACCGCGGCTGCCAGCTGTGTTTACTCGCATCATTCAAACAAGACGCACTGGCTCGGGAGCTACAACTACAACAAAATGAACATATTTGACCGTGATTAAATTGTAATACACGTTTCTAAATGATGCCGACGTAACAACATACTGATACCGGTTAGTAAAAACCATGAATTAATGCTTTGACAAGTCTGCAGATAGACGGCAGAGAAACACCTTTTAGAATGCTTGTTTTCTGAATGGAGCTTGGCTAAGCTAACGTTATATATGCTCCGACCGTCCACACTCACAACAACGGCCTATACAGACATAAATAAACCAGCGACTGTATTCTCCATGACACAGACAGTCTGTGGTTTGTACTTGTTTACCTTCTGTCTAGTTTCTGAACAGATAAGAGGAGCTGTGAGCTCTGAGTGCTAAGAGCTAACGGCTGATGTTTTGGTTTTCTGGTTGAACGTCAGTGACGGCAGGCTGAGATCCTCACCGCTGATTGGCTACCGTGAGATCGTGAATTTGACGCTCGAGTTGAAAAATGTAACTCGAGCGGTTATCGCGGCCGCCTTCAATCGCCTCAATCGCGCGCGGCATTCGCATCAACCGCATCATGCGCACCGCCGGAGCGAATTTGCGTCTGTCCGTGTCTCTGCATTGACTTTACATGTAATGGCACCGCCCCCAAACATCGCATCCGGTGTGAACGCACCATAAGTGACCATATATCTCTCTGTATGGTTACAACCTCTGCAGATGCTCGATATGAACATCATTTGACCATGTTTTATATAGTAGTGTGCATGTAGTGCAGGAAACAGAAGGTCAGAGGTCAGGGTTGAAGTCTGTGAGATATATTTCAGATTCTGCAGAAAATGTCCCGGTGACCTTCCTCTGAAGTCAGTTCTTCGTGCAAAAGATGTACTTATCATGACTTTTTCTCAGGGTTAATGCTCCTCTAAATGAACTAACTAACCATATATCTCTCTGTATGGTTCCATCCTCTGCAGAAGCTCGATATGAACATCCTTTGACCATGTTTTATATAGTAGTGTGCAGGAAGCAGGAGGTCAGAGGTCAGGTTTGATGTTTGAGAGATATATATATTTCATATTCTGCAGAAAATGTCGCTTTACCGGTGAACTTCAGTCTGACATCAGTTCTTTGTGCATTGAATATCCAGCAGGAACAAAGAGTGGTTCCTCTGCAGGTCAGAGGATAAATCTCCTCTTCGCTGCAGCTCATGCATTATTCTCCCTCCTCCTCTTCTTCGCTGCTCCTCTTCCTCAAATGTCAGCCCCTCTCCCTCCTCCTCTTCTTCGCTGCTCCTCTTCCTCAAATGTCAGCCCCTCTCCCTCCTCCTCTTCTTCGCTGCTCCTCTTCCTCAAATGTCAGCCCCTCTCCCTCCTCCTCTTCTTCGCTGCTCCTCTTCCTCAAATGTCAGCCCCTCTCCCTCCTCCTCTTCTTCGCTGCTCCTCTTCCTCAAATGTCAGCCCCTCTCCCTCCTCCTCTTCTTCGCTGCTCCTCTTCCTCAAATGTCAGCCCCTCTCCCTCCTCCTCTTCTTCGCTGCTCCTCTTCCTCAAATGTCTGCCCCTCTCCCTCCTCCTCTTCTTCGCTGCTCCTCTTCCTCAAATGTCTGCCCCTCTCCCTCCTCCTCTTCTTCGCTGCTCCTCTTCCTCAAATGTCTGCCCCTCTCCCTCCTCCTCTTCTTCGCTGCTCCTCTTCCTCAAATGTCAGCCCCTCTCCCTCCTCTCCTGTCACCTAAAGGTTTCCCCGGCTGCAGCTCAGTCTCCCGTGGACAGCATCCAAATGCCACCAATTCTCTGACTTCTTTATCTGCACACCTTCATCACCTCCTCCTCTTCCTCGTATATCTCCGTCTGACTCTTCGTGTGCTTGGAAGAGTTTGACTGTTTCTGAGCAGTCCCCACTTTGCTTGAAACAGCTACTTATTTTGCAATGAATAGCACTAAAGTTTGAGAAGATGCAACTATTATTCGCTCAATAGTCAAATAATGTCAGCGTTTGCCACCAATTCTCTCGACCTTCCCCCCACTGTGACGTCTTTATCTCAACAGCTCCTCCTCTTCCTCTTCTTCATCATATATGTCCCACTCTTCCTGTGTGTGTAAGAGCGGGACTTTTACTGAGGAGTTCCCACTTATTTTGCAATAAAAAGCAGTAAAGTTTGACTATATCTGAAACCATTATTCGCTTAATAGGAAAATAATTGCACGTTATTTTAACATCAATAATCATTAAAGTCATTTTCCCTTAGTTACATTTATGAGTAGTTGATTATCGAAACACGTCTAATTGTTGCAGAACTACATAAAATGAAGATTCTTGAGATACGTTTGAAAGGAAAATGCATTTATTCGACAATGTGAATGACAGGTGGGAAAAATCACGAAAAATGAGTAAAAGTAGTTTTTGTTTGTGCCGAGTGATTTTCTAAATACATCCGTCTGCTCTGAAGCGAGTGAGAGCTTAAAGTCACACTCCATATAAATGATGGGAAAACAGAATTCATGACGTTTTAAATTCCCTGCAGCAGCGCTAACTATCCAACACCCACACGCCGTCTCTAGAGGATCAAAAAGGGGTCGAAATCAAAAGCTGGGACACACACACTCACACACACACTCTCACACACGCACACACACACACTTGCACACACACACACTCGCACACACACACACTCACAGGCACACACACACACACACACACACACACTCACACACTCACACACACACACACACACACACACACACACACGCACACGCACACGCACACGCACACACACACACACTCACACACACACACACTCACAGGCACACACACACACACACACACACACACATATATACGTACAGTAATTGCCATTCAGATGAGTGTGTTCACTTTGAAACAGCCTCAGAGAGAGAAGCTTTGTGTAGATTGGATCGTGTGTGTGTGTGTGCGTGTGCGTGTGCGTGTGTGTGTGCGAGTGTGTGCGTGTGAGAGTGTGTGTGTGAGAATGTGTGTATGTGGGTGTGTGTGTGTGTGTGTGTGTGTGTGTGAGTGTCTGTGTGTGCGTGTGTGTGTGTGTGCGTGTGTGTGTGTGTGTGTGTGTGTGTGTGTGAGTGTCTGTGTGTGCGTGTGTGTGTGTGTGTGTGTGTGCGTGCATGTGCGTGTGCGTGTGAATAATACTAATCCATTATGTGCTTGAACCCTGAATTAATAATTAAAGCAATGAAAGATTAATCATTATTACATTAGGCAAAACATTATATCAGATTACAAAATAATAATCTACAACAAATACAAATGTCAACAAACTACAGGAAAGCGAAAACCCCTCAAAAATATTCGTAATGCTTCTTTAAAATGTGACTTTACGCCTAATTCGATTTTAAAACTGAGTGTTTTATTCACGTGTGTTTCTGTTGTCTCTTGTAAATCAGCCTCCGTGACACGAACTGAAACCTCTGTTTGCTCCGGAGAGTTCGTCTGAATCAGCATTTATTACAGACAATAAAAGCAGACGGTGTTTCTCTGAGACGCAGAGATAAAGTGTAACGGCTGGTTTTATCTCTGAAATATATCAAATCAAGTGTGTTTCATCTGCAGCAGGGGGGTCAAACCCAAGGCCCGGGGGCCAAATCCGGCCTGTGACTTCATTTTCTGCGGCCCCACAAGAGCTTGCAAAGAATATAATATGTTTATTATACGATTACATAATGATTTAATGAAGCATGTTGCCCATAAACTACATGTCCCACAATGCATCTCAAATTAGACTTTTTTTCTTAGAATTTAACTTTTTTTCTTCTAAATGTAAGTTTCTTTTTTTTTATGTCACTTCTGTTTTTGACTTTTTTTCCAGCTTTTCAAAATTTTCATTTTGTGACATTCTCACTGAAGAGAATTGCAATTATTTGCCCCAGACTTCTGCTTTCAGACGTAGTTAATTATGAAGTTATTACCCTCTCCGATAACAATCCAATGCAGAGGCGATAATGTAATATAATACATTATTTTATATATATATATATTAGGGCTGTCAAACGATTAACATTTTTAATCAGATTAATCACAGCTTAAAAATTAATTAATCAGATTAATCACCATTCGAACTATGTCCAAAATATGCCATTTCTTTATGTATATTGTGGGAATGGAAAGATAAATGAAAGAAGGCGGATATATCCATTTAACATGTTTATTGTAACATTGTTCTGTGTGTCAAAATGAAAGACAACCCACACACCTATCAATCATCAAACCGTGGGGTCTTAATTCATTACGTGTTGATTTCTATCAACGGGGGAGTACTTCAGGAAAGTCGACAGGGGGGGGGGGGGCTAGTGGAGTACTTCGTGACCACAGAGTGTGAACGTTGCGATCAGCTGTTTTAGTGCAGTTCTCCAGTGAAGGGGGGGGGGAGTCTCCCTCCGCAGCCGGTTGGCGTAGTTTTGGCACAGTTCCGTTGTACAGACCGACGTTAACAGCAGCCCTGTCTGTGCACACGGAGACCGACTCTGTCGTCCGGTGATCTAACCGCCTTCTGGAAAAGCTTCACAAGTACGTCGGTACGCAAATGCGCTTTGTGACACAAGTGACGGTACGCATTTCAGATTACGCACATAACCTGCGTACCAGTTATGTGTTACCTGTACTACAGCAAAAGTATTCTCCGTCGGGACTTCCTGCAACAACACCACGCCGTTATCTTGATTCTGATTGGCCAGAAGACATTATCAAAGATGTTCTATTGAGAAGACGATCACTACGTGACAAAAGTTTTCAAAACCGTGGCTACTGAAATCAATCTTACTAACTGCTGTCTGTGCAATTTACTCCGCGCGAGTTGGCGGACTTTATTTTGCTTACTTTAACATCATTTTTCAAGGTGGGGCTAAGCCATTTCTTGGTATGGGTGTAGCCTACCCCAGCCATACCCTGGCGCTGCCACTGGTGGCACGTATGGGGCGGGCCATTCTGCACATGCGTTAAATGCGTTAAATATTTTAATGCAATTAATTCAAAAAATGTATTACCGCCGTTAACGCGATAATTTTGACAGCATTAATATATACAGTCGTGCAAAAAAGTATTTAGTCAGCCACCAATTGTGCAAGTTCTCCCATTTAAAAAGATGAGAGAGGCCTGTAATTTTCATCCTAGGTACACTTCAACTATGAGAGACAGAATGGGGGGAAAGAATCCAGGAAATCACATTGTAGGATTTTTAAAGAATTTATTTGCAAATGATGGTGGAAAATAAGTATTTGGTCAATAACAAAAGTTCATCTCAATACTTTGTTATATACCCTTTGTTGGCAATGACAGAGGTCAAACGTTTTCTGTAAGTCTTCACAAGGTTTTCACTGTTGCTGGTATTTTGGCCCATTCCTCCATGCAGATCTCCTCTAGAGCAGTGATGTTTTGGGGCTGTCGCTGGGCAACACGGACTTTCAACTCCCTCCAAAGATTTTCTATGGGGTTGAGATCTGGAGACTGGCTAGGCCACTCCAGGACCTTGAAATGCTTCTTACGAAGCCACTCCTTCGTTGCCCGGGCGGTGTGTTTGGGATCATTGTCATGCTGAAATACCCAGCCACGTTTCATCTTCAATGCCCTTGCTGATGGAAGGAGGTTGTCACTCAAAATCTCACGATACATGGCCCCATTCATTCTTTCCTTTACACGGATCAGTCGTCCTGGTCCCTTTGCAGAGAAACAGCCCCAAAGCATGATGTTTCCACCCCCATGTTTCACAGTAGGTATGGTGTTCTTTGGATGCAACTCAGCATTCTTTCTCCTCCAAACAGTTGAGTTTTTACCAAAAAGTTCTATTTTGGTTTCATCTGACCATATGACATTCTCCCAATCCTCTTCTGGATCATCTAAATGCTCTCTAGCAAACTTCAGACGGGCCTGGACATGTACTGGCTTAAGCAAGGGGACACGTCTGGCACTGCAGGGTTTGAGTCCCTGGCGGCGTAGTGTGTTACTGATGGTAGCCTTTGTTACTTTGGTCCCAGCTCTCTGCAGGTCATTGACTAGGTCCCCCCGTGTGGTTCTGGGATCTTTGCTCACCGTTCTTGTGATCATTTTGACCCCACGGGGTGAGATCTTGCGTGGAGCCCCAGATCGAGGGAGATTATCAGTGGTCTTGTATGTCTTCCATTTTCTAATAATTGCTCCCACAGTTGATTTCTTCACACCAAGCTGCTTACCTATTGCAGATTCAGTCTTCCCAGCCTGGTGCAGGTCTACAATTTTGTTTCTGGTGTCCTTTGACAGCTCTTTGGTCTTGGCCATAGTGGAGTTTGGAGTGCGACTGTTTGAGGTTGTGGACAGTTGTCTTTTATACTGATAACGAGTTCAAACAGGTGCCATTAATACAGTTAACGAGTGGAGGACAGAGGAGGCTCTTAAAGAAGAAGTTACAGGTCTGTGAGAGCCAGAACTCTTGTTTGTTTGTAGGTGACCAAATACTTATTTTACCGAGGAATTTACCAATTCATTCTTTAAAAATCCTACAATGTGATTTCCTGGATTCTTTCCCCCATTCTGTCTCTCATAGTTGAAGTGTACCTAGGATGAACATTACAGGCCTCTCTCATCTTTTGAAGTGGGAGAACTTGCACAATTGGTGGCTGACTAAATACTTTTTTGCCCCACTGTATATGTATATATAAGTTACAACCGGCCCTTTGAGTGCAGCCATAATGCTGATGTGGCCCGCGATTAAATTGAGTTTGACCCCCCTGCTCTACAGCCTCATCACAATCTCTCTGGAGTTTCTTTTGTACGTGCTGAAGCTTTTATAATACAATATTATGGAAATACTGTGTTACGAGTAAAAGTACAACAGGATTAGCATAAAAATGTACTTTCATTACAAGACGTAAAGTAAGTACTCTTTGAGCAATAGGATCCATTTCAGAATAATGTTTGTTACATTATTGGATTGTAATTATTAATGTTATTAATTAATAAAGGAATTAATCACTTTAGCCATTTTTAAATACGATGTTTACTGGTTAGGGATCAGTAACATGCTGATATACACCTGAACACCAGCAGGAGAGGACTCTTTAAAGTAGAGACACTACATACTGATATACACCTGAACATCAGCAGGAGAGAACTCTTTAAAGTAGAGACACTACATACTGATATACACCTGAACATCAGCAGGAGAGGACTCTTTAAAGTAGAGACACTACACACTGATATACACCTGAACACCAGCAGGAGAGGACTCTTTAAAGTAGAGACACTACATACTGATATACACCTGAACATCAGCAGGAGAGAACTCTTTAAAGTAGAGACACTACATACTGATATACACCTGAACATCAGCAGGAGAGGACTCTTTAAAGTAGAGACACTACACACTGATATACACCTGAACACCAGCAGGAGAGGACTCTTTAAAGTAGAGACACTACATACTGATATACACCTGAACATCAGCAGGAGAGGACTCTTTAAAGTAGAGACACTACATACTGATATACACCTGAACACCAGCAGGAGAGGACTCTTTAAAGTAGAGACACTACATACTGATATACACCTGAACATCAGCAGGAGAGGACTCTTTAAAGTAGAGACACTACATACTGATATACACCTGAACATCAGCAGGAGAGGACTCTTTAAAGTAGAGACACTACATACTGATATACACCTGAACATCAGCAGGAGAGGACTCTTTAAAGTAGAGACACTACATACTGATATACACCTGAACATCAGCAGGAGAGGACTCTTTAAAGTAGAGACATTAGATACTGATATACACCTGAACATCAGCAGGAGAGGACTCTTTAAAGTAGAGACATTAGATACTGATATACACCTGAACATCAGCAGGAGAGGACTCTTTAAAGTAGAGACACTACATGCTGATATACACCTGAACATCAGCAGGAGAGGACTCTTTAAAGTAGAGACTCTAGAGCAGGGGTCGGCAACAGGCGGACCGTGGTCCGGATCCGGACCCGGACCCAGACGCCGACCTATACGGACCCGGAGCTATAATCAATACATTAATAGGGGATTTTTCGGCGCCTCCCGCTTTTTTAACGCTGATTTGGGTGACTTGTGTAATTCGTGGAGAACCGAAGAGTTTTCGTTTTGGGGGTGGGGGGGAGGGAGTCCGTCAGTCCGACTGACGGACAACTTCTCACTTCAAAAAAGAAGAAGAAATCTAGACCGCAAAAATAATTAAACAAGCGAGTGCCTGTTTTTCCTGGCCAAGGGCAGGTTCCTTGAACACAACACGAGCGTAACTTGTCTTCACGTGGTTATGTCTCGTCTGAAAGGAGAGCACCGGAACGCCGCTCCAGCTCTTCAAATATTGCAATACCCATAAGGAGCCGTACACATGCCGCAGTGTTTGCGTGGCTGTGTCTTTAGTTGTAAGCACAGTGGCGATCTGTTGTGAAGAGAGCTCTCTCCTGAGAGGCTCACATAACCTCAGCTCAGTGAGGTAACGGTTAAGGCACACCTTGATATGATCATTATAGTTATTAATGAGACTAAATGAAAAACAGGTATAAAATACTATATGACAGTAACAAAAAAGTTGTTAAAAATAACAAGAATAGAGTTTATAAGGGGAGTGATTTGTAAAATATCCAAAAAGAAAAATCTGCTTCCAGTTCTGTTTCATCTGGGTGTTGAGAGATGTATCCATAGATCTCCTCATGTTGCTCTCAAAGTGCACCAGATTGATGCTTTAACTTCAATATTGAAAAAAAAATCTTCCCGGGGGAGCATGCCCCCGGACCCCCCTAGAGGAGGTTAGGTCCCCCCCCACTTAAATCATGTTCACATGGATAGGATACTAAATACATTTGCACACATCTTGTGTCCATATCTTTCTGTTGTTTTGGTCACGCCACACCGTGCACATGCATGCGTGAGTCATGGTGAGATCTCTGGATCAAGAGGTTACTTGTTCTTTGCACAGCATGAAAGAAAGGCGAAATGAATGGGCTGTGATTTTAGTATTATTAAGCAGAGGTTGAGTTCAATCATTTGTACGGCCCTCGGAGGATGTTGTAAAAATGTAAAGGAAAAAGGTTCCCCCCCCCTGCTGTAAATAATAATAAAACCCCTTGATTTATAACTTAACATCTCTGTCTCCTATTGATCTGAGTATATTATAAAGAACAGCCAGTTAATTGAAGCATTACAGCGCAGGCCTTTGTCAGATGGTATATTACGCTGTTTTTTTCTGCTTCGAATAGTTCTCTCTTTTTTCACCATACCTGTGTTTGCATCACTGTAACCAATGAGCTAACCGAGGCTAACCAATGAGCTAACCGAGGCTAACCAATGAGCTAACCGAGGCTAACCAATGAGCACCTGCATGTGTGTGAGAATGGCTCTGACACCATTTCAGCCCAGATCTAAACTCCTGGCAGGACAATAAGCTGCAGCTCAACTCTCTCACTGAACAGAACAAAGTGAGTGAGGGTTTGCAATATAAGAGGGACAGAAAGAGAACCTTTAAAACTGTTCAGTTGTTATGATGTAAAGACTGATATGTTCTATAATCGGCTGAAACTGTGAAGTCATGATGTGAAACGGTTAACAAAGAAAAAGGGAAACTCAAGCTGCTGCTACACTTTATTTGATTTATCTAAAATTAAGCACTTTTAAGATGCACATATTTTCAAAAGCTATTTTATTTATTTTCTCTATTTTATTTATAAATGCAGCCCGAGAGGAACATCACACACATCCACAGTATTTAAGTATTTAGTGTTAATTGACAATAAATATTGTTGTTTTTAAATTGTACTCTCTTTATTTGATGGCAGTCAGCTGACGACATGCAGACGTTGATGAAGCTGCAGCTACTTCAGTATCACACTCATTCATGAAGCAACTTAGACATCTTGATGTTCCGGACCTTTGCATGGGGACATTTTCTCTAACTGGACCTCGTTGAATTTTAGTTGAAGACCCCTGCTCTAGAGACTACTTTAGTACAGAACTTGACTAAATGTGGAGGAAACAACATCTGCATCTTAGCTAAAATGGAAACGGCAGAACAATATATTTCCGTTTATAATTCACACAAATTAGCCCGCATGGAGTTTATTTTCTTACAAAGGCTCCAAATGGTTGTAAACGACTCCAAATTACCTCGGGGATCTGAAATTAGCAGCGTCTGAAGCTCATTCTCCGTCTCAACACTTCTAATGGATTGATTTCAGACAATGCAGCGGCCATTAGACGCAGAAATGGCTCCATGATTTCTATATAGCACGGCGCTGACTAATAATTGCAAAGCTCTCAAAGAGAGAGTGACAACGTGACTTCTTATAAAAGGCGTACATAGGGGTCTAAAGTGCTGAAATAAGTGATATAATGTGCTATAAAAGGGTCGTTGTCATGCAGAATAATTACAGGGAAATGGTAAATGTAAGTTTTTCATGAAAGTATTCTGCAGTCCAATAGATTTATATTACTTTGTTTTGTTCCTGTCTGGATTTAAAAGTAGTCAGACCTGACTTTTGAGTTTGTTCCAGACATTTGGAGACTATTAACTGAATCTAAAAGCAGATTCCCTCAGAGCGACGTCCTCTCGCGAAGAAATCAAGTTTGTGATGGTGTGGGAGGACAACAAATTACTGCGAAGACACATCAAGAGTGAACGAGATGAGAAGAGAGGAGATGGAATAACATGTGGGAGGAAATGACATTTCAATCTCCATCAGCTGTGAGATGGAGATTTGGATAAAACCAACACTGTAGGGGGAGAAACATCCTGTGTGTGTGTGTGTGTGTGTGTGTGTGTGTGTGTGTGTGTGTGTGTGTGTGTGTGTGTGTGTGTGTGTGTGTGTGTGTGTGTGTGTGTGTGTGTGTGTGTGTGTGTGTGTGTGTGTGTGTGTGTGTGTGTGTGTGTGATATCATCTATCTGCACAAACTCTATCAGACTTCGCTGTGTGCGGACGACTCTCTCACAGATTTAGAGTCGCCTAAAGGAATGAGTCCGAGGGAGATAAAGCTGTTCAAACTTCTCCGCCTCAGATAATCCTCCAGAGTTCAGACAAACACAGAAATGCAGGTATCAGACGAGAACAACATCTAAAGTAAAACAATACTGAAGTTTGAGTCAAAAAGCAACTTCCTGTGAGACTCAAGAGCTGTGAGTCAGAATATCATCACTTCCTGTCACCTAGTGTGGAAGTCAATGGTTTTCTGAGTGTGTTTTTGGGTGAAACAAAGTCTGTGGTTAACACAAGCGGAAGATATTTTTAATATATGACACTTTCAAAACTGTAGACACGTTTTTTAGGAATGAAAACACACTGTGATCGTTGCAACAACACTTCCCCTGAATGGTCATGACACCTGGTTCTGTGACACCTGGCCCTGTGACACCTGGCCCTGTGACACCTGGCCCTGTTACACCTGTGACACCTAGCCCTGTGACACCTGGCCCTGTGACACCTGGCCCTGCGACACCTGTGACACCGGGCCCTGTGACACCTGGCCCTGTGACACCTGGCCCTGTGACACCTGCGACACCGGGCCCTGCGACACCTGGCCCTGTGACACCTGGCCCTGTGACACCTGGCCCTGTGACACCTGTGACACCTAGCCCTGTGACACCTGGCCCTGTGACACCTGGCCCTGCGACACCTGTGACACCTGGCCCTGTGACACCTGGCCCTGCGACACCGGGCCCTGTGACACCTGGCCCTGTGACACCTGGCCCTGTGACACCTGGCCCTGTGACACCTGGCCCTGTGACACCTGGCCCTGTGACACCTGGCCCTGCGACACCTGGCCCTGTGACACCTGGCCCTGCGACACCTGGCCCTGCGACACCTGGCCCTGTGACACCTGACCCTGTGACACCTGTGACACCTGGCCCTGTGACACCTGGCCCTGTGACACCTGGCCCTGAGTTAACGTCACATGAAGGGACTCACTTTAATGCTGAGTGTGTTTATATCCTTATGAGTATTCCCACAGAAGCTTATCCAGAACATTCCCTCGGAGAGAGTTCTTTGATCCAGGATTAAACCTGACCTGCAGGAAGAGAAGCGGAAAGATTCCCCCGACACACTCTCACATCCAGACACTCGTGTGAAACGTGTCGAGTGCACTTTGAAGACATGAGAAAGAGAGCAGGGGGTATTCTCAACCTGCTGCAGAATTACACACGACCCCCCCCCCCCGTAACCTCTTTATCTGCACATCTTCATCACCTCCTCATCTTCCTCATACATCTCCATCTAACTCTTCCTGTGCATGGAAGACTTTTACTGAGTTCCCACTTATTGTTGCAATGAAAAGGACTAAAGTTTGACTATCTGCAACAATGAATCGCTCAATAGGAAAATAATTGCACGTTATTTTGATAATCAATAATCATTAAAGTTATTTTTCTGCAGAAATGTCTTGAAATAAATAAAATCTTTATTTGTGTTTTGAACTGAAAAACTACTTTTAAAGACGCATTTTGCATGAAAAGTTACTTTTGTGAGTTGATAATAATCGAAACACGTCTAATTGTTGCAGAAATATATAAAATGAAGCTTCTTGAGATACGTTTGAAAGGAAAATGCATTTATTTGACAATGAGAATGAAAGGAATGCGGGAAAAATAACCAAAGACGAGTAAAAGTCGTTTTTGTTTGTGTCGGTGAGTTTCCCCTCTCGCGCTCCGAGCCTCGATGTGTGTGTGGTTTTCAAAAGTAATCGATACTCCATGAATGAAAAGAGGAGAATTCCCCCCTCATGTCTCTGATTCCGTTTCTGACACGCTTGTCACAATCTGTCTGCGTTGTGTTTTGTCTTGTTTAGATCTGTCCTTGGTTTCCTGTCTGTGTGTGTTCCCTACTACCTGTTCCCTCCTACCTGTTCCCTCCTACCTGTTCCCTACTACCTGTTCCCTCCTACCTGTTCCCCCCTACCTGTTCCCTCCTACCTGTTCCCTCCTACCTGTTCCCTCCTACCTGTTCCCTCCTACCTGTTCCCTCCTACCTGTTCCCTACTACCTGTTCTCTCCTACCTGTTCCCTCCTACCTGTTCCCCCCTACCTGTTCCCTCCTACCTGTTCCCTCCTACCTGTTCCCCCCTACCTGTTCCCTCCTACCTGTTCCCCCCTACCTGTTCCCCCCTACCTGTTCCCCCCTACCTGTTCCCTCCTACCTGTTCCCTACTAACTGTTCCCTCCTACCTGTTCCCTCCTACCTGTTCCCTCCTACCTGTTCCCTCCTACCTGTTCCCCCCTACCTGTTCCCTCCTACCTGTTCCCTCCTACCTGTTCCCTACTACCTGTTCCCTCCTACCTGTTCCCTCCTACCTGTTCCCTCCTACCTGTTCTCTCCTACCTGTTCCCGGTGTCACAGGGCCAGGTGTCACAGGGCCAGGTGTCACAGGGCCAGGTGTCAAAGGGCCAGGTGTCACAGGGCCAGGTGTCACAGGTGTCACAGGGCCAGGTGTCACAGGGCCAGGTGTCACAGGGCCAGGTGTCACAGGGCCAGGTGTCACAGGTGTCACAGGGCCAGGTGTCACAGGTGTCACAGGGCCAGGTGTCACAGGTGTCACAGGGCCAGGTGTCACAGGTGTCACAGGGCCAGGTGTCACAGGGCCAGGTGTCGCAGGGCCCGGTGTCGCAGGTGTCACATGGCCCGGTGTAACAGGGCCAGGTGTCACAGGGCCAGGTGTCACAGGGCCAGGTGTCACAGGGCCAGGTGTCACAGAACCAGGTGTCATGACCATTCAGGGGAAGTGTTGTTGCAACGATCACAGTGTGTTTTCATTCCTAGTTGTGCTTTAAGAAAAGTGAAAAAAAACGTGTCTACAGTTTTGAAAGTGTCATAGATTAAAAATATCTTCCGCTTGTGTTAACCACAGACTTTGTTTCACCCAAAAACACACTCAGAAAACCATTGACTTCCACACTAGGTGACAGGAAGTGATGATATTCTGACTCACAGCTCTTGAGTCTCACAGGAAGTTGCTTTTTGACTCAAACTTCAGTATTGTTTTACTTTAGATGTTGTTCTCGTCTGATACCTGCATTTCTGTGTTTGTCTGAACTCTGGAGGATTATCTGAGGCGGAGAAGTTTGAACAGCTTTATCTCCCTCGGACTCATTCCTTTAGGCGACTCTAAATCTGTGAGAGAGTCGTCCGCACACAGCGAAGTCTGATAGAGTTTGTGCAGGTAGATGATATCACACACACACACACACACACACACACACACACACACACACACACACACACACACACACACACACACACACACACACACACACACACACACACACACACATACACACACACACACACACACACACACATACACATACAGCCACAGCCACACCCACACACCCTTATGTGCCCCTCCCCCCACATGGATCACACCTGGCACACCAATACATGTTCACTGTCTGTTCTTTGTATATTTACTGCAGTTCTTCATGTACACCAGTATTCTGATACAATATGTACAGTTTGAAAGGGTGTCAAATGAAATGTGGTGATGATTAATGTTTTTTGTGTTCACGTAATAGCAGTTAAAACTGGACCGGTCATATTTGACCGCGAACACCAAAGTAAGGGGGAACGGAGACAACAGGAGGGTTAAAGCCATAACAACAACCGGACGTCTTGTGTTTTTGCTTCATGCTTATTGTTGAAAGGATGCTGATCCCAAAATAAAGCACCGAACGTCCCTCTGCAGAGGTCTGTTGCATACCTCATGTTTCTGTCGTCTCATTAGCAGCTTCTCTAACGACGCAGAGCAACATGGCCGCCGTAAGTCAGCCAAACGAGGCGCTGTTAAAAAGACGCGGAAACTCTCCTGGGAAAGTGTGGCATTTTGTAAAAATCTAATTCTGTTATTAATGATCTAATAATTGTCAGGAATAATAGGCGGTCTGTTGAAAGGGATCTGACGCTTTGGATCGTGGTGCAGAACAGAATGGCTTTATTTCATATGTGCAGGAAAGTTTAGTTATTAAGTAAAAAGTAGACATGAAACAAACTGTGTGACAAACTCATGCAACTGAAGGACACTCGGGTCATACGTCAAGCTTCCTATAATCACTTTGAAAGGCATTTGGAGGGCTAAAATCTCACATGTGTACTAAGGTCAATTACGAATAAAGAAGGTTCATTTGTTCATTTGTCACTTCTCTACAATCTGAGGTAATAAAGAGAGAAGTAGGAACATTTTTCTCATAGACTTCTATACAATCTGACTTTTGAAAGATTGCCTCCATTGAGGGAAGTGTGGAAGACGTGAAGACATGTTTGTTGTTGTTTGCAGACGGCTAAACCAAAGCTCTGTAAATCTTCTTTAAAATGAAACCACACTACATAACACCCTTTTTGATAGTTAATCAAATGTGTTACTGTGCTGTTAACATTTGAAAGTATCACATTTAGGGAACCACCAAACATGAGTGAGTCTTTAAATCGTCTGTTTATTTTATTTCTACGACATTAATCCAAAGTCTTAAGAGTCTCTGCTGTGTTTTACTGTCGCTCTCAAGCGTTATTCGTGGTAATGAATAAACATTAATACTCGTACTACATGATATTCCTCTCCTCCCATTGGTCTAGTGGTCTGGTGGTCTGGTGGTCTGGTGGTCTGGTGGTCAGGTGGTCTAGTGGTCTGGTGGTCTGGTGGTCTGGTGGTCTGGTGGTCTGGTGGTCTGGTGGTCTGGTGGTCTGGTGGTCTGGAGGTCTGGTGGTCTGGTGGTCTGGTGGTCTGGAGGTGTGATGGTCTAGTGGTCTGGTGGTCTGGTGGTCTGGTGGTCTGGTGGTATGGTGGTCTAGTGGTCTGGTGGTCTGGTGGTCTGGAGGTGTGGTGGTCTGGTGGTCTAGTGGTCTGGTGGTCTGGTGGTCTGGTGGTCTGGTGGTCTAGTGGTCTGGAGGTGTGATGGTCTAGTGGTCTGGTGGTCTGGTGGTCTAGTGGTCTGGTGGTCTGGTGGTCTGGAGGTGTGGTGGTCTGGTGGTCTAGTGGTCTGGTGGTCTGGTGGTCATTCTTATGGACATGGAAAGGGACATTTTTCTCATAAACCTCTATAAAATCTGACTTTTGAAAGATTGCATCCATTTAAGGAAGTATAGAAGGAGCAAAGACATGTTTGGCAGATTACTCTTTGTAAATGTTGTTTATTAAAATTAAACCACACCCATGACACTAGTTTAAAAGTTAATAATGGGCTTTGCTGTGCTTTTACAATCTTAAAGCCTCCAATCCCCAAATATTAGATGAATATGACATTTAGGGAACCACCAAACAATTGTCTGTTTATTTTATTTCTACGACATTAATCCAAAGTCTTAAGAGTCTCTGCTGTGTTTTACTGTCGCTCTGAAGCGTTATTCGTGGTAATGAATAAACATTAATACTCGTACTACATGATATTCCTCTCCTCCCATTGGTCTGGTGGTCTAGTGGTCTGGTGGTCTAGTGGTCTGGTGGTCTGGTGGTCTAGTGGTCTGGTGGTCTGGTGGTCTTATGGACATGGAAAGGAACATTTTTTCATAGACTTGAATTTTAAAGGATTGCATTTAAGGAAGTATAGAAGGCATAAGACCTGTTTGGAGGGGTTTTACTCTTTGTAAATGTTGCCTAAAGCCTCCAAATCCCCAAATATCACATTTAGGGAACCACCAAACATGAGTGAGTCTTCAAATAGTCTGTTTAGTTTAATGCTACGACATTAATCCAATCTGTGCTGTAACTGTAAGGTTTACTGTCGCTCTGAAGCCTTAGTTGTGGTAATAAATAAACATTTATACTCGTACTACATGATGTCCCTCTCCTCCCGTTGGTCTGGTGGTCATTCTTATCTTCTGGTTCAACAGTTCAATGAGACAGAAAGAAGCTTAAGAAAAAAAGCCGGCGTTAATTGATGTGATGAAGAACTCCCCCACTCTCTCACATTGAGATCATCTAAAGGACAGCGAGGCTGAGAATAGCTCAATGATTATTAAACAAACGCTCCCTCTTTCTTTCCTTTCCTGTCCTCCTCTTCCTCATCTCCATTTACTCTCCATCACGCCTCTTCCTGTTCCTCTCATCTCTAACTCATCTTGGTTTGTTTGCCTCTAGAAACAGTTGTTCAGAAAGTAAAGCCTGCAGAGACGATGTTCTGTTTACTAGAGTAGTGACTAAAACCTCCTTTATTGTGATATATACTCCATATAGCTTGTGCCTATATCCCTTTCATTCTGTATTCTTTGTGGCTGAAATGTGTCTCGGATCTCATTTCAACTTGTTTGATTCCAAAATAGACTGAAATGTATTTCACTGAAACCTGCATTTTGACTTTGACTAAAGGAACATTTTCTCATAGACTTCTGTAAAATCTGAGGTAATAAAGAGAGAGAGAAGTAGAGACATTTCCTCATACACACACACACACACACACACACACACACAGATACACACAGACACACACACACACACACACACACACACACACACACACACACACACACACACACACACACACACACACACACACACACACACACACACACACAGAGACACTCACAGAGACACACACACACACACACACACACACACACACACACACACACACACACACACACACACACGCAGAGACACACACACACACACACACACACACACACACACGCAGAGACACACACACACGCAGAGACACACACACACGCAGAGACACACACACACAGACACATTAGGAACATTTTCTCATAGACGTCTATACAATCAAAGCTCTATAGATATCTATGAAATGGTAACCACGCTACATGACACTCTTTTGAAAGTTAAACACGTTTTTCACTGTGATGTTTCCACATTTATCGCTTTGATGTTGTGCTCTTTATGGCTGATATTTATCGTCACTTGAACCTTGTTAAATACCAAAAAAAGGAGTAAAACTCATTACTGAAACCTGCATTTTCACTTTGAGTTTAAGGGCGCTTGTTTTTCCCACCAGGCGCTCCCCATTAAAGCTTATTTGCTAAAGCACATGTTGCGTAACAGCGCTGTGAATGCATCTGTTCACACACATATTATTAGGTGGTGCTTTCACATTAAATCCATTCAGCGTCGTTTCTAAACAACTCGTCCATTAGGAGAGAGTCTGAGTTAATCACACATGAAGCCCTCTCTCTCTTGTTGTTGCTGTTGCATAATTAAACTAATCGCTTTAATGTACAGTTTCATGCATCAATGTAAAATAAATCACAACAATAAAGCGGGTTGTTTTCACATTAGCGGCAGCTAAAAAAAGCTCTGCTTCATTGTGTTATCTCTGACAGAGAGAGTTAGCCACGGTGTTAATCCCAACATGCTGTCAGTTCCTGCTGTGAACAACACACAGGGTCACATGAGATACAGAAGTACACACATCCTTCACTCGAGCAGAAGTACAGATACTCGTGTTTAAAATACTCTGGTGAAAGTAGAAGTACTGACTAAACTTCTTTACTCAAGTGAAAGTAAAGAGGCTTTGAAGTGTACTTCAGTAAAAAGTACCCATAACTAGCAGCTGTTTTAAAGAGTACCTGACCTCCCTTTATATTATTAGAACAATAATGTCATTGTTAGCTAATGAATGTTTCCATGCTGAACAACGGCAACATGAAAACGTTTCCATTGGTCCCTCTTCTTTAGAGAAGACCAGGAAATGATGGATACACGGATCGTGTTCAAATCAATAGGCACGCAATGACTCTAAAGAATAATGATCACGCCACCAAACACACATTCAGACTAAAGGAACCAGCTGTTTGGGAAATGAGAGAAGTAGAAAGTACAGGTATTTGGGTTCAACATGTAAGAAGTAGAAAGTACAGGTATTTGGGTTTAACATGTAAGAAGTAGAAAGTACAGGTATTTGGGTTCAACATGTAAGAAGTAGAAAGTACAGGTATTTGGGTTCAACATGTAAGAAGTAGAAAGTACAGGTATTTGTGTTCAACATGTAAGAAATAGAAAGTACAGGTATTTGTGTTCAACATGTAAGAAGTAGAAAGTACAGGTATTTGTGTTCAACATGTAAGAAATAGAAAGTACAGGTATTTGGGTTCAACATGTAAGAAGTAGAAAGTACAGGTATTTGTGTTCAACATGTAAGAAATAGAAAGTACAGGTATTTGTGTTCAACATGTAAGAAGTAGAAAGTACAGGTATTTGAGTTCAACATGTAAGAAGTAGAAAGTACAGGTATTTGTGTTCAACATGTAAGAAGTAGAAAGTACAGGTATTTGGGTTCAACATGTAAGAAGTAGAAAGTACAGGTATTTGTGTTCAACATGTAAGAAATAGAAAGTACAGGTATTTGTGTTCAACATGTAAGAAGTAGAAAGTACAGGTATTTGAGTTCAACATGTAAGAAGTAGAAAGTACAGGTATTTGAGTTCAACATGTAAGAAGTAGAAAGTACAGGTATTTGAGTTCAACATGTAAGAAGTAGAAAGTACAGGTATTTGGGTTCAACATGTAAGAAGTAGAAAGTACAGGTATTTGTGTTCAACATGTAAGAAATAGAAAGTACAGGTATTTGTGTTCAACATGTAAGAAGTAGAAAGTACAGGTATTTGGGTTCAACATGTAAGAAGTAGAAAGTACAGGTATTTGGGTTTAACATGTAAGAAGTAGAAAGTACAGGTATTTGGGTTCAACATGTAAGAAGTAGAAAGTACAGGTATTTGGGTTCAACATGTAAGAAGTAGAAAGTACAGGTATTTGTGTTCAACATGTAAGAAATAGAAAGTACAGGTATTTGTGTTCAACATGTAAGAAGTAGAAAGTACAGGTATTTGTGTTCAACATGTGAGAAGTAGAAAGTACAGGTATTTGGGTTCAACATGTAAGAAGTAGAAAGTACAGGTATTTGTGTTCAACATGTAAGAAATAGAAAGTACAGGTATTTGTGTTCAACATGTAAGAAGTAGAAAGTACAGGTATTTGGGTTCAACATGTAAGAAGTAGAAAGTACAGGTATTTGGGTTTAACATGTAAGAAGTAGAAAGTACAGGTATTTGGGTTCAACATGTAAGAAGTAGAAAGTACAGGTATTTGGGTTCAACATGTAAGAAGTAGAAAGTACAGGTATTTGTGTTCAACATGTAAGAAATAGAAAGTACAGGTATTTGTGTTCAACATGTAAGAAGTAGAAAGTACAGGTATTTGTGTTCAACATGTAAGAAGTAGAAAGTACAGGTATTTGTGTTCAACATGTAAGAAATAGAAAGTACAGGTATTTGTGTTCAACATGTAAGAAGTAGAAAGTACAGGTATTTGAGTTCAACATGTAAGAAGTAGAAAGTACAGGTATTTGTGTTCAACATGTGAGAAGTAGAAAGTACAGGTATTTGGGTTCAACATGTAAGAAGTAGAAAGTACAGGTATTTGTGTTCAACATGTAAGAAATAGAAAGTACAGGTATTTGTGTTCAACATGTAAGAAGTAGAAAGTACAGGTATTTGAGTTCAACATGTAAGAAGTAGAAAGTACAGGTATTTGGGTTCAAAATGTAAGAAGTAGAAAGTACAGGTATTTGTGTTCAACATGTAAGAAGTAGAAAGTACAGGTATTTGAGTTCAACATGTAAAAAGTAGAAAGTACAGGTATTTGAGTTCAACATGTGAGAAGTAGAAAGTACAGGTATTTGGGTTCAAAATGTAAGAAGTAGAAAGTACAGGTATTAGTGTTCAACATGTAAGAAGTAGAAAGTACAGGTATTTGTGTTCAACATGTGAGAAGTAGAAAGTACAGGTATTTGGGTTCAACATGTGAGAAGTAGAAAGTACAGGTATTTGTGTTCAACATGTGAGAAGTAGAAAGTACAGGTATTTGTGTTCAACATGTGAGAAGTAGAAAGTACAGGTATTTGAGTTCAACATGTAAGAAGTAGAAAGTACAGGTATTTGTGTTCAACATGTGAGAAGTAGAAAGTACAGGTATTTGGGTTCAACATGTGAGAAGTAGAAAGTACAGGTATTTGTGTTCAACATGTGAGAAGTAGAAAGTACAGGTATTTGAGTTCAACATGTGAGAAGTAGAAAGTACAGGTATTTGGGTTCAACATGTGAGAAGTAGAAAGTACAGGTATTTGAGTTCAACAGGTAAGAAGTAGAAAGTACAGGTATTTGAGTTCAACAGGTAAGAAGTAGAAAGTACAGGTATTTGGGTTCAACATGTAAGAAGTAGAAAGTACAGGTATTTGGGTTCAACATGTAAGAAGTAGAAAGTACAGGTATTTGGGTTCAACATGTGAGAAGTAGAAAGTACAGGTATTTGTGTTCAACATGTGAGAAGTAGAAAGTACAGGTATTTGGGTTCAACATGTGAGAAGTAGAAAGTACAGGTATTTGAGTTCAACATGTAAGAAGTAGAAAGTAAAAAGTAGTGGAGTAAAGTACTGATACCAGACACATGTACTTAAGTACAGCAACAAAGTATTTGTACTCCACTACTTCCCATCTCTGAAGATCGAGGTTTTCTTCGATGATTGCATGCTAACAATGTGCTAATCAGTGTTAGCATGGTGCAACACAGAGGAAAGACTTCAGAGTAACAGGCTAAAGTTACACAATAAGATGTTATATATATATATATATATATATATATATATTGTTTATTCAAATTAAACCACACTACGTGACACTCTGATAGTTAATCACATGTGTTACTGCGCGGTTAACATTTGAAGGGAACCACCAAACATGAGTCAGACTTAAAATAGTCTGTTTATTTTATTGCTACGACATTAATCCAATCTGCGCTGTGACTGTAAGGTTTACTCGCACCACATGATATCCTCTCCTCCCGTTCTTATGGTTCAACAGTTGAGGCAGAAAAAAGCTGAAGTTACACAGAAATATATCTTGCAGTGTTGTTGACCCAGAATCTAAATATCATTACATTATTTGTATTTTTTGAATCCCTTTTTTGCATCCAATTGTGAACGTTGTATTTTATATATATTGTTGATGCGAGAATCAAAAGGGGAATGGCTCTAACTTGACATTTGAGATGAAATACTTTAAAGCAGGGCTGTCGAACTCAATGTCATCGCGGGTCACATCAGCATTATTGCACTCAAAGGGCCGGTTGTAATATTACATGATTGCCTCTGCATTGGATTATTATCGGAGAGGGTAATAACTTCATAATTAACTACGTCTGAAAGCAGAACTCTACGGCGAGTAATTGCAAGTCTCTTCGGTGAGAATGTCACAAAATGATTTAAAAAGAAAAGTCAAATTCTGAAAAATAGTGATATTTTGGGGGGAAAAGTAACATTTTTAAGAAAAGCAACGTTTTGAAAAAAACATCTTATTCTGAGAAAAAGTCAAATTCTAACAAAAAAGGCATATTTTGAAAAAAAACTTCAAATTTGAGATGCATTGTGGGACATGTAGTTTATAGGCAATGTGCTTCTGTAAGTCATCATGTAACCCTATAATAAACATATGATATTCTTTGCAAGCTCTTGTGGGGCCGCAGAAAATGAAGTCACGGGCCGGATTTGGTCCCCGGGCCTTGAGTTTGACCCCCTCTGCTTTAAAGTTGACTGCTGCATTTATTAGTGAAATAAGCTCCTCTATTTACTCAAACCTAGGAAAATGATTTAAATTGAATTGTAAGGAATATGTGAATTTATTTTAAAACGTTTTGAGTAAATAGATATACTTCTAATACAGTGTTTCTTGTATTATTAGTATTATTATTATTTGAATCCTTTTTTGCATCCAATTGCGACCGGGCGGGAACCATCATTAGCTCACCTTTACTTTTAATATTTGAGATTGAAAAGATCCTCCAAATATAAATGTTATAATAAAAGTTGTTTCTCTGCTTTTGTATTATCTGTTCATGTGGATTGTATTTCTAGGTTATGAGCACTAGTATTTTTGGGGCATTTCTGTCTTTTCTATATAAGTTTCGGTGGACAGTATAACATCTGCACACAAGTTTGGATATGTTGAGGTCCTTTCTTTGTTCCCTGGTCAGCAATAATTAGTAATTACTCCTCAGTTACATCACTGGGATCCATTCACATGTGAAGTGGGGAGGGACATATGTGTGAGGACATTAAACACACACACACACATGTTCTCATTGTGTGTGAAGGGAGTGAACTCACGATGCCCTTTGAGTTGTTTTCCAGAGAGGCCTTTCAGAGACACTGCGATTCTTCATGATGTTTTATTTTCTGGCCCTAATTAGGTCAGGCTCTCTTTGTGTTTGTGGCATGCTGCAGACGTGTCGTCCCCCGGCTGTATTCACTGTACTCGTGGCTCTGTCCGCGGCTCAATTGCAGCAAAGTATTCTGGGACGTGTGAATCCTGAGAGCTGCGAGGCGTCGGTTTAATTACGGTTCCTCTGCCTGTTGCTTTGTTTCCTCACACACACACACACACACACAAACACACACACACACACACACACACACACACACACACACACACACACACACACACACACACACACACACATACACACACATACACATACACACACACACACACACACACACAGAGACACACACACGCACACACACACACAGAGACAGGCACACACACATAGACACACACATACACACACCCACACACACACACACACACACACACAGATGCTTCCCCATAAACACAAAAAAAACTTTCAAAAACAAAAATATTTTTTAAATAATTTACACAAACAATGCTAGAAATGCTCGTTACACCATTGTCAGTTCTTATAAAAATATATGTCATAAATAAGATTAAAAGATTGGTGAAGATCAGATGCCATGACGGATACACCTTAACAAATATATCCATCATAATAAATACATTTAATTGATATAGCGCTTTTCAAGACACACGAAGATGCGTCATAGTTTTTTACTGGTAAAGAAATGCTTTGATATTAAATCATCTTCTCTTCCTCCTCCTCCTCCTCCTCCTCTTCCTCCTCTTCCTCAGCTTGCTACCTGGGACTCAGTTCATGGTCTGAATGGCAGTCTGAAGGAAAGTCGGATAGAGAACGGGATGCAGGGAGTCACCGTGAAAGTGGTCACTCTGCTGGTACGTTTATTATTACTCTGTTTTATTCACATCCAGATCCACTTCTACTGAGACACATTCTGTACAGGTGTTTGGGTTAAAGGTCATCTATTGGGCATCCACTTCTCCATGTCTCTTCTACATCAACATGTGTCCTCTCTTCTCCATGTCTCTTCTACATCAACATGTGTCCCCTCTTCTTCATGTCTCTTCTACATCAACATGTGTCCCCACTTCTTCATGTCTCTTCTACATCAACATGTGTCCCCTCTTCTCCATGTCTCTTCTACATCAACATGTGTCCCCTCTTATTCATGTCTCTTCTACATCAACATGTGTCCCCTCTTCTTCATGTCTCTTCTACATCAACATGTGTCCCCACTTCTCCATGTCTCTTCTACATCAACATGTGTCCCCACTTCTCCATGTCTCTTCTACATCAACATGTGTCCCCTCTTCTCCATGTCTCTTCTACATCAACATGTGTCCCCTCTTCTTCATGTCTCTTCTACATCAACATGTGTCCCCTCTTCTCCATGTCTCTTCTACATCAACATGTGTCCCCTCTTCTTCATGTCTCTTCTTCATCAACATGTGTCCCCTCTTCTTCATGTCTCTTCTACATCAACATGTGTCCCCTCTTCTTCATGTCTCTTCTACATCAACATGTGTCCCCTCTTCTTCACGTCTCTTCTACATCAACATGTGTCCCCTCTTCTTCATGTCTCCTCTTCATCAACATGTGTCCCCTCTTCTTCATGTCTCTTCTACATCAACATGTGCCCCCTCTTCTTCATGTCTCTTCTACATCAACATGTGTCCCCTCTTCTTCACGTCTCTTCTACATCAACATGTGTCCCCTCTTCTTCATGTCTCCTCTTCATCAACATGTGTCCCCTCTTCTTCATGTCTCTTCTACATCAACATGTGTCCCCTCTTCTTCATGTCTCTTCTACATCAACATGTGTCCCCTCTTCTTCTTGTCTCTTCTACATCAACATGTGTCCCCTCTTCTTCAT
This sequence comes from Pogonophryne albipinna, assembly GCA_028583405.1. Classification (NCBI taxonomy): domain Eukaryota; kingdom Metazoa; phylum Chordata; class Actinopteri; order Perciformes; family Artedidraconidae; genus Pogonophryne; species Pogonophryne albipinna. The sequence goes on from CM053248.1 coordinate 43,064,295, forward strand.
GTCTCTTCTACATCAACATGTGTCCCCACTTCTCCATGTCTCTTCTACATCAACATGTGTCCCCACTTCTCCATGTCTCTTCTACATCAACATGTGTCCCCTCTTCTCCATGTCTCTTCTACATCAACATGTGTCCCCTCTTCTTCATGTCTCTTCTACATCAACATGTGTCCCCTCTTCTCCATGTCTCTTCTACATCAACATGTGTCCCCTCTTCTTCACGTCTCTTCTTCATCAACATGTGTCCCCTCTTCTTCATGTCTCTTCTACATCAACATGTGTCCCCTCTTCTTCATGTCTCTTCTACATCAACATGTGTCCCCTCTTCTTCACGTCTCTTCTACATCAACATGTGTCCCCTCTTCTTCATGTCTCCTCTTCATCAACATGTGTCCCCTCTTCTTCATGTCTCTTCTACATCAACATGTGTCCCCTCTTCTTCATGTCTCTTCTACATCAACATGTGTCCCCTCTTCTTCACGTCTCTTCTACATCAACATGTGTCCCCTCTTCTCCATGTCTCTTCTACATCAACATGTGTCCCCTCTTCTTCATGTCTCTTCTACATCAACATGTGTCCCCTCTTCTCCATGTCTCTTCTACATCAACATGTGTCCCCTCTTCTTCACGTCTCTTCTTCATCAACATGTGTCCCCTCTTCTTCATGTCTCTTCTACATCAACATGTGTCCCCTCTTCTTCATGTCTCTTCTACATCAACATGTGTCCCCTCTTCTTCACGTCTCTTCTACATCAACATGTGTCCCCTCTTCTTCATGTCTCCTCTTCATCAACATGTGTCCCCTCTTCTTCATGTCTCTTCTACATCAACATGTGTCCCCTCTTCTTCATGTCTCTTCTACATCAACATGTGTCCCCTCTTCTTCACGTCTCTTCTACATCAACATGTGTCCCCTCTTCTTCATGTCTCCTCTTCATCAACATGTGTCCCCTCTTCTTCATGTCTCTTCTACATCAACATGTGTCCCCTC